>OX457026.1:22813807-23183807 GCA_949752745.1 Protula sp. h YS-2021
TCTGAATTCTAGCCGGTTACAATTCCGTCAGATCCGTCTGCGAGTGATCGCACAAAAAACCTACTAGCCTTAAAGCTGAATACAATCCTGTTTCCCAAGATTGTTTTAACATGGAGTAATTTTAGACATACTGTCACTGCACCGCATCAATCAACATTTGACACATTTCAGCTTATTAGTTCCTCGATCCGTCAACATTTTCACTCACCCACAACCAACTAAACAGAATGAATGTGTAACAACGGCGATTTCTTTCAGTTTTTCTCCTGTAATTCAACACGCTGGAAATCCTTGCTAAAGCGGCAAACCCCGTTTTTTTTAAGCAGAAATGGATGCGAAAATCAACGGTAACTCGCCCCTCCGCCCCCTCCGCCCCCACCCCCACTCCGTTCGAGGTCATCCTGCATCCATGCAAGTAAAACACCAGTATAATGAAACAATGATATAACGACATTGTAAATAATGGAACATTGATGTAACAACGTGCTGGATACAGGAACATTGGTGTAACGACATTGTTATCACCATAATAGGGATATGGAACGACATGGTGAATAACAGAACATTATAATAACCTTGACATAAAAACAGGATTTCGTCTGTTCGGGGCACGTCGTTACAAGTTACCGTTTCTTCCCAGTAAACATTCAAAGGTCGGTCGAAGTTTGATTTGGGGTTGCAACGTCGATCCGACCAAACCACAACATCAGCTCTGATTGTACTTTGGTTGTGATTAGTCGAGACTACAGATCAACGTCCGGCGTGATTGATACAACATTGGATAGACGCTGGGTAAAAAACGTTGTTTAGACGTTGCTTTTGGTCGCAACCAAACCACAACTTTCTCCGACGTCTTTGGTGCAACGTTGAATAGACGTCAGACAAATGGTCGATGGATAGACGTTGGACTCAGGACCAAAAAAAAAAAAACCTCCTTGTGATATCGCTCACCGGAAATGGTAGCCATGACAGATCACTTCGAAAATAGACCAGACTGAGGACTTAAAATATGAAAATTTCAAGAGCGCGCAAGTGTTTTTCCACCTACTTTTTAAAATATTTATGGAAATCGACTTAACACGCGTCCTCTGTGATCAAATGAACCAAGAGTAGGGGTACTGTGACGGAGGGGTGACCACACGATGATAATGGCTGTATTAACAGTGATTATAGATTAATATGTTTCCCCGACGTCTGTACAACGCTCTGAGATAGAGATTATTTCAACTTCCAATTGAAGCCTTTACTTATAAAGATAGACGTTGTTTGGACTTCCATAAACAACCAAAACCAGACATCGGGTGTGACGTTTATCCAACGTTGGTCCAACGTGGCAATATTTAGTGGATTATTACAATGCCGTGTTTCGGTTCATGCCGTACAGCCTCGTTTTGTGTGGGTATGTGAAAATACCTACCAGCAAGTCATCTAGGCTATTTTAAGGTGACCTAAAAAATTTATAGTTTAACTTACATTTGCAAAAATGCGGATTTATCTTTGTTTCACGCTTAACTACGCCGCTGATATTTATAAAAATAAACGCTTTTTTCTATAAGAAATATTAATTTTCTTGTTTCATTTTACAAAATGCGTAATTTTGGTTAGTTCGGAATACGAATTCTGTCCCATAAGATCAATTTCGGGAAGTTTGTGTCAAACGAAGTGATTTAGAGGAAAACTGTGATTTGGATCAAATTATCTGAATGACACAAGATCTGCATGTTCACGTTTTGGGTATGGTTGATTAAAATAAGTAGATACAGCTTTATCACCTTGTAGTGAGGAGTATTTGGTACTGCGCTATATAAAGGTAAATACCTACCAACAACTCATCTTCAAAACAAGAACTGGGCACAGCGAGAATGCCATCATTTTCACAGCCAGGGTTCGCTATCCGTCATTCCCGCACCTAAGAAGGCGTGGCGAAAAGGGGGGCGTGACTGACAGGCGTACACCATATCGCTGTGACGTATTCTAGCCGGAGGGACCCATCCATTAGCACCGATGTGAAGCTAAATCTGACACTTCGATGACTTATTTCAGACTTTGGATATGTTCTCAGGTTTCGGTGTATTAGAGTCACTTAATATTGTTTATATCGATGAAGATCTTGTAGATAAATACGTACCACGTGGGTGGTAACATAGCCTTTTTTTTTTTTACAAAGGAAACCAACTATTTCAGCAAAGTCTGTGAGAAACTGAAAGAGTACAAAATCCGAGGAAAAAGTCACTTGAAATAAAACATTATAAATGGTGGATTCAGTACCAATTTAACAGAATTTCTCGATTATTCCAGGAAATTGTACTTGTTCGATTGTTTTCATAGTAATCAAAGAAATCACCCTCTCTCTTACATGAGACTTCACACCTTTTTACACGAGATAATGAGAACGTGCACTATCGCTTTTAATTAAATTCACTTATACAATTTATTTTCTTGAGCGTCGAATAACGTACGTTGGAGAAATTTTTATGCATCCGCCCGAAACGGAATTAACATGTTATACTTATATGAATTGTACAGTGTAAAATTAGGGGCCGTTTTAGGCGAAACTAACAGATTGTGGAAATAACAAATATAACCCAAACCCGGACGACAAACACTGACAGAGCTGAATATTATAATAGTGGAAGTTTTACCAATTTAGTGAAAAAAGGGGTCACTGCGTCTCTTTGGCCATTATCTAACGCGAAAAAAAAAAAACAAAAAAAACTGCAATTGATAGGTTTGTTGTCCTAGCTAATAGCGCCGTTGGTTAGACGCTTGCGTACCATCAAACTGAAACTGGCCCTTACGTCTTTGCAACGCCTTTGTTTCAATGTTGAGTAGACGCCAGAAAATCGGCGTCAATGCAACGTCGGGAGAAAACGTTTCTATTTACTATAAACAACCCAACGTTGATCCAATTTATGGTCGCTAGGTCTTTAGATGAATTACCAATCTTTCCAGCAAGGTCTAGTCAGGTATTTTTCGTTGCGAATTCAACACATCTGCTATTGAACCGATTTGTCGTAACATTACGTAGACGTCGAGGTCACAAATGTAAGCCAAAGTGGTCATATTATCACCCATAGGAAATGATAAGCCTTTTAAACATGTTTTAGAATGTGGCGGCGCACAAGTTTTTTTATAGATCGGAAAACACGAGATTAAAAGTGTCAAAATGACCTTGTGCACATTCTTACACTCGGAATGACAGTTGGGGGGGGGGGGGGGGTGAAGGTTGGGGAAGAAGGTGGACTTGGGTAAATGGCGGCCATGGTTTTCCGAAATGTCGCTTCAATGCAGCGATTTTACCCAATGCCGCGACCACTTTTTCTCGAAAACAATTAGATCTTGTTTACATGACGTAATACTTGTATTATTAATTTATCAGTTGCTATTTTGATGCTTATGAATTGTTTCTTGTTTGAAAAAAAAGCCGCAATATTTAAGACCATTTACAGTGGTTTTATTCCTCCCGGCTTCTTTTTCTTTCTTTCTTTTTTCTCGAAAGTTTTATTATTTGCAATTTACTGACCAGCCGAGAGTGTGAGAAACAAGGATATTTTTTACTGGTCTAAATGCACTCTCCTTGTTAGTACAAACTGTGCACTAATCGGGTTCGACTGAGCAACATCGCAAATGCAATTAAACGTTAATGCTACGTCAAAATGTTTAGTGGGGCAGACCCGTCGAATTGCTCCGTATTTATTTGTTTAAAAAACTACTGTTAATTGTACGATTTATTTATCGACTTGATCAGTTGCCTGACTTGTTATTTTCTCACTATTTTTTTCTGATAGAAGGTAATCTACCATCCCCTATACCCCCTCTCCACTCCCCCCTTCGTAATGTTGTTACCCCACCCCTTACATCTTATCCCTCCAAATGTTGAAAAATCGTTCATGTAAATCCATGCGATTTTTTTCGTCAATTCAGAGGATATGTCTGTTTAAATTTTGTATTTCTAAGAAATGCCCGACAATAAATAAACTGATGATTTCTTGCATGTCCGGGAACGCCCCGAGAACGGCGCATTCACAATTTCTTCTGAGATACAATGAAAAGCACATAGCAACTATCAAAAATATTAAAAAAATAATACCGTAAAACACCACACAATCGAACCCATTATACTGCTGCGTTTTGTTTTCTAAAAATGGTCTTTTAGTGTTTTGTTTTCGCGTCTCGGGTCTAATGTACATAGACTTGACGCCCACAAAGGAAGGAGTTCTTTGTGCTCTAGCATTTAGAAATGCTGATGACGCCCCGCCCCTGACTGGCCTGCCCATTTGCTTGGTTGAGGGGTCTGTTTCAATTTCTTTATGTTCGTTTTGGAAATAAAACGGTGTTTCTTCCGTAAACCACTTCGGTTGGATGATTGGACTGATCACATCTTCTGTGACTTCCTTTTGTGACTGTCTGTTTTCATCAGGCAAAGAAGAAATCATATTTGCATTTTCTGAATTAATAAATGGTTCTGGTTTGATAAGTTTCAGCTCCACGGGAATACTAGGTGATGTGTACAGAACATTCGCAGGCAATGTCTGCCAGACAGAATGGTGATGTGGTGTGATGAGCTCTTCTAAAACACATCTGAGAGGTTCGAACCCGTTGCCTTGATATTTCAAAACCGCAGATTCTTGTGCCGCAAGAATGGGCTCTTGGATTTGTTCTACTTTCAGACGTTTGGGAGGAGAGTGCAGAATATCATCTAATGCTAAAATCAGCTCTTCTACCGCCTGGCTATCCTCGTCATCCAAAGCAACATTTCTCTGTAATGTATTGGCAGCGGTGCAATTCTTTGTGTCACACATCTCAATGATGCTTGGGGTAAGTGGGTCTTCGAGATTCTCGTCCAAAATAGATGTGAGGTCCCATAGCTGCAACTGTTCCCCTTGTAAGCCCGTATTTTTTACAAGGCAGACGTCTTTGGGTTTTATCTCGAGTGGATTTTGTATTTGTGCATTTTGTAAGGATGTCTTAATGTTTGAGGTTTCCCTCACATCTTGAAAATCTTTCTGGATTGTTTCGACAAGATCATTTATGGCATCCAGACCCATTTGCTTTACCGAAACTTCCTGTTTTACTATTTTAGATTCCCGTTCATTAGTTTGCTCACCTTTAACAACGTTACCTATTGCCAAATTTTCTTTGACTTCTTGTGGTTGGATGTGAGTCAATGATGGCAGTGCATCACTCTTGTACTCGTCTGTGAAAGATGAGCAGCTTCGTTCGCACGTTTTTCGCTGGGTTTTCGCTTCCGCTTGAGATGAGCTAGATGTGGAGGATTCACAGGGACGCATGTAATAATCAGCGTCGGCTCTATCACAGCGAGCTGTATTCTTCTCCTCCTTGACCTTGACATCATCACCTGCGATCGATCTTAACGTAAGAATGCTTTCCTCGCGGCATCTTACTAGCCCCTTTTCAGCAACATTTGGGAATTCATTTGAGTGTTGTACATGTGTGTCTACGAATTTGCAGAGAGCATTGATTTCTGAGAAGAGGGTTAACTCTTTCTGAGCTGATCCAACCTTCTGTGAAAGAATGGACATTTCTTCTAGCATTCCCCGCAACTTGCTCAACATTTTGAAAATGGGTCCGAACTCGACGTCAGCATGCTCCATCATTTGTTTCATAATAAATTGGATGCCATTTATTGAAGCTTCCAGAGATTTGTTTGCATAGTGCATTCGGGTTTGCCTTCTTGCTAACTTCTCAGACAAGCCAACCTTGTGACGGATCAGCTTTTTGCAAAGATCTGATACATTTGCCATGTCACCAGCTTCCATTGGCGTCGATTCAAGCACATGACACAAAGTTCGAATAAAATATGTAGTTGAATCAATCAGAAAGTTGCGCGTCAGTTTATTATTTATTGTTTTGCTTGATTCCGACATGCCATATTTCAGTCTTCGCATTTGCTCATAAATAAGATCGTTCAGTTTTTGGCGACCTTGCTCACAAATTTGCACGCTGTCTGACTTAGAAAAAATATAGGCAGTCGATGTAACTTCGGATTCTTCAAACTCAAATGTAATTAGGTTTGAGCTGTTTTCCATTGAAAAGACAAAAATAAATTTAAACCTTTTTCAAGAAGCCATCGCTGGTATATTGCCGAGTTAAGAAACGTCATTAAAAGGCGCCAAATACACTCCGATTTTGTTGTGATCGCTACTTCGTCATAATCACTGTTGGCGAAAAACCTCTCGTCGTCTTAGCCACAGCGCATGTTATTTATGTGCAGTTTATCCACTAAGACCATGCAGCTGGTATAATGTTATTGAAATTAAATGTCAGGAGAAAGAATAAGAATGATAGCCAATGGTGTCAAAATAGAAACTTCTCCATCAGGTTTCGAAATCGCGCCTGATGAGCTTTTGCCCAAAATAGATGCATTGGACATTCATAACAATATTTCTGAATACAAGCATAGGACAGAGAAGGAAAAATTTAAAAATCTTGAAGATAGAAATCTGAACATATTCTTGGTAGCTGAAAATGTGAGTATGCACTGATTATAAATTTTAATTAGAATAAAAGTGAAAAAGTGAATGTATGGTTATAAAAACTGCGAATTACAAATAAAAAGGATGAATAAAATGCCCGGCAGGCATAAAAGTACTTTTTTTTACTAAGTCCATATGAAAGTTAAAATAATAGCATATAAATAGACTTATAAGGTTTCAGGTCATGAAGAAAATATTCTAGTTTCCTATTCTTTTTGTTTTTAAATCGACAGGACCGTCCTGCGATTTAATTATTTTAGCTCAAAAACTTCAATCTGGCCGGGGCCGAAGTCTCTTCTGTTTTTTTTTTTAGCTTGTGAAAATTTCAATGACTCGCCAAAATTCTTGTTTCCTTTCCCATCCTGTCCCACCCTGCCCACCCTGAGCATTGCACGAGTTACGAGAGACCGGAGAGAACACAGTTGACAACGTTTACTGCAAGTTTAAATTACTAAATAAAAATTGCAATAAATTAGTTTTATTTTTTGTTAGTTTTTTTCGTCCGCGGGAAATGTCCTAGGTCGGGAAAAGTCCTAGGTCGGGAAAAGCCCCCGTGGTTAAAGTCCCCGCGGGGTAAAGTCCGCGTGGGAATTGTCCTGTTTCCATCGGGATACTTTCAACTCAAGTATGGTTTAGAATAGAGTTGTACACCATCTTTGAACACCACCGAACTGTACTTACCGGAATTTTTTTTCGACTACCAATTGCCATGCTCTTGTCAGAGAAAAAATATTGTAAATATCCAAACATAACGTTGAAGTACATATTGTGTTTATTCCTTCAGAATGAATCTGATGAAAATTCAAATGAGGAAATAACTATAAAGGACGAAGGAGGAGACCTCAGCAAGTGTAAAGATACGAACAACAACGCTCGATCAGCTCACCCCAGTGACAGACTCCTGCCAGAATTCTTTCAGTTTTCCTCTTCAGTTCATCCCTCATTAAATGATGTCTGCGCTGGCTCATCAGAAGAAGAATTAAGAAAAAGTGAAGCAAAAACACACCTGGTACGGACAGACACCGCAAGTGCAGAAGGATATGCACTCAAAAGAAACTGCATAAACGGAGTGTGCAGTGAAGGCTGTATTACTGCCTCGTCATCTGATGTATCTGTCCGCAGAGAGAAGACCGCCAAATCCACGGGTAACCCTGCGGAGCCTGTGAAAGATGCAGAGCACTTGCAGCGTCATCACCTCCGAAGGAAGTCCTTTGAATATGAGGACTTACCATTTTATTTTACTTATTCAACAGCTTCGGAATCTGAAAGTTTTTATGATCAGGCATGTAGCGGGACATTTAATACACCTTTATATCATACCTCTCTGTGGGAGGCACAACATACAGTTGGCCATCAACGGCACTGTTGTTGCGTGGCCTATGACAACCCTTTCGATCCAAGACTGAGGCACGACCAGCCCGGTTTGATAAAGCATAAACAACTACCCGTTTTCTCCCCTCTCGAGCACGTGGCAAGTAGGAATGTTTTCCTCGATGTTGCGGAGAAAATCAGCAAGGTCATGGAGGACTATACATCAAGGCATCGCGCTGAGGTGGTCGGTATGGCTGGAGGCGGCCGGCACAACGTTGATGGTGTGCGAGAAGCCACTGGGAAGAGCTCGCCAAAGATGCAGAATAAGGTTAGTAAAGGGCTGATCACAATACCATCATTGAACCCTGTATATAGGTATACGAGAGTTTGATATAGGTAACGAGATAAGAACCATATATATAAAAATAAATATATATCGATTCGTCGGCAATATACAGTTCTTAACTCGTTGCCTATATCGAAACTAACTTGGTGATACCGAAAAAGAAATCTGCAATAAAACGTCTAATACTGTCTAAACCTTCTTGAATACTTACAATGTGAGATTTGTTTGGAGGCTGTGGGGTCACATGTGGGATATTGAGACTATTCAGTTGCAATCGTGCTGACGTCATCCACTACCGCTGTAATTGCTTACACGTTGTGGATAGTGGAATGTATTAGTGTTTGGACGATCCTGATGAAAAATCGACTCTATACTCTGGCGACGCCCATGGAATCGACTCCTTTTCAAAATATATCTTATTTTCCTATGCCCCAGTAGTGGAGTAATACGGAATTGTGTATAATTAAAGCAATAAAACGTCATGCCAACACGATCACTTTTCCATGTTAATGTTTGCTAACGCACATGTTCCGGAGGCCGGTAGATTATTATTTCGTTTCTTTTTTCTCGAGTGTCAGTGATACGAATTCGGTAACATTTTACAGAAACGTTAAATAAGAATGCCTGATGATCTTATGAAAACCGGAACTAATTAACAAATAATCAAGAACTAGCAATGGCCCAGTATCAATCATCCAGCTCTAATCATTTGTAACATTTTATAGAGATTTATCGAAGTGCCAGTTCTCTTCATTCTACAGCTTTGCAGTGATAAACACATAACGGCAGCGTAACAATAGACCACCAAAGTCGGGATCAGGATAAGTTCTGTAGTGATTCGGGTCGAAATCTACAGAAGGCGTGGCCTTAAAATCATTTAGGGTCGTTTATCGATATAGAGATAGCCCCCAGATGAAGCTCGGCGCAATGCTGGATATGCAGTATTGAAATTATGTGATAAAAATGGTAAAAACTAGACAGAATTCGGCTACATAGCGGAATTGGCCCACTTGCAGAAACCATTAAAGAAAATATTTGTATTAAATTATAACCAAAAACCTCAGTCACGCAATACCCCTTCTTTATCGATGTTTTGATCCAACGGGTTCAACATGAACCAAAATCCCTCTATCTCTAATGGATTCAAGATAATAGTCAACTTCCTGTTTTTGACCTCGACCGTTACCCAGAAGGTCAGGGTCACCGAGGTACCTTTTATGTAACGTTGTTTAGGCCCAAAGGGTCGAAAATGAGCTCAAAATCGCTCTATCTCCAACCGTTTTCGAGATAACAGTCAGTTTCCGGTTTTTGACCTTGACCGTCTCCCAGAAGGTCAAGGTACCTCTTATGTAACGTTGTTTAGGCTCAAAGGATAAAAAATGAGCTCAAAATTGCTCTATCTCTAACCGTTTTCGAGATAATAGTCAGCTTCCGTTTTTTGACCATGACCGTGGCCCAAAAGATCAAGGTCACCGAGGTACCTCTTATGTGACGTTGTTTAGGCCCAAAGAGTCCAAAAATGAGATAAGTCGGCCTATCGTTAACGGCATATGAGGTCACGTGACCTTTGACCTTGACCCTGATGTCAAGATTTAGGATGAATGTTTAACCCCTACTCATATTTTGACCTCACTTTGACCTTGACCTCTGAGGTCGAGGTAAAAATTATTTGCGGTTTCACCGATACCTGATGATTGTCTATAAGTGTACCGAGCCGGTACAAAATATAAAGCTCCGCTGACTTAAAAGCTTTGAGGAGTTTTCTGGAAACCATTTTATGAAAAAAATACATTTGACCTCAATTTGACCTTGATCTTGACCTCTGAGGTCAAACAAATTTTGCAGATTCACCGAGACCTCGTCATCCCCCTACACATGTGCTAAATATCATGTCTCTCTGTCAAAAACTGTAGGAGGAGTTTTCTAAAAATCATTCAAACGGGAAAAAAGAGAATAAAAAGGGGGAAAAGGGGGCAGAAACTTCGAGAAAAACTACGAACTTATACCCAGTTGCAAACGAAGTTTGCAAGTGGGAAAAAAGCATTTTGTAATATCTCTTCTTACTGTAGCCTACTACGCCAAAACCAACCCAAAAGTAAACCAGGATTGCAAAATAAAGCGAAAATGTAATATGATACTCATCCAAAAGACTCTACCAGCAGCATAAAGATTCTGCCAATTTTACCACCTGTTGCTTTAGACACGAAATCAGACACAAACTTTTCATAGGCAATTAAAACGGATTTCTCTTTTTATTGGTTTGTGTGACTGAATGGATGATTATTACACTCTTAAAAGTAACAGGTTACCGTTGTAATTTTTGCGTTGACGTGTGTAACGTGTCAAAATGCTAATATTTTTTTAATTAGAAGAGCGTTATTTTTTCTGAGGTGATCTGCTGTCCAGCTGCTAAAATTTTCGGCGATGCCCAAAAAAAATCGCACTAGGACTTTGAGAAATGCTGAAGCCCCGAGAGTTTTTGATTGAGACGCTCTAGAATTTGATACGACCTCATCTTAAGAATTCTGTGCTAGCCTAGAGTATTTCTGTCGACCAACCTGCATAGTAAAACTTCACAAATTTTCATATCAAGATTTTATAAATACAATGGCTCAGGAATCTCCAACTGAACAGCTGTCATATTCAATGTGCGTTTTTCTTGGGTTATCTTGAAGTGAATTACTTTCTTTTTTCAGTTCCCTGAAAGAGTATTCAAAATGCTGAGGCCAAGTCGTCGTTACATGTAATGTGACTTGTTATGAAATAGTTGACTTGTAACTCATTGGCTGGTTTCATTCACCAAACCCCCTCTGTCTCTTCTACTTCTTGCTTTAAAATTAAGAAAACTTTCGATAGCGATTCTTACTGCTTATTGTATTGAATGCAACAAATTAATATCACTGCGTGCTCTTCTGTGAATACCCAGTTCTTCTTCTTCTTCTTCTTTTTTTTTTTTTTTATGAGGACCGACTTCTATTGCCAAAAGTTGGAGAGCATCTTCCTAATTTCCAAACTTAGACATTCATATTTTACTTGGAATTAGTTGAAATGTTATGTAGCGCATGTGGGCAGTTCGGCATTAATAGTTACATTAGCCAGTGTAGGGACTGTGGCAAGCCAAATCTTATTCGGCAAAATGGGAATAAGTTTGTAGTTTTTCCGAAAGTTTTTTTTCTTTCCTCCCTTTTCTTATTTCGTTTTCTTATTTGTGCGGTTTCCAGTTGAATCTAGGCCTTGAGCATATTAGTGTCAAAGAAAGTCATACAAGGTGCGCTAAAACGCCCAAAAAATCATAAAAATACGCTACAAAGAACACCGAGCGCTTCTTTTGTTGCTGCATATACAAACTCTAACCTTATAAACTATTTCTTTGGTTAGATTCCAATTATAGTTGAAGACAAAGACGGGAAACTTTATTGCATCATGCAGAAAACACAGAATGAAAATATCAAGAGAATTTGGGCTCTTAATGTTCCTGGTTTATCTAGAGACATCTCGAAGCGAAGGGGCGCCATACGAAAGGTGAATGATTGGTGTTCATATTAAAAAATACAGTAAGATTTATTAAGAATTCCTGTTAAATTCTGGACATATGCATGTTATGTAATAATGCCTCCTGTTGTCATTAGGTACTTTTATAATTACATGCTTTTTAACTTAACTAAACACATTTTGGGCATTTTTTTTCCGAAATTACCAAATACTTCTGTGTAAAATTTTGCTTGAATGGGTCCATCTTTCGTTAATTTGGCATCGGTTAGGAAGCGGATGTTTCTCTTCGGGACTGGGTCGTGCTGGAGACGTCCTATGAAATACGTGTAACATGTTTGGGAATGACAAACTAACGACTCAGTATAGAAAACATAGTTAAGAACTCGTTGCTTGCCTCTGTTTTGCAGCCGATGGTACTGCCGTGGTATATGTGTGGCCGAATGAACTCAGACCATCCGCGCAGCTTCTCTACTGCATTTTCTGCTCACGAATCTGTAGCGGTATGGCGATGGGCCTAGGGTGGGAAGAGGGGGGGGGGGGGGGGTTGTGGAGGCATTCGTCAAGTACGAACGCACGGAGAGTTGGTAACACGCTTCTGTTGACTATAACAGGCTTTTGCCAATGTTACAGAAGCCCGCGAGACATTAGCCCGTGGGCAGTAGCCCGCGGTTCAGAAGCCACCAAGACAGAAGCCGCGGTTTTATTTACTTTCTTTTAAGCATGTGTGCCCTTTCAAAACGTCTTCGAAAAGATTAATTGTTTATTTATTTACCGTGATTACAGTAACAAAACATTTTATTAAGTACAAGCACAGGTATGGGAACAGGACAATTCCCCCCCAGACAATTCCCCCCAGTCAATCCCCCCGAACAATTCCCCCCGTAGGACAATTCCCCCCGAGGACTATTCCCCCCCCCCCCCCATTCATTTTTATTTTTCTTATTTTTTTCTTTTCTTTGTATCTCTCTCTCTCTCTCTCTCTCTCTTTTTTTTTTATCTTCTAACTGGAGATGGTAATTGTCCTTTCATGTCAACATTGTCGCAATTGCAATTTACATGCCTTATCCAAACCAATGAACTTTAAGCTAGTTGGCCACCTCAGTGCCAGCAAAAACGGTTTTTTACATGTACTTCGGTCGGATCCGCCGTAATGTTCGCGGTGCACCTGGTTAAATTATGGGTGGCCGCTTGCCCGAGCAACCACGTCGCTGGTACGCCGACTCTGCGCAGCGCGTTCCTCAAACAGTCCGCGACTTCGAAAATCGACAGACTGTTGACTGTTTGCGCGGAACTGCCCACATCAGGTTTTAAATGGCAGAAAAAAAACTTTCGTTCCAGACAGAAGAATTTTGCATTTTTGATTTTAGGGTATTTTAAAAATAAAAACTTTGGCATTCAAAGTAAAATAAAAATAAAAATTAAGTGGGAGGGGGGAATAGTCCTCGGGGGGAATTGTCCTACGGGGGAATTGTTCGGGGGGGGGGGGGTTATCTGGGGGGGGGGGGGTTGTCCTAGACCCCACAGGTATACCTTCGCTAACGTCTTGTGCTGTAGTTGTGAGAATCTGTTGAGGCGTTTCGTCGGTTGCCAGTGCTCGTCGCTTAATGCCTCGACCCAGCTTGAGCATTTTTTACTTCGTAAAAGCTTTGAATTCGCTTATCTCCACTTTTATATGGGTTCCCTTCTGGATAATAATACCACGCAAATAGAAATGAAATTTTTCTAGTGAATAGAATGGTCCCTCTACTCTCCATCCTGTCTTCCCTCCAACTCCAGCCAATCAGCAAGCGAGAATGAAAAGACTTACGTCATTCGAAGCCATCAATCATTCCCTTCAAGCGTGGTGTTGACAACACACGCATTTCTGTGTGCTCCACTTTTTCTTTGAAAAAGGGGAACTAGGCAAGGGGCGATTTTGCTTTTAATTTTCTATTTCATTGCATTTAAGGATATTCTTCATCCTCTGTAAAATTGGATTAATTTGATTCAGGATTAGAGCAATACGGTCGCACTTGTGACTTCGGTCTGGTAGTTGTTGAGTTTACACGTTGCGGAGACTTTTTTCGTCCCGGGAAGTGTGCCTCTCTTCTCCACTCGGAAGCTACAGGACTTGTCTTCTTAGTCTAGTTCGTGCACACATCGCCTCGGAGTTGGTTGAATCTCTGCAGCCCACTTTGCCTGCCTTGATTCCCAGTCAGCTACAGCTTAGGTGTCATCGCGTTATGGCCCGTTTTTGCTGTATTAGACACTCCTATGAGACCAGTTAGTTCCGTCCAGTTTCCTCTAGACGCTACTTTCTTTGGTCCAGACTTTCAACGTTTTTTGGCGTTCTGGCGAATTTTGGTGAATTTTTAAGTTTTAGCCCGTTTATGGGACTGCTGTAGCCCATAAACGGCACCAGGGTGCCGTAAATGGCACCTGGAAGCCCGTTTATGCCCCCCTCCCACGTAGGGGACGGGCCTAAGTCGGGATTAGGATCCCATCCATAGAGGATCCCATTTTTAGGCACCAAAGACTGGTACCGTTTTCGGGCTCATGGGCAGATCCCGTTTTCGGGATCGACCGAGGATCCCGAAAATGGGCCCAGGTGTCCCGTTTCGCGTTTTTCTGGTTCTGAAATCCTGAAACGCCAATAAATACGTTAGTAACGTCTGGATGAAAGAGAGTGGTCGTCGTACTGCCTACTGTCACTCTTAAAATACCCAGAATACTAATAACTGTTACTTGTATGCTTTACCTGTCTACTGGGGACATGTACAGTTTACTCATCAGTGTTTTTTCTTCTGCTTGTGTTTCAGATGTGACAGAAGCCGGTCTGCGGGACCCACCGACGCTTCCGCAGTGTACACATCCGCCCTCAGTTCTTAACCCTCATTCGGCCTGCGACCGTTGTAGACGGAGAAGCAACTTGCCCCTCTACGACGAGTGGAATACGTGCGCTGAGTGTCACCACCTTTCGGGGAAGGAGTGGAAACTCATTTACAGAAACAGGGTTCGCAACGACCGCAGGCGGGATAGAAGGAAAGCCTTATCTTCTGCACCCTTCCTTACGCCGGAATTTCTAGAGGGGACTATGCGCAAGGCCAGTTCAGTGATCTTAGAACAGGTCTCCACATTGGTGCGAATGGATACAGGCTCTGAGTCGGATGCCTTCGCAGTGGATAAGAAAGGCAGAAAATCCCGTAAGCGGAGGGCATATTCGGAAACGGTAGCTGAATTAGACGTACCAGAGGGTAAGGAAAAAGAGACTTTGAGGAAGGTTTGGGCTCTTAGTCCTACGGAAGGTATTAAGAAAGAAACAGTTTCGGAGACAGTACCCACGCCAGAGCCGTTCACGGTCACTCACACGGATTCGGGAGCAAGTTTCTCGGCGATGTCGGGTCAACTGGGGATCCCATCTCAGATGGAACTCCCCCCTCCTCCTCAGGTTCCTCGTTTGCCCAGCGACTTTTCTGCGTTTCTGTCGTTACAGACTCAGTTACAGAAACAACTCCAAGAACTACAACAACAGTTCAAGAAGCAGGCCCCTGAATCGCGGCGTAAACGTAAACCATCTGCTACGATTTCACGCCCTCCTCCGGATACACATTCACCTCCGGCCCATGCACCACCTTCTGGTTTGGGCCCGAACAGCCAACCGCCGGAAGTGGAAGTTATTACCGACGCCGGTTCTTCAGAGTTTCCCCCGTCAGGTCAGGTATCAGGCCTAGCCGGGGAAGAGGATGACGACTTTTTACCTTCGGTGACCTCGCCTTTGTCGTCGATCCCACTTAATCGAGAACGGGAAATTTATACTCCCATCTGCGCAACTCCCTCACATTCAGAAGCCGTAGAGTATATGGAAGAGTCAGCGCAAAGCTCGGAAGATGAGGAATCGGAGGACGAGGGGCCGGATGAGGAAATGGGAGAGGCACTCCCATCAGCCCAGTTTCGACTCCCTCTCAGAGAGATGGATTACGTCAGGTCTCCGAGTAGTGGTCAAAAACTCTGGAAGACCCAGCAGCGGCTGGAAGACGCCCAATCAGGATCCCGTCTCCACCGGACCTTGCGCCTCGTAGTGAGAATGTAACACCTTCAGTCACGTCGTCTACGATGACTCCGGAAGATGTACCTTTCCGAGACGCAATCCAGGAGATCGCTCGCCTGGCGAACGTTACAGTCGGTTCTCCAGCTCTCGACAAGGAGGATCCCCCGATTCGGATGACCTCCCAAACAGCTCCCATGAATCAGGATCCATTCATTGCACTTCCGACTAGCGAGGGCATAGCCAACGCCATATTAGTGCGATCAAGGGAGTTTAAGAAGATGGACAACGCGGAAGGGCGTGCTTTGTCCCGTTTTCACGCTTCACGACATTGCGCGGTGAGACCGGGCCCATATCGGCCATCGGACGATTTGTTGCCGACAGAAGCTTTAGAGCAGCCCGCCAAACGTACAGTCTGGATGCCGTCCGTCCGCAACGACTCAGACATACCTCTGGTGGAAAAGGACGCCAAAACTATTGAGACAACCTCCCGCCACGTTCTCAATATTATGTCCTTTCAGGACCATACTTTAAAGGCTCTGAAAACGCGATGGGACGATTTACGCTTCAATGATCCGGTGACCTCCAAGGTACTGGAATGTTTGGCCCTGGCAACTAGGGACGTGGTCAAGTTGGCAACATTTCTGATGACGTCCATGGTTTTTCTTATACGGGACGCATTCCTACAACATTGTTGGTCCAGCGTTAAAGGGCTAAGAGAGTTACGCCACGCCCCCATCCTCGGCGAGAAGGAGTTATTTCCCCCGGCGGAGGTCGAGAACGTCAATCAGGAGAGCCGTTCCCTGTCGCAAGACTTTGCACTCATGTCAAGAATGTCTCGATCCTCTCTCCGACGTCCATTCAAGCGCAAGAGGTCCCAGCACCAGAGCTCAGAGCAGTCAAAGCCCAACGCGCAGCCTCAGCCGCCCCAGCCAAGAAGCCGAAACAGAATTACGGCACCAGGCAGGAGGGTCCATCGCCGCAGCAGAGCAGGTAGCAGCCAACCAAAGTACCGCCCAGAGATTCCTTGGTCTCTTGGCGATACTTTAATAAATGCAGAAAACTTAAAAGATTTGCAATCCTACAACGACTGCTGTCCCGTAGGAGGAAGGCTAGGCAAATTTTGGCAAGATTGGGCGAAAATGGGGGCCCCCCGCCGGGTAGTCCGATGGCTGAAAATGGCTACTCCCTCCCATTCAAACGGGATCAGAGAGGACACAAAGTTCCTATACCTCTCACCAGTCAGGCTCCAAAAATCTAGCCACCCCTTACCCCCAGGGCTCAGAAAAGATCTGGCTCTGCGAGAGATGCTTTTATCACTACAAAGAAAAGAAGCCATAGAGGAAATGCCCGAAGCCCAAACAGCTTTCTTCAGCAGGGTTTTCTTAGTTCCCAAAAAATCAGGGGGGTGGAGACTAGTCATAGACCTCTCCACCCTCAACGAGTTTCTTTTGACAACGACATTTCAAATGGACACGGCCCAAATCATAAAAGAAAGCCTACAAGCAGGGATGTGGGGTACTTCGATAGATCTATCCGACGCCTACCTCCATATCCCATTACACCAATCAGCCAAAAAATTTCTAGGCTTCCAAGTGGGCACAAAACGTCTCTGGTTTCGGGCACTTCCCTTCGGCCTCTCCACAGCCCCATACGTTTTCTCAAAAGTAATGAGAGTTCTGAAAGCGTGGGCTCGTCTAGAAGGCATGCTAGTCTTCCAATATCTGGACGACTGGCTGTTAGCCCATCGGGACAAGGAGATAGCCCACCGACAGACGGGAAGGTTGGTGCGGAAAGCCCTGCAAGTCGGGCTTGTGGTCAATCTATCCAAATCAGAACTCTCTCCCAAGCAAAACATCATATTTCTCGGGGAGAAATGGGATCTAAAAATGCCAGAGCCTTTCCTACCGAAGAAAGGTGCCTAAAAATTTCTCAAGCCATAAAAGCAATTCCCATCGGTCGAAAAGTACGTTTACAGGCAATGGAATCCCTTCTAGGCCTGTTAGTGGCAACCGAAAAGACGGTCCCCCTGGGCCGCCTACACTACAGACCCTTCCAAAGACGGGTCAAGATTGCACTAAGGCAAGGAAGGTTCCCACAAGCCAAAACGGAAATTCCCGAGAAGGCACAATCCATTCTACAATGGTGGTGCGATCCCATCGTAATGACCGAGGGTGTCCCGTTTCATTTCCCAGCCCCGGAAATAGAACTTCAAACGGACTCGTCACAAAAAGGTTGGGGGATACACTGTCAGGGCCAAGTATGAAAGGGATATGGTCTCCTTCTCTGAACAAACACCATATCAATTGGCTGGAGTTACGCGTAGTCTGGATAGCCCTAAACAAACTGAACCATCTACTCAAAAAACAATCAGTCCTATTTCTGTTGGACAATTCCACAGCAATAGCATACCTGAACAGACAAGGAGGAACCAGATCCCTATCACTCTCGAAACTAGCTTTCAAGATCCTATTCCGGGCCCGTCAATGTCATATCACCCTCACAGCCCAACAATTGGCGGGAAAACTCAATGTTCTTGCAGACCTAGCCTCCAGGGAAGGTCAAGTAATCCACACGGAATGGTGCCTAGCACGCTCATCTTTCCGATGGATAGTAAATCAGTCACCGTGGGGTCCTCCCACCCTGGACCTGTTTGCAAACTCCAGAACGACACAACTACCCAAATTTGTCTCCACCTGCCCAGACCCATCGGCATGGGCTGTGGACGCTCTCAATTGCCCATGGCCAATACAGGAAGTACTGTACGCCTTCCCACCACAGGCAATCCTACTCCAAGTCCTCCAGAGAATAATCAAATTGAAACCCCGATTTCTCCTCCTGGTAGCTCCGTGGACACCAGAAGCCCCATGGTTTGCCCTGTTACTTCAATGCTCGGTGGTCAAGTCACTTCCGATCCCATGCCACAAAGGCCTTTTATCCCAACCACATTGGCAACATTTTCACCCGGCCCCGCACCTACTGAACCTGCATCTATGGTGCCTGACCAATCCTTCTTGAAGAAAAAAGGATTCTCGGAAAAGGTAGTGGATAAAATAGTCAATAGCCACAAACAATCCACAACCAAGGTATACAGGGCCCAGTGGAATAAATTTGCCTCATGGTGCAATAAGTCTAAATTAGACCCATTCCAAGCATCCCCACCTGTAGTGGCGGACTTTTTGGACCACTTATTTTCTAACGAACACTTGAAAGTGAGCTCCATTGAGGGATACAGAGCAGCCATAGGCTCTAAACTCAAAGCTTCCATAGGGTACGACCCAGGGCAAGATTCGGCCCTATCTCAATTAATTAGACATTTTAAAGTCAACTCTCCTCCGAGTACGCCCAACATAGCCAAATGGGATCTGGCGTTGGTACTTCGTTTCCTGCAAAGACCGGATATATTTGGGGAAACCTTGATATCTGCAAAGAATGCAACTCTAAGGTTTACCTTCCTTTTGGCCTTAGCATCGGGTAAAAGGAGAAGCGAAATTCACGCTCTGGACAGAGTAGTGAGCAAGGAAAATTGGACCTGGGATAAGGTTTTCCTCGTGCCCAGGGCAGGCTTTATGGGTAAAACCCACATCAAAACCCACGGGATGGGCACATTTGATCACATAGCACTCCCATCCCTTCCAGAAGAACAAGTCCCCACGGGACTAATCTCTTTATGTCCTGTGAAAGCATTGCATCAATACTTAGAAATTTCCGATGCTTATAGGTCTCCTAACCAAAATGCACTAATCATCTCCTATATGCCGGGATTTAATAAAGATCTCTCGAAACTATTTCCCGGTACATTAAAGAGATAATTGTCACGGCGTATGAAAAAACTCAGTCAGACACATCCCTTCATACAGAGTTAAACATCAAAGCCTATCAAGTCAGGCAAGTGGCTAACTCCCTTAGGGCCATTCACAACGTGTCGTTATCAGAGATACTCAAAACGGGTTGTTGGGTTTCACCTAACTCGTTTATTAAGTACTACCTTAAAGATTTTTCCCAAGACGAAATTTCGGGTATTTATTCTTTAGGTCCTTTCATTGCAGCGGAAGCAGCAATTAAAACCTAAATATTTTTGTTTACAGGCCCTCTACTCCCAGACCTAAGGGCAAAGGCAAACCGAAGAACCTTCCATCCAAGGGCCGTGGTGGATACCATCACAAATTCAAGAAGTGATCTAGTCATTTCTCGGCAACCATGAACAAGATCTTTCGTCTTTTTCGAATGTATTTTGGAATCCAAATGTATGGGTCCGAGGACGTGTTTATGTCCCGTACTGTTTTATCGTGTGTAAGGTTCTGTCACTGCAGCAGCTCCCCTTCTCATAGAGACAGTCATGGTGTTTCGCCTTTTTCTAGACTCCCTCTAGAAAAAAAAGAAGGGGGGGGGGGAGTGACAGGTGGACGGTCTCTCGTCTTATCCGATAGACAAGGTCTTCCCACCATCTGATCCCATGAGAAGGAGAGCCCATCCGGCAGTCACCATATAGGAGTAGTTAGGGTACCGTTTTCGGGATCTGTACCCATAAGTGCTTGATTTGCGGATAATCTCAGCATTTTTAGTTTCATGTGATAAATTTTACACTCTGTGAGTGTAGGACAATATTATATCCACGATGTAACGATTTTTATCAGTATTTCGTTTTATGTCTCAATCTGGGCAACACCTTAGTATGTGTCCCATGTGTACTTACTCAGGGTTGTTTAGCCAGCATGCATTTAGGACACAGCTAGAGTTAATTTCTCCTGTGTCAGTTTTTACTTTTTACATAAATCATTTAGATTTAATGTTTTAGGTTGAACTTTTGCAAGATAATAAAATGTTATTATCACTTAGAATTTGTACGTTTTAGATGTAACGTGGAGTATCCCAGGTTGGGCTCCATCCAGTGGGAGGCAGGAGGGGGATGGATTGGATACTCAGTCGAGTGGGCTACGTGGTCACTATGTACAACCCACAACGTTCTATTTGGTTATCTCCAATTTATTTTGTTGGAATTTGTCATCAGGTCGGGAGTGTTCCCCCCGACCATATCTTGGAAGAAAATTAAAAGAAGTGGAACTTAATTTGAGCCTTTTTATTCGTCTCAATTTCACTTCGTTAGATGTCCAAGGACATGCGCTCTGACGAGCTTTACAGCGTAATTCGCAAGTTTACTTTCATGCAATTTTACAGAATGGCAGGCTCCCCTACTCCGGACTTTAGTCCCATATAAAATTGGAGATAAGCGAATTCAAAGCTTTTACGAAGTAAAACTATCGTTTTATTTTCGTAAAACGCGCTTTTACGAGTAAAAGCGCAATTCGCGTTCTCCACTTTTATCCTATCTTCCCTCCCAGCCAACCCGCAACAAGCCTGGGTGCGTTGTCACCAATTTTTGGGCTTGAAGGGAATGATTGATGGCTTCGAATGACGTAAGTCTTTTCATTCTCGCTTGCTGATTGGCTGGAGTTGGAGGGAAGACAGGATGGAGAGTAGAGGGACCATTCTATTCACTAGAAAAATTTCATTTCTATTTGCGTGGTATTATTATCCAGAAGGGAACCCATATAAAAGTGGAGAACGCGAATTGCGCTTTTACTCGTAAAAGCGCGTTTTACGAAAATAAAACGATAGTTGGCTTTAGCTGGATCTGGAGCATGACTATTATCAAGTGAAATAGCCGTTACTTCGTTGTCTTTCACTTTGACCCTAGCCTTGCAACCGCCACGACAGCGATTCACGCATTCGTCTGCAGCTAGCCATACGCTAGATTCTTGTTTTTCACCCCCAAGAACCCTTCGAGTAGCAGTTTTTGTTAACCTTTGACTGTTTCAGTGTACTCCGTGATTGGACGTAATATTGAAATATTCAAAACGAGAGCAATTGATACATTGCCGTAGCCTGTGGAGTATGTTGCTACAGCCAATGCCGATTCTTTTAAAGAGTAGATACTTGTACGTTTAACCAATAAAAAAATCAAAACCATGTACTGTAGAAGCAAAAATTGCAATTATAATATTAATAATACATCCTCTGTTAGTAATAATTGCGATTTATATACTCTGGAAGCCATGTGCACGCTCTAATTTCAAAATTTTATAAAATTTATGCAAAACAAACAGTAATTAAACAAGTTATCAGTGAAACTGATGAATGTCCCCCGCCACGAAAAATAATGCGACGTCGTACAACTTCAATATATATATTTTCACTGTAGCAACAATCAAAAGCCAGGGTTGAATAGCGGCTGAGATATCGCCTTCACAAAGTTGCACCGTAGGCAACAGAAATGCTAAAACATTGCCTATTTTCAACAAGTCGACATTTCGTCGTTTTTTGGTCGAATCGAAAAATAATGCGACGTCGCACAACTTCAATATATATTTTCACTGTAGCAACAATCAAAAGCCAGAGTTGAATAGCGGCTCAGATATCGCTTGCAGAAACTTGTGCTTCCAAGTGTCGCCAGACGGATGGACGGACCCGAATACTATAGTCCCCCGCTCCGCGGCGGCGGAGGACTAATAAAATAAAAAAAGAAATAAATAAAACCACGGGCTTCTGTCTCGGTGGCTTCTGAACCATGGGCGCCTGCCTCGCTGGCTCCCGTCCCAGACCCATAGATTACCTGTCATAGTGGGCAGGGGCATATTACTGTTATTTTGACCTTGACCTAGTTTCAAAGTGACAATGGCCGTCATCTTGATTTTCAATTCCGACTGGGGCTGTGCTCTCTACGATAGCTTGTTTAATTTGGGATTTAAACCACTAAAAAATTTTAGAACCCTTTTCAGGTATTTCATGCAATATTTGCATATCGGCGTTTCATCAGCATTTTGTCTTTAAAAAGCAAAGAATACCGACTCGGGTTTGTTAGTTTATTCTATTTCTATTTTCTTTGTAAAAAATTCATAAAAATAGTTAAGAATAAGTCTGACAAGTGATATCTTGCAAGTGACTGAAAATGGCATTGCGTTGTTTATCGGAAAATATGGTACAAAATATACCAAAATATGTTTCCAAATATATGATACTCAAGATGGTATTTGTTATGCGACACAATTATTTCTTGCCAATATACTTATATATGTGCCAGCTATATGATACAAATAGATGACTCATATCTGATACCACTATGTAATGCCAGATATTATGCTGCACGGATATATGGAATACCGTTTTAACATTTAATGTTTATTTTTGATATTGGAATATAATTAAAGATATCAGTAAATCAATGTAGTTCTCATTAATTTACAATTTTACAAACTAAAAAATCTTAAGAAAGCCACACATTTATATAAAATTAAACGAATCGTCTATTAAATTTTGCAGATGAAAACTTGAATTATTGATATCAATTATAGCAACACAGTTTTTGAACTCAAGAATTGCTTATTTTTTTGTACAGTAAAAAATTAAAAGAAAGATTCTGTACACAAGGACCATTCATTATTCTATTCACAGATGAGTGCTTCTGAATATTTCATACACAAAAAATGCTGATATTTTGATATCAAAAATTAATTTTTGAGATTAAAAAATCATTTGCAGATTTCTAAATATAAATTTAAAAAGTATTTAAAGATAATGATTTCTGAAATAAATTCTTGACATCAATAAAAGGAAAATAAATTATTGAGTTCAAAATTGATATTTTGCTATCAAATATTTTATTTTTGTCATCAAAATTTTTGATATCAATAAATATTTCTTGATGTCTCTAAATATTTACTGATATCAAGAATTATTTTTTGAGATTCACGACTACATTTAGAGCTATCAAAAATATAATCACAGACAGCAAAATTAATTCTTGACATCAACAAATGAACTTTTGAGATCAAAAATTAATTCTTGATATCAGTAATTCCCTAATAAATGTGAAAATGGCATTTCATAGTGATATGGTGTGCCAACTATGATGTAAATAATAAACAAGCGGTCAGTGATAATTTTGAATTGCTCAAGACCTAGAAATTGCTTCAAACTTTCCAAATTCAAAGTTAACCGGAGTAATTTTAATAGACAATTCAACCTCGATGCAAAAAGGTTACTTCATATTATCCGAATTTCAGATTAAACGTAATGAAACTTTACGTGGCCTACTGGGTTAATCCAATAGTGCCAACAATATCTTAAGAGACGGTGCGACTCTGCTTCCTCTCTTTGTATGTGGCATATGGTCGTTCGTTATTCAAAATACACACCGATTATTTTCCGACATACGAACAACATAAAGGATGCACTCTGCTCTTGAGAATGTACAGTAAAACCTCATTCTGGACAAACCCTGAAATACTGGACAACTGCCAATACCAGACAAAAATTCTCAGTCCCGTTTTTCCACATTGGTTTACATGACCCCTGAAATACCGGACACCTCTAAATACCGGACAAAATCCGCCAGTCCCCCCGTTGTCCGATGTAGGCAGGTTTTACTGTATTTTCAAGCTACATCTTTTTTTAGCCAAAAAATATGTTGTCTTTGATACGTGAACAGGATGAGGAAATCTCGGACGATTCAAGCAGTTTTCCGCAGCCAGTGAGTCTGGAATTCCTTTCTCATTTGCTTGAAAGCAAGAAGAAAGATGACGAAACTGAAATTCCCCGCGACAATTCTCAAGGTTTTTCTCATTATCATGAGGTAAGTATTCGAAATAATAGGGTTCTCATATATTTCATATTCTTTTATTATATGCTCTTGCGTACTGTTTCGATTTTTTTCCCGTCACATTCGCTCATTTTTCTATGCTTTTAGCAACACACAAGTAATGATGTTGGATTGGGCAGCTTTGATTTTCTCGAGCTAACTACAACAATGAGCACAGAGGAGAGGAAAAGTCAGACTTAGGACATTTTAAAATATCCAAAAATTTTAATAAATGGTCTTTCTTGTTGGGTGTATGTAGAGTACGGAAAAGTCTGTACTTCAATAAATAGGGTTCCAGAAAAACTATTCTTACTAGTAACTACCCATATAAACGCATGCTATCAAATTACAGAAAGAGAAAAATCATCAAGTTAGCAGCAGTGATAAAGAAACCTCCGTTGAAGGAAAAACTAACGCTGAGAAGACAAGGAGAAAACTATTGTACGATGAAAACAACAACAACAACAACAACAACAACAACAATTATGAAACAGACAGTGACTGCAGTAAGAATTACCAGAGCAATCAGAGCGGTAACAGCTGTAGTGACGTCACCAAAACCAACGCTGACAACGCTGTCAAGAATACCGATGACCTTGAGGTCACATGCACGAAGAAACCCGCATATGACTCGCCCTCAGGAGCGGAACACAAATCCAACAAGCCCAGCGTTGTCGCATCCAAGCGGCACTCCGCCAAACAGCAGCCTCGGGGGCAAACAGCTCACACTGCAGAGCCGCAGTTGGCCGCATCACGCCTGACGTCGTATCTAGGGTCGCATCCAGTGGCGCGCACAGGCCAGGGTATGTCGACGCAGCAGTGTCACCCTCAGCAGAAGAAACATGACAAAACAAGTGTGTTAAAGGAATTCTACGCCAAAATGAAACAGATCAGCCAGCCATTTAGAAAGGCGGACAGCTTCCAGAATGGTAAGATGACCGGAGATTCTTCGTTACATGAACCAGCAAAAATCGGAGAACAGGAAAATCCAAGCCCTGATAAAAAATGTCATTTCGAAAATGTTAAAGGGCCACAGTCAATAGGACAGGGCGATTCGCCGGTGCCAAAATCACGGGCTGTTCCTGAAATGGCTGCTCCAAGCGACGAATCGAAAGAAAATGATCGGGAAACTAATCACAAGACAACGCCGTCTACCGGCAACACACAAAATGACGAAGAGGGTTTCGTGAAAAACGATGTCGAACACAACGCTTGGAGGAAACGACAAGCGGATAAAATTTGGAGAAAGACTGAAGCTGAGAAGATCTTGGCAAGAATTCGCAAGCAAAGGGAAGAGCAAGGAGCTCAGTCTATCGAATTCTTAACCAAAGCCAGAAATGTTCCAAAGTGGATGAGGAGAGAACAGCGAGTGATCGCACAGCAAGAGAAGCTGGGGCTACGGCCTGTATTTTGCCCGGCGAAACGCACGACACGGCTGTTTACAGGAAGTGAACATCGGCAAGGGGCAAACCAGAGTGAGAGCAGAACCAACCATCTTAAACCAAAACTAATCACGCGCATGAAACCATGTCATTTTGGAAAGGAAAAGGCTAAAAAGAAATCCCCGCCTTCATCCGTTTCCCGTAGCATGGTTTCGCAAGTCACCTCCAGCACATTTCTTGATGAGACCAATGACATTGCTACGTGGACGCCCAATTTCAAAACCCGTGCTGATAGCCACGGCAAGGCGGGCGTCGAGTCGAATGTCAAACCGGCAAAACGCCGAGCAAAAGCAATACTAATCAGAGATCCTAAAACTTTACGCGAAGTCAAGTTAGACAATATAAATACACAAGGCCAGTGCTCTAGCAGTGCATCCTCGAATCATTGCACAATATTGGGATCTGATGGCCCAAATGGGCTCACGGCGAACAGAGCGCACTATGACGTCATGACGGGCTACGACTCGTTGACTAGTGAAACTGGCTTGGATGACAGCTTCAGTAGTACATACACATGGAGTGACGCCCCGGAGGAGTACCAGCACCTCGTAGACTTCAGCCCTTCCGCCAGCAGCTGGAAATCCAGCTGCGACGGATCAGTCCACAACCCCCCGCCTTCCTCAAGCGGCTGGGAATCCAGCTGCGAAGAATCAGCCGACGAGGCCTGTTTCAGTCCATATATAGAGAAGTGGCCTGCATTTGAAAGCATCGAATCGGCAAACTATCCTGAAAAAGGCACATTTAATAACGTGGCAGACTACTACACAGCCGAAAAGAGCTCTCTGTCAGAAAGCCTCAAGAGTGATGACCAGTCAATCGTGTCTATTCTGTTAAATAAAGCATTTGAGAACGTCAGCACTGACACGCCGCCAAGCGACTCACAGCGGAAACGTATCTTCGATGCGGCGGCGGGTAAGAAAGCGACGCTGGGTGGTATGTGTAACCCGGATGTGGCGTACAGCAATCCGTTACATAACCTCCTCGCCACAGAGCCGAGTCAAAGATCGGACAACGCCCCGGCGGCGATTCCACAGCGTTCCCAGCCACAGCAGCAACAACACGGAGTAAGTCAAGCACACATGCCATTGGCTGGCGGAACACAGGCTTGCGATGAAAGCATGACCTTGACATTCGAGCGAGCTGCATTTGGTGATGACAGCTTAACACTAACCTCATCAGTTGATCCATGCGTTGACACACATATGGCCAAAGCTTCTGAATCTATTCAGGTGATTAAAACGACTGCACAAAACCATACAATGGTACAACAGCCAACGGTGGCTCAGCCACCAGCGAGTGGCCACAGACCACCAGCCGAGATCACAACCAGCCAAACGACAACAAAAACTGGTCCGGTGGTTGGACCCACGACGGCACCGTACTGCATGCCCCCGCCCGCACTAGTTCCGGCGTACTACGTACGCACACAACAGACGAGTCACGGGCGGGTGTACAACACATACCCAGCCAGGCCCGGTGGCGGCATTCATCCCATGGCGGCCTACCGGCAACCAGCGCGAGCTGTCTGGATGACACCCCCTGGCTACGGATACAGACCGCCGCCACTTTCTCTCGGACGCGCGCAGCTCCTCCCGCCCATCAGCAGAACGTACGGGCCGGGTCTATGTTACCCACCCGTACGCCCGCCCATGTTCTACAGATATCCCGGCAGATAATATAAAACTAACTCTGCAGAATCGTTTTTTTTTCTGTTGGTTTTTTTCTTTCTTTCTTTTTTCTTTCTTTTTTTTTTTTTTGGTGGGGGGAGGGGGAAGGGGGAAGGAGGTCTTTTTTCTCATCAACAACTTCTGGCAAAACCGCTTCTAGATTTTGCCCAAACCTACATACTTCTTAAAAATGTTCTGCACACACTTTACAAGATTTAATATTAGATAGCGACATGATTATGTTTTAACTTAAGAAAATTACATACAGATGTCTTTATTAAACCACACAGCGTTACTTGCGCGACTTGCAGAAATAGCGAGGTTTCAACGTAACGTAAATGTAAGCATAAAATGTGTTCAATGGATTATTTAACAGTAATGACCACTCATTCAGAGCAACTTTTATCCACAACTCAATCAATTTACTTGGTTAACTCTTTGTTATATGACGAAAGTGCTCATAACTGTATCCAATAACTTTTATATTCCGTCATAATAAGTCGCGTAACAATTTACAGTCGTTTTCTAATGTCAAATTGTTTGTTTCTCATCTCTTACATACTTCCAATGTAGGCTAAATCGCCCTTGAACTTCTTTGTTGTAATGTTGCTGTTTTCCTTACCAAAGGAGCTCTTATCGTCACTTTGAACATTTTTTTCATAACCAGAAATAGCTCAGATTTTCATCACTCCATTTTTCTTTCAGGTTTTCATTTCTTTACTTGGTCACATTTTACTGTAGAATATTTCTTTTTGTGCCAAAAAATTCTTCTGGTATATTTTACTACATACCGAGCCGTTGATAGCATTGTTATGCTCACCAAACTCAAAAGAAGTTTTCTGTGTTAAAAAAAACCCTCAATTTATTTTTGTTTTTACTACACCCTGTTACGTGTCAATGCTAAAGAGAATCTGTATGATCCCAGATTTCAAGTAATCCCTGGCCAATTTTAGAACATTCAAAATTTTTAAATTTCACTACAAATTTAAATGTCTTTAAATGAAATTGTAACAAGAAACAATGAGGGTTTTAAAATTTTTGTGTGTGGTAAAACCAGCGTGTGTGCTACACAAAATCCCAATGTGAAAAAAAAGTTATTTTCTTGTGAAGGGTTTTTTTATAGCACATTTTATGTTCATTCTTATTACATCGAAATACGTCACCAGTTTGTTCTTTTGCACAACAACTTCTCTTTAAAATATTAAAGTATCCACTCGTTTGCATATCACATGTAGTCCCTGTGGATTATGGGTAATTCCTGATTACACAGACCAACACGGTGCTTCTCACCCACACGCTGTCGTATGATGTTGAAATTTTTACAAAATGTTGTTATTAAAATAAAGCTTTAATAAAAGTTGATTTTATCTCTCTTTTTTATTCACGATTTCAAAATCATTATAAATATATAGCACATTTCTTTTAATCTTTTCCCTATGACAAAAACGTGGTAAACATGAATTCACATTGACATTGTATGTTTAAACTGATATCACTCAATACATTCAGAAACATTTCAAAAACCAATGTCACAATGTAAGCAAAACAGTCGTTTTCATATTTTTCGCAACTCAGACATCTGGCCGAAGAATTGTTTCCTCCATACTGCAAAGGTGAGGTAGGTAAGGTCACGTCATGTGAACAGTTACATGGCCTCCAGATCACGTGACTGGTGCAGCCTTTGTCACAGGTTGAGATGCAAGCCTCCATCACAGTACATAGTCTGAAACAAGGTGAGGCTATGTGTGCTACTGCATGACAAACACGGCAAAATGCAAACAGACATCAACCAGCAACGGGTTCAGAGAACATGTATCAGGTGCAGTGTTTTCACTTAAACTCTTCTCCCAACGACTATCAGTTATCTGAATGCAGTTGTATCACATGTTTACTTACATGAACTTAGTTTAAAGCAAAATGACTGTTAATTTGATAACCAGCCATAGTATTCTCTATGGTCGAAGAGTATGATGATGGAAGGTACCTTCCTACCACCATGTCCTCACCTGGCCTGTAATATACGAGGACTGTGTGAGGAAGAAGACCAAATCAGCAACGTCCTCTGCTTCTCCAAACCGCCCAAGAGGAATGGCCCCCTTGAGCCGCTCAGATTGTGGTCCTTCTAGATGCCTGGTCATATCCGTGGCGATGAAGCCTGTCAAATACATGCTTCTTTTCATCAACACGGGGCAATAAGCTGTTTTTTTTAAAGCAAATTTTTGGCAAATATTTTTCATAAGAAAGACAACACATGATACAATCCACGCGGAAATAAATGCTACAAATGCCAGCCGAAACACGTATGTTCTCATTCTTTTAAACAATTTTTAAAACATACTTAGCTCCTTGATTTGAAACACGACATCAAAACACAGGCCGGCGATTCAACTGCCAAGTTCAACTATTTGCTAAATTCCAAAGCACCTATAGCAAAAAAAAAAAAGAAAAAGGAAAAAAATTATGCGGAATCCGACCTGGTGCCACAAGGTTCACCCGGACGTTTCTGGAGGCCACCTCCTTTGCTAGCGACTTGGTGAATCCCGCCAGGCCTGCCTTGCTGGCGCCGTACACACACTGGCCCGCGTTGCCCCTCTCCCCCACCACACTACCTGTGTGTAAACGTTAGCATATCTGTAACAAGAGCAACCGCCCAAACTGTAACTTAATGTCGTTAATTTTGTGTTGTGTCTCAATTATAATGCAATGAAATGTGAGAAAACTGCTAAAGTCACACTGAGGCGGTGAGCTGTTTAATAGAAGTATATACCCTGATGAAATTAGCAGCTAATGAAACTGGCCACAATAATAACAAATAGCATTAACGTTTAGCTTAGCATGTACCAGAGGTGCTCCCTCTTCCACCCCAGCACCCATTTCATCGGGTGCGTTATTGTTAAAAAGCTATAAAATGAGCTATCCATGCACGAACTATCAACGGTACTACTGTTAACAAAATAAAGCAAATGCAAGCACCTATATTAATTATGGTTCCACTTCTTCTGGCCAGCATGGAGCGGAGCGCGTATTTACACGTGAGCATGGCGCCCACGAGGTTCGTGCCCAGCTGTGTCACGATGTCGTCATAGCCGCACGTCACCAGCAGCTGGTCTTTGTTGATACCTGTCAATCACAACACCGACACAAATATCAACACCCGCTTTTGTGTGAAGCTGGCTGAATTCTGTAAACTTCCTCTTTGCAATGTAGCGACACATTGGTGTACTTGGGTATAACCATAAACGGAACATTTTGTGATTATTTTTTTTCTGTAGCAATAGGTTTTCCTAACCATTAACTGATTTATTTTTTAACAATTGCATGCCTTACATTGGTTAAAGTGTTCGAGCATCACCACTGATGTGTCTGAATGTTGCACTTAAAATAAAAAATAGATGCTCAACACCCCCTCCCCAACCCCCTCTAACCACCAAAATGAAAAAAAAGAACTATTAATATTGAATATGATATTTTAAAACAAAAATGCATGCTTTGCCTTCCTCCATCCTCAGAGATACCAACACTGCACCCTGCACCCCTCCCCCATCCTAACCGACACCACTGACAAAGCTCAAAACAATCATCAGTGAAACAAACCTGCAGCGTTTACCAGGACATCAATATTCTTATATTCTTTGGTTATCATTTGAAAAGCTTCCTTGACTTGTTCCTCCCTGGACACGTCACACGGGATGTGCATATGATCTGTAAAACAACAATCCGAAGTTACAAGACCAACAGATATGATACAAGGTACGCCCCATGTCTACCGGCGTCAGATATTACGACATCCCAATTATTAGGGATGTGACACGGTTCCCACGGTTCGGTTCGGCACACTTCAATTATTCCGTTCGGTTAGGTTTTTTCGGTACGATTTTGCAAAAACTGTTAAAATATTGTCGAAATGGTATAAAATTTAGCTAAATATTTACTGTATAACAGCCAATAATGATATTTAGCTAAGGGATTTGAAACAAGAACACCAGTTTATAGCATTTATAACGCTCGAATTGATAAATTAGAAACTCTTTTTCAAAATAAGGCATCACTCCTTTAATATTTATTCGGTGACGGAGCACCTAAAACAGGTCTCCCCTAAGACCTAATAATGATTTTATTAGTCCCCCGTCGCCTGCGTAGCGCGAAGCGGGGACTATAGTATTCGGGTCAGTCGACACTTCTGGTACATGATTCTGTGTAATCGGGGGCGAATACAGCTGCTATGCATAAGTAAAATGTTCCCCCCCATTTGTAGATGTGCAAGATGGTTTGAGTTACCCTGTGTCTCGGGCACCCGTGGAGACTGACTAAACCCCAGAGAAGATATATGGCCTCTTGGCCCCATATATTATTATGTTTAAAAAATTATATAAGTTTGCCACATAAAAGAACCGATACAAGCACTGTACTGCCCAGACAAGTATTGTATAAAACTCTGATTTGTGAAAATAAGCCTTTTCATTTCATTTCAAAAGCGAGTAAAACAGTGCCCATCAAGAGTGCGAAATATTTTTTTCGAGGCTCCTCCATGACCAGAGAAAAATTTATAATATTTGTTCTCAGATGCTAAAAAGCTCTTTCCTTCATTTTGAGACCTGATTTGCGATACTGCTTTGTAAAATGCACAGTCTGCAGACATAAATAATGAAGGAGAAAGTGGTAGCTAAATGATAGACAGCGTAATTGAAAACCCAAGTTGGGGGTTATTACATGTCAAGTTTACTTTCTTTAACCGCAATTACGTCCATGTAAATGCCGGTCCTTGTCTATAGTCAGAGACCCTGGGTACTGACTTCTAGATACGACTTATTAGGCAACGGGTGTTAAGACTAACTTCACTGCGCCAGACAGTCATAGTAGTATTTGTTGACTTCTTTATCCGCGGAAGAGAAAAAATATCTTTCTATCGGGAAGCAAACATCCCCGACAACACCAGGGATGGTATTTCCTTAAAGCGTTGCAATAAAAATAAGCGGGCCGCCATGATGTTTGAGTAAAATCATTACAATGTTCTCAATGATTTTAAGGATTACTTATTGACATATATCTGCAATCATGGAATTACATAGTCCTAGATGACTCTTGCTTCCTTCCCCTCCTGGCCTAGGAAGACAGAAAGGGTCCACTGGGACTAGGTATTACAATACATGCTTAATATGAAAAATATTATGTTACAGAAATCATTTAGCTGGTTTAGATGGAGGTTCTATATACAAAAACGGATATGCTATTTCTTTGGGACATCTCTAAAAACGAATCCGCGACATCTCGCATCTGGACATCTCGCATCCGACAACTCGCATCTGGACATCTCGCATCTGGACATCTCGCATCCAAATGAAAAAGTGGACATCTCGCATCCCTGATTTTTAGCTTGATTTACCATTGTGTTTTTGCGGTGGGGGGGGGGGGTGGTAATCATTTTATGTGGATGTGGATTCATCTTACCCGCCACATTTTCGAACCTGTGCACGTTTCCCTTCCAAACCGTGCATCAAAGACAAATTTTTAAAAATTGAATAGATCAGTGGGATTAGTGGATGTGGATTCATTCTTAATGCTGATCCGCCGCACGTTCATTAAATCCTTCATGCTTTTAAGTGCCTCTTTCGAGGGATTAGCATATGTGGATTCGCGCTGCACCGAACGTTGAACTACTCGCTATGGCATTCACTGAGTACAAATGTAAGTTTAACTCTTGAAATACTCCGTCAACTGAACAGAGCTTTTCAGTTTATTTACTCAAATAACTTACGTTTTGGAAACCCCTGTTAATATCGTCAAGCACAAAATATCGCTTATAATTTATTTTTACTCAAATAACTTACGTTTTGGAAACCCTGTAATTTATTTTCTGTACGAGGTTTCCCAAACACAGTGTTAAAGTTCCCCCTTAAAAGCAGACCTAAATCACGGAAGCGAGATGTCCACGTTTTCATTTGGATGCGAGATGTCCCGATACGAGATGTCCAGATGCGAGTTGTCAGATGCGAGATGTCCAGATGCGAGATGCCTCGAGAGATTTAGCTTATGTGCATCTCCACCCAAAATCTAGTGTCCAGAATTCAAACCACATAAAGTTCAGCCCTATTAGCTGAAAAATAACGGAGATATGTACGAAGTGAGGAAGAGCTAATTAGGAGCTGCGAAGAAAACTGATCTAACAGAAAATAAGTGAGGGTATCCCTAGCCGAAGCCAATATCACAATGGATAAAATAATGCGCTCGTGAGGCTTGTCGAAGGGGCTCCAAAAAACGCAACAATATTGCAGTCGAAACATCAAACTTTCACATTTCGAACCGGCTTCCAAGAAGTTTGTGTCCGAGTGCGTGCTCGTACAGGGCGATAATAGGGCCATATTTTCAAAACAAGAAATTAACCACCAGTGTCAAGTGCAGTTCTACTAAGTGTGACGACATTTATTCCGCATCTTGAAAACTTTTGAGCAATACATTGCCCGATTCCCCTTGAACCGCCAGTTACAATCGCCAGTTTCATCTCTTGAGTTGCGGCTACATAAACAGTTAAGGCTGAACAGTTAAGGCTGAACAAACGAATAGTCACTTCGTAAATGAGCAGAAGCTTAGAGGAAAGTCTCTATCACAAAATACTTGCGTATCTTACAAGCAGTGGAAACAGAAACGGGGACATAGTTAAAACTTCAAAAAGAGATAATCAACTTATTTTCTTCCATACCAAACGAATAAAGTGGCGGAGGCATATAACACATCTCTCCCAAAAGAATACTATTTTTGTCGTGTATCAAGTCGTTTGTCCACAATTGATGTAAACAAATTCGCAAAGCCTTTCAAATGAGGACGATTTGAAATTGGATAAAATGTTAAAAAGTTGTCTCAAAAACAACAATGAAAATGCTCTTTCTGAGTTCTGAGAAACTGTTGTGAAGATTGTTTCCTGATCATACAACTGCGGTTCTTATAGCCATAGCTAAACCGGAAGTAAAAGTGCGCAAGTCAAAACAAAGAATTTTGTTGAAGTTTTTCACTAATTTCTCGGGTAATTTAGTGTCTTTTCCGGAGATTGACTGACATAGAATAGGGATGAAAATGTGCCAATTGATCTAAACAATCTAATTTTGTGCATAACGGCAAGCACATCTTCCGCGCGCTAAGAATATTAGTGTGTTTAACAGTTGTTTACATCGGTTGCCCTGCACAGTTGATTGTTGAGATGCGAATAAGCGGATTCGTACTTAACCTTTTGCCGAAAAGTTTATGCACTTCGACCGAGACGAAACCGTTGGATTGCTTATAGAGTTACGGGAGCCTGCGACTTCGTAGAAAGAGAACTCAGCAAAGGAACATATTCACAGGTTGATTATTAAAGGGCTGAATAGTACGTATGTTAAGTGCGAGTAGTTTTTCAGTCATAAAACACGATCTACAAAATAAAGGCAACTACTCAATCTCACAAGCAAAAAAAAAAAAAAAAAAAAAATTGCATAAAACCGAACTAGGTGGAGAGACTCTGTATAGAAACGCATAGAGCTTTACTCTGTACGCGTATCCCGACGACGACGACGTTTTTCAGTCCTAAATGACTCTTCCTGTCTTATGAAGATGAAAAGGATCCGCTGGGACTTAGCTCCGGGTAGCTCTGACTTGTATAACATCGTATATCTCTCTGTCAGAAGCGGTGCCTGGAAACTTTAGCGCACCGCTTCTTTGAGCTAGCTCCGAGTCAGCTCTGACTTGTATAACATGGTCTATCTCTCTGTCAGAAGCGGTGCCTGGAAACTTTAGCGCACCGCTTCTTGGAGCTAGCTCCGAGTCAGCTCTGACTTGTATAACATGGTCTATCTCTCTGTCAGAAGCGGTGCCTGGAAACTTTTTAGCGCACCGCTTCTTGGAGCTAGCTGGGACTAAGAGGATTTTAAAAGATCATATTTTGGCATTCCTTCAGAGTATGCTGCCATAAGCCATATCACACCTGACGCGTTCAAAATAAAATGCTCAAAAATTGTGCGTTTCGAATACAAACTAAGCGGTAAAAAGTGAAAGAGAAATATAGAGAGATTTCGCCTAAATGTCAAATTTCTCTTGCACTAAAAAGCATGGTATTTAAAAAAAGTCATTAAAAGTTTTAACAAATGGTTTTAAGTTTCAATTTCTTTCATGTGCCGAGTGTCAGCTGTTTTTTGCTATATTTCTTCTATCAGTTCTTTTATTTTTACCCGGTTCCCGTGCAGTCGAAATTCAAAATTTTTGCACATTTTATTCGAAACACCCAAAGTGTGATTAAGCTAGATGCTATTTAATTCCTTCTAAAGGCACAAGGATAGTTAGGCCCCAACCCTTCGGATGGGGGCCTATAGGTTTGGGGTGTCCGTCCATCCGTCCGTCTTTAAACCCGTATGAATTTGGGGGGCGGTTGGGGCCTGCTTGTGTTTCACAAATACTTACTTGTTTTACTTGTAGTGTATCATATAACTCCTTAATTTATATTTTAGCCATTGGATTTGTAGAAAACTTGGTTTGTAGAGGCGATAATAAGGATATTGGTGTTGCCAAAAAAAAAAAAAAAAAGCATCCAGAATTTACCTTTACAGGTACGAAACATAATATGACCACAACATTTTTTTGCTATTTTTTGTCACATTACACCCAGAGTAATAGCTACGAGTCTGCTCTGACTTAAATAACTTCTTATATTTCTCTGTCAATGCTACGAAGCCTTACATTGTTCTGCTGAAAGAGGCAAATTTCATATCTTCTGAGGCATACGATCCTTGTTATTCAAACAGTTACTGTAAGTTCATGCACAAAATCAAAGAAAATTTTCAGTGGGCTGCATATCTTTGATTTTTTCGTTAAAGTGCAGAAAAGTCAGCTTCCCCAATTAAATGTTTATTTACGTTCTGGGCTTCAAATGTCATGTGACTAAAGTCAAGTGACCAAAAATTTAAATAAAGGGATAAACGATTTTTGTAAGATATGTGCTGAAGTAATTGATGGATGCAGAGTTACGTATAAGTTTATTCTGTACATCCACAATATTTCACTGTTGGTTTCTCCAATGCTTTTTGAAATAGCAATTCAAAAGTTTTTTGCGAATAATTACAAAATTTAGTGTTACTTTTTTCACGTAATAAATCATGCTTCCTGGATATAAACAAATGTCAGTTGGAGATCTGTGGTTATTTCCATATTTTTTCTTTTAAAGAAAGCGTAGCACAGAAGTTGTGTATCAATGCCGTTGTACTTTGAGGACCTTTAGTGAATGCCAGTAAAGACTTGTGGGTCGTTGAATTTTGCACAACATCGCCGAAGAGGGCGTAGTTGACTTGCATATCGTTATATAGCGAGGATTTGAAGCGGGTACGCCGAACCTAAGTATCTTGGAGCTAACAAAATAAGTACCGTATGATGCTTATAAACTAATTTTGAATTAATTTGTTTTTCGTTACAGAGTTCAAAGGGAAATGTCAACGGAAATAGATAGTTTTATACAAGAACAGAAGAAGAAGATTGCAAGAGAGAGAGGCCTAGAGCAGAACGGATATGTGAATATCTTTCACTTTTTATTTTCTTATAAATGTGTAATCATAGTAACGCATGGTATCGCTTAAATTAAATCAGATTGGTACAGTTCATAGTGCACATGTTAAAACTGAAATCGTGAGTGTTTCCGGAGAAGTAAAGATTAAAAGAAACAAATAAGAAACACTACAAATGTTGTTTTTTTTTCTCGACATCGCGAAATTTTGAGTTTTTCAACATTTTATAGGCCCTATGGCATCAATTTAAAGCACTGTCGCAGAGCATTAAGAACTCAGATGCCGTACGTGCAAATCGATTTTGATGCTTTGTTCCATTGACCTCGTTACAGTTTTTCACTTCTAAAACTGCTAACCTGTTTTTTCCTCCGCACCTTGAGACGAAGCCATGAGGTTTTAGACACCTGCAGATTCATAAAAAGACAAATTATAGCAAGCTATCGGAGAGAGCGCAGCCCACATCGGGAATTAAAAATCCAATATGGAGGCCATTGAAATTAGGAAGATCAAAATAGAAATAATTTACACCTACCCACTATGATAGCCCATTCATATACCAAATGGAATAGGACGCAGAATGAGAGTAACAGTCGGCAATGGACGCACGAACAGCAACCAGACTTATAGCCCCCCCCCCCCCCCCCCGCCTTCCGTTACCTAAAGCCTTGGTTGGGAGATAATAACAGAAAACAACTGTACCTCGGTTTGATAGTTTATGTTAGAACTTTTCAACATTTCAGGTAAACGGTGGAGCGCAGCCTCAGAGGAAGCAATGGAAAAGAGATGCGTCAACGATTGTAAGATTTTAAATAAATCTTTGAGACAAAACATCTAATTTTGAACCAAAAAAAAAAAAAAAAAAAATGTTGCGCAGCGTTTCCACGCCCGTAATAACTGTGATTCGGTATGTACTGATGTTGGTCATGGGTGAAGATTTTAAATTTTGTTAAAATTTATACTGGACTTGCCAACATTTTGTGATGTTGTGCTGATATTTAGATGCCTTTTCTATTTTTTTAAACAAGACTGTGCGCGGCACATCTGTTTTACTTTATACCTGAGCCGCATAATTTCCATACGTTTGGGCCTTGGTTAACATGTAGATTTGCGCCAGTAGTAAAGTTGATGGAGACTGTCGTAACTGGGTGCTGTACATGTGTTTTGGATGTTTTGTAGATGTGCACATAGGCTATTTTATTTAGCAATGTTCACTCCTCAACGCCCCGTATTTTGTACCTGGTATTATTGCACTGACTGCAGATGTTAATACTGAGTTTTCGGTGTACTTGTGATAGTTTTCGGCTGTGTCACGCGCATTTCGGTTGACGCTTGTTTGTAGAAACATCAGTGTAATCTTTCTCAACATTTTTCAGCAACAATCTAAAATAAATAGACAGATTTTACAGGCATATAACAACATTTTTCTGAGTTAGAACCAAGTACTCTACTGACATTGTCCCACCATTTTTCGTGATATGTGTCTATTGCCCTGAATATGATACATAATAATTAGAGCTACCAATGGTAGTTTGCCATTTACTTGGCATTCATTTTCGAGCGTTAAACTTAAAAGGAACACGTGACAATGATATACTGGAAATCTTCCACTTCAAATTTTTGGGAAGTATTGGACAGTACATATGGTTTATTGCCACGTGAATATTGTATATACTGCAATAAAACAAAAAGAGCGAATGAAAAAAATACGAAGTTTAATAGAATGTTATTTGTAGTGATTGGTCATTTGTTGGTGTCCATTTTAGTTACAAGAGTATGCTAGCCAGTATGCCCCCGAGAGGGGATACTTAGCCCGTGGCGAAGACGAAAAGCACAAGGTATATAGGTTGCGTGTGTGTTTATATATGCAAGCCTGTCTAACATTACTTAACACTCGCCTTTGTCTAACTGATTTATATAAATGGTATGGTGTGTGTCATTTCAACATCAGATAACTTGTCCCGAGCAGGGAAATTGTTGTGGATGCCATGACCTCTCACTCATCATACTGAAATAGGCACAACTGCGCCTCCCAACACCACTATTACCTCTAACTCTTTAGTAGTGGGGCATAGGCTTTAAAATCGTAAGGACCGGTGTGAGTACCGTAAAAAATACTCAAGTATTTTGGCCCCATTTCAGGCTGTGAGATACGAAATCATACTTAACCCCAATTCCCCAGTATGGCAAGAAATTCACAGCTTGAATATGGTCACACCTCTGACATAAAATTAACACGATTTTTTGATATCTAAAAACTCCAAAATTGTATGATGATACCCAAAAAAAAAAAAAAAAAAAAAGAAAGAAAGAAAGAAAGGATTAACTCCTTGCGCGAATACGTGGGAACAGCCTTATGCCTGCTGGGCCATTGTCTAAATGGCAACAGTTGCTGAAGGCGGTCACGCCATAGACATATGTTGCTTTAAAGCAGAAATAATGCCTTTATTATGAGTTTTTCTCTCTGTAATATGATTTTCTTAACCTAGCTTTAATTTACAAGTAATTTTTGTTTTGTTGATAGTATATTAAACCACCAGCTAACCCATGTAACTTCTAAAAATTAGTTTATTATTTTGAGTTTATTATTTTTTTTTTAAATGCTTGAGTTCTGGATGTAAATAATGCGCGGTAGCCGCAGTGCTGCTTTCTTAGGGCTTCTTGTTTTTGTGGACCAAGTTGTAGCAAAGCAGAGGCATAAGAAGCCTGTTCCCATATTCATGATTCTAATACCGTTAAAAAAGTCCCTGTTGTTGTTCTCCAGCGTACTGGATTAAATGTGTATTTCAGAAATTATATTTAAGATTTTTTTTTCTCTTCAGCATACTGGTTTCGATGTATATTTCCAAAATCGTATCAGCTAACACTGTTCTACCAACAGTCTGTGTTGTTACTCTTGAATTAAGCAAAAAGAAAGTCACAGATTTAAACCGGCTATTTTTTTATTTACATTTCATTTGATTTTCAGATGTCGAACGTGATTTTTGTGTTCACTAAATGACTAACGGTTAAAGGTGCTAATCCGTCGTGGTAACAACCGTTATGAATTTTCTGATTCTCCAACGCTCCAAAGCGTACATACATAGTTTAATGAAAACATGATCGCGCCTATGCTGATTGCTGACGCTATAAGGCTTCTGTATAATTTTAAAAATATTTTTTTAAAATATTTTTGGTAAAAGAACTGCAGTTTAAAGAATAAAATACATGTTTTGTTTAGAACTGAAATCTTCATTTGCTCCATTGCAACATTGTGTGAAAAGAAATGCATATCGTGTAGTGTTCAGAAACTTAGATTCGCTTTGGTTTATACTCGGGTACAGATATGTACGACACTAGAATAAAGGCAATGAAATTATGGGGTATTGTGGCTGAGTTCTGTTGGGTTCATGGTTGAAAATCGGGGTTTAGCTGGTTAAATGAAGATTTTTATGCAGTTAATTACCATTGACGAGTTACGTTTTATGAAGTTATATTCTGTGAAGGAATGCTAAAATATGGTAATGATGTAGTTGTGGTTACATTAGATGCAAAATGTACCCTAATTTCAGGTGTTGGGTCAGTGTTAGTGTGAGGGATTAGAGTAATCTTTAGAGCCAGGTATGAGATTAAGGTCAGTTGAAAAATTAGTTGCGTAATTAGGTGGATCCCTAAACTACACCTTTAGCCAAAACAATCGGCTGCAGTATATGGGTTTATATTTTTTTAAGTGGAATACGAGACCATTTTCCAGACTTTACAGGTCGTGACGGTTAATTAATAATTTAGACAATCTGGCGACATTGAAAAATGCACGCCAACTGCTACAAAGGCTTCAAAGGGAACTGAAGCGCCGCCGAAATAAAAAACAGGGGATGATTATTTTTTCTCGTTTTCTCTGTGTACCAGAAAGCAGAGCCGCTGATATCGGAGAGGCCCGACACCCCTGACGACGGTGGAACGTTGTTGGTGGGAGAGAGAATGGATGACCGCAAAAACAGACTGGCGCAGGAGCGCAAGAAAGAGTACAATGATTTCATAAATAGGGTGCGTACTTGAAATTCACAGGGTGTTTTCCTCCTTTCTGTACTGCACTGTTCGCGCCGTGTTTTCTCCTATTTGTAAAGCGGATTCACGCACGCAAAAATACACAAAGCACGTGGCTTTAGGGCATGCGTGTGGCATCGTCAGGTGGCGTGTTGGTATTGCCAGAAAATGCATGCAAAGCATGGGGAACGGTTTTGAGTTTTCTGTTTTTTGTTTTCTTTTGTGTTGCATGTGCGTTTCTGCAGTGTGGAGTTTCAAACTCCCTCCTACCTTCTTAAACTTCCCTATATACAACGCTCTATTTAGTGAAATCTTGCTCTTTCTTTCATATTTTTTTTCATGGCGGCCAAACGACAAGTTAGAGATTCGGGAGGAGGGGGCTTTTGCATCCACTGTTTGAAGGGCGAGGGGGAGGGGGGGGGGGCGAGGGGGGGGAGGGTTTAGAGATATTGTTTTAAAATGGACCGAAGGCCAGCCGTCTAGCACAGACATGACTTGTTGTTTACCTTTAGCTTTGGGTCGCAAGAGTTGGTCAGATAACAGAGAGAGGGGGTTAGCTCGACGAGACCACGCTGTCTGTGGCCTCGAAGATAGTAGTCAGCTAACAGATGCTTTCACTGGTGTAGAATTTTAATAGGATTTTGTGAATAAATATATAAGATATCGAGGTTTTGTATTGAAAACTTTTGAGTACTGTAGCTGAGATCAGATTTTTTGCATGACAATTTTGTTCAAAATTAAAAAAAAAAACACACAGTTTTAAATTTCAAGCTTTCTGCAACATTTACTTCACTTCATCTGCGCGTTTTTTGCTTTTTAAGGTTTATTTTCTTAATTGTTTTGCGTTGCCACTGCAAACAATTAGTGTTAGTACAATGGCTAGTACAATGAAGAATGTCAAGTTATTAGCATTTTAGGTTAAATAGAACCTTGAAAACAAAAAGTCAGTGATTTGAAGAACTGTAGGAAGCTTAAGCCATTTTGTACAACTGATTTTTTTTTTGTAATATATTTCAAACAAGTTAAAACTTTCTTTGAACCTGAAGTAAACAAAGCAAAGTTTTAATTGAACAGACTGTAAAGAGTGTACATTATCTAACTGTGTGTAGGAAGTCTTTGCTGTGGTTTTGTTTTGTTTACGGGCACTGGTAAGGCTATGTACTGTGCAGTGGGCAAAAGTGTAAACACTGGCGTGGATCCAGCCAAGAATGAGGGCGGGTTAAGGGAACAAACGTCCTTGTTGGATCTGCGCCTGTGGCAATGCGTGTGCGTGTATTAAAAGCATGCCTTGTGAACACAATAGAATCAGGTGGCACCACGCCGGCGACCCGTTACTCCGCAAGAGGTGGGACTTCCGCTTGGGACATATGAAGACAGGCGAAAAGAACTAAATAAACAGCGTAAACGCGAATACAATGATATGTTGCAACATAAGGTATAAAATGTAGAAACGACTAGAGCTTAGTCAAGCATGCACCCCCAACCCCTGCTGACATTTGTGGCACTGTGACGTAATGAATGTGTTCTTTGTGTATCTCTGTGTTTCTGCTGGATCTTTTCATATTTCCAGTTACTTCATATCTATTCTATACAAAATAATACAAGGCTTTAAGTTAATTTTTTTAACACATTACTGGGTCGGGCAGGCAGGCCAAGAGATCTGTCTGTCCGACCAAACTCTTTACTTCCAAATCCCTTCCCCCCGCCCCTCCCCGACCCTGCCTCGCAATTTCTAATCACATGAAAAGTAGCTCGAAATTAAAATTATTGAAAACAAATTTATACTTAAATAATAGCTTTTATTTTTCACTGAAACATCACCAAGGCTCCATACTGCGCATAGATATTGCATGTCAGTGCGTGACCTTTTAACCTGCTCTCATCTCTTCACCAGTGCAACATCCATTCACCCCCTTCCCCCGCCAGAAAACTACCTGCCCGGCGGGGCAGCTAAGAGCCCGTACCTACTTGCCCGACTCGATATTTTAGCGCCAGGGTAGGTAAAACAGTCGTTAATGTTAAGCCCTGAAATATTTTTTTAAAATTAAAGCATTCTAATTCCTCCATTTTTTTGTGTGTTGACTTGGGTGGGCCTGTAATCCCCCATCAGTTCAAGGTTTGCTTACCAAAAAGAATATAAAAAAAATCAGTTTTTCATAATAATTTTATCAGCAAATGTAGAATAAGTTCACTTATTGAAATAGTTTATTTGTATTGGTCCGTTAGCCAGTTTGATATATCCTTGTCCTCTGTTGTGTTCATGATCTAACACGTGTTAGTCGTAGTTCACTTTCAGTTTGTTATAGAATGTTTCGATTTTCCTCGTGGAAAGCTTGAATTTTCCCTGGAATAGAAAGCATCGTACTGAGGAGTAGTTGAAGCAGTTTTTGTGTTGTATCTGTGATCTCATGCTAGTTGTTGTTCATATTATTAAGTTCTTAGTTTCGCCTAGGAAGTAGAGTTTTGTAATTTTCTTTGTTTTGTTAATAAGCGCAGTGAAACCTCCGCTTTACGAGAACAAATGTGCGGACATTCTAGAAAATGTCCTGTTGCTAGAGAGGCCATAATTTTAAAGCTTGTTCCTTGTAAAAGCAGGATCATTTTAGAAGGGCATTCCTTTCACAAGACGTTGCGTTTCTACATGTTTGGACTAGTGGTTGGAACAAAAATCGATTAATCGAATCGATGGGCTCGGAATCGACTCCGCTTCTTGGAATCAATTAATGGAAATATATTAAAAAGACCTAAAAAAAAAAAAAGAACAATGCAGGGAGGCCAATAATGTACTCAGATATACACCCGGATGATGTGAGACATAAACACATTTACTGTCTTTGTCAGGTCCGTTGTACATGCATCATTGTAACTGGTTTATTATATTCATTTATCTGGATCTCTTGTCATGGTTGTTTTAACGAAGCCGACTGTATCGGACTGGGTTAGTCGTATCACTGTAAGGGGCTTGAATGTATTTGCGCATGTGCGTATGTTAAACTTTTTCTTTGAAATGCTTCTCCTCCTACAGTTTTGCTCCAATCGTTTTGATATTAAGCAGGAATGTTCCCTGGGTGGTCCCCCATGTGGCTACTTTTTTTTTGACGATTGACGAAAAACTGACAAAATGGCGGTACCGTTTGTGCCCGTTTTGACCCATTTTTAAAATGCTACTCCTACAATTTTACTCCAATCGTTTATGTGTTAGGCAGGGAGTGATGTTCCCCAGGGGTTCTCCTACCAGGCTATTATTTTTTTTTCTTGGTTCGCCAAAAACTGCAAAAGTGGCGGAACTTTGTAGTTTGGCAAAAAATTTAATAAATGGTAGTAAATAAGTGAATTGTCAAACCATTCATTTCTCTCAGTCTTTTTCAAATAGTTATAAAATTTTAATCGGAAGTTTCTTAGGTGCTTCTCCACCTGGACTTGCGTTTTCTCGCAAATGACAATAATATTGCCGAAATTGTGGAAATTTAAAAATTTTGCAAAATTGTGTAAATGTTGGTAAATACGTGAATCGTCAAAACCCATCCTCCCCAACATCCCTTTCGGGTAGCTTCCAAATTCGAATTAAATGCATTTTACATACTTCATTTTTTGGCCTAACAGTATTCGTTTCAGGGCTTTTCCCTCTTTCCTTGTTTGGTAACTGGGCTGGGTCATGTCCTTGGACAAGCTTGCTAATCCAAAAATAGCTACACTTTTGTCATACATTTCTCTTAAAAAATGATCATCGAGTCGGTTTTCGTTTCGATTAGTCGATTTCATGTGTAATAATCGACTCCAGCCACTAGCTAACGCAAGATGCTTTAACAGACTAAAAGTGGAGGTTTTTCTGTACTTTCTCTGTTCGTCCTTTAGTTTGGTGGCGGTACTGTGGTCTACTATGGACACTGTGCTGTATTTGGCTTCTGGCCCACAGTGATCACATTCTGGGACCAAATTTCTTTTGAAGTAGTTCTGTAGCCTGTTTTGGAGATATTCGTGACCGAGTTCGATACTTAGTGGGGGGCAAGTTATCGGGAATACAGCGAAGTGTACTTTTAACGAAATCTCCATATACTCCTATTCAGTTTGAGAAATGTGAGGCTTGGGAAGGCGGAAAAATAAAAAATGCTTGTCAAATGTAAACAAGAACCCCCCCCCCCCTATCACCTCCAAAAAAAGAAGGTAAAAGGTGCTAATTTATGTTTTTCACCAAAAAATATTAAAAAAAATTAATTATATTTAGATACAATGTCTGAATTTTTTATTACAAAATATAGTTATCGTTTTAGAGTTATGGGTGAGAAATTTTTATACGATAGATTCTTTAGACATGCTATAGCTTCAGCTGAAATATTTGCAAAAGAAACTGTGTCCTTGGCGCCCCGAGTGATCACTGATGCACATGTACCAATGTTTTGCCACACTGTTTATACATGTTATGTGTAATAGCTGAACTTTTCAGGCTTAACGCGTAACACATACATACAGGGGGTAATGCCGGCGACCGTCACTGATTCATGAAATGAGTAAAATTTTCGGCTGTTACGTGTAATGGCTGAAACTGGACGCCAGTGTCGTAATGGTAAAGTCGTTACACGTAAAAGGCCTCTTTCACAGTTTGCAAACATGTTTACAATGTGCACAACGGTTTCTAAAACACTTAGGCAACATTATTTATGGATCGATATAAAAACCGTGATCGTAAATGCCTAATTACAAGCTATAACAACATGGTTTCAAGTTCATTACACTTCCAGTGCTGAGAGTAGTGCCGTTTCATGTGTTTTGAATACAAGTAATGCTAAATATCATATTAGTTTAAATGTGAATTCTGAAACTATTCTAGAATTTTCTGGTAAATTATTCCGGAATTTACTGCCGAAAATGCAGGAGAAATCCAATGTGTGTTTTTTTCTCTTCTAGCGGAGAAAGACAATAGCGAAATTACTGACGGTCACACGCATTACGCGTAATGCCTGAAAAGTTTAGATGTTTTTGACTAGCAACCACACACCCACGCATGTATATATATAAATATATATATATATATATATATATATATATACTGTGTGTGTGTGTGTGAAACTGATAGCCAGTTTTAAACTTCTTCACTTTGTATTTAAAAGATAATATGCCGAGCAACTGATTTTGTACTTCATCTGCAGGTATATTTTATAAATATATTATCTTTCCATGTTATTTTGGAGTTCTGAATGTTAAAATTGTGTTATATTCTGCAATTGTTGAATAGGTATTTGTTAACACTGATAAGCAATGGTTCAAACAAGCATCCATCGGGTGCTCTGACTTCAGTTAGGTCAATCTTATATCTTCTTCGCCGAGGCTTCAATTTGATTGGATGATGCGGAAATTCCCAAGATCACGTGGTCTTGCCGCAGAGATTTGGAGCAAATCAGTCAACCCAAACGTCGCCGACCCAAAGCGATCATCAGATAACGCAGTATACTATTTCTCGTTTAATGCGACCTAAATATCCCCCCTTGCCCTGCCGTTCTAGAATCAGCCTTCGCCAAGACGCGAGCCTCCAAGAACAGACTCTACGCAAGCCCTGAACAAAGTGATTGGCGCGTACGATCGCGACAGAAAAAGACTGGACGAGGACAGACGACGCGAGTACAACGAGATGCTCAAAGAGAAGGTATAGCAACAGTTAACATGCCAACGGGCGCCAGCGCATTATATACGTTTTACTAACAATCCCCGAATTTTCGCTTCTAACGGCATAGGCTGTCTTGAATGCCCAGTGGGGACCGGACGGGACCGCCCTCGCAAGGTCCACTTTTGGAGAAAAATTTTCGGTGACTGTTACCTATTTTTTGCCCTTCACGTTGGTAGTAGGAGAGTTACTGGCAATTTGAATGCGTCAACGCCACAAAGTTTCCTGTCCGTTTGTCTCCGTTAGGTCCTATGTTGTCTGATCGATGTAGTGATTTGGGGCACGGGGGAGGGAGGACACTAAATTTTGATTTGCTGCCTAATTCATTCTTTTAGATGTGACCCTGTTTTAACATTGATCTATACACTACTCCTTTTCTGGCTTTAGTCTCCCTGTAGAATGCTTACAAGTGTTTGTATTGTCTCCTAACCTTCATTCTTTTAAACTACAAATGCGTCTCACAATCAGTTCAGAAAAATTTTGGATAACAAGCTTTTAAATAAAAAAGATATTTGAAACTTGTGCTTTTTATTTGCATTATCTGTGTAGTTGTATTTATTTACTTGTTATTAATTTTATTTCTTTTTTGTTTACTTTTGTTGTCGCATGTTACTTTTCGTGATTCACACACCTCTTCATGTCACGCGGCCAACAATTGCACACCGCACGCATGCGCTCACTCACTGTTGTATTGTTGTTTTTTTTTTTTTTCATTTTGCCCCCCCGGCGTTATTTTGCTCAGAATGCACAGGCTACCCCGAAGCGCGTCCCACCGTCCCCGGACGCCAGCAGCGGCGGGCTACCGCTTGGCCAGTACGAGCAGGAGCGTAAACGACTGGATGATGAAAGACATAGGGAGTATAACGAACTGTTACAAAAGGTACACCCCCTTCCCACCCCCAAGCAAAAAAAATGAAAAGAAAGAATACTTTTTGAGATTTTTTCCAGAGTGCATGTAAACACATGTCGTTGCATATCTCCAGTTCAGAAATTTAAAAAAATTCGAAATGTTGGCCTAAAATTCGTGTTCCTTGATTTGTTCCCTAGCTCTGACTAAGCCATGAGTGTGATATTTATGTAGTCACTTCTGTCAATTATTGCTTTATCGTGTCTCTCCATTCCGCCGTTTAACAATCTTCCCTGGGTGATAAATGTACATCATACATTGTATTTCTCCAATTTTTAGTTTGATTTAATTTATTTTGCATTACTGAAGCCTAACAAGCAAGTAGTTTGATGAGATTGCTGTGCTGTGTTTATTACACGCTGCCACAAACATATGTGATGTATTTCCTTGCATTCTGTTCGTAAGCAACTTTTTACCGAATCAAAAGGCACCAAAACTATAGTTCCATTTTTAGTGACACATCGAAAAGACCAAGTGTACCTGATAAAATTTTTGAAAGAAAACGAAGGACGAACGTCTCATGTATCCCTGAAACCTTTGGATTTTGAGTTTAATTTTGCACTTAATGAAGGCCAGTATGTATTAACATTTGTCACGGGATTTCTATTCCCAGGTCTGTAACCGGAAGTAACTTCGTTTAAAGAAAACATATCAAGAACCAAATAGACACCTGGGAGAACTGTAGTACCTGAAATAAATAACAATAGCGGTAAAAAGTTGCATTCGAAAGAATTAAGCTTTAATCAAGTCTCCATTTGATTTCATACATACTTTTGCATTTGGCTTTCTTTTCCTTATTGCTCGATTTCCCGCGTTTCCGCCTGTCTTTATGGAATCAGAAAGGAATGCAAACATTGGGGCGGGTAGCTCCCTCGCCACAGACCGATAGTGCTGATAAATACAACCAAGATAGGGTTGATGTGGACTTGCTAAAAGCCCCACGACAACAGCGCGAATACGACGGTCTCACACAAGGAAAGGTACACGCTACGGCACGAATTTATAAAAAAAAGTGATCTATTGTTGTTGAAAAAATCCCCATTTTTTAATTGCCTCCGTTGTTATATTTATGTCATGAAGCTTCTGTGTTTTTTTTTTCGACCAAAAGTTGGTTTTTGATTAGATCGTGTAAAGAGGACAGTGTTATGAAGGAGGTCCTGTAGTCGTGTTTTCTTTTGAGTTTTCCGTGTGTGAATGTGAAGCCTCTTCAATCCCTTACAAGCATTTCTTCTGTCTTTCTGTGTCATACGGCGTGTCACATAGAGTTTGATTCGCGTCTCTTAATATGTTGAGAAAGTTATTTTCGTTCACTCGAATTATGCCATTAATGCACCGATTCTGTAAAACTTTCCTTTAAAAATCGTGTGATTGTGAATGCAGCGTAGCCACGCTGCGGTTTCTCCTCTGAGAAGGTTCAAAGAAAACCGCGACAGAAATTATCAAAAAGCCCGTACACATACGATGCTCTCTCGCGCGGTCCCCGGCTCAGTGTGGCTAATTTCCCTGAAACTTTCCCAAGCTGCACTTTTATGAACAGGTGTTAGCTGTAGTGTTCAGTTCTTCATATGGTGTTTTGTTTCCAAAAACAATTGCCTATGTTGGTGGATCGGGGTTCGGGAGAGGACGGAGGGCGTCCGTGTTCAATGTATAAAACGTGATCTGTTTGATTTAATGATGGGTACACGTGTACCGGCATCGAGGCCTGCTACACAGGTGAAGAAAAAGATGACCAACAGAACGCCAGCTTTCCCGCTAACCACCGAACCCCCCCCCCCCCCCCCCCCCGCACACCGCTCCTGTTAAGGAACTGTTCTGTTTTCCAAACAACAGAAGCCGAAAATGCAGGGCGTTGTGGGTGAGAGGGGATGGTGGAAGCAGCGTGACGTGTGATGACTGCTCTCTGCTTAATAAGCAGGCCCAGTAATTGCCTTAATGACAGTCAGACCTGCTCATAGCCTCTGTTGGGCAGTGTGCGAACATAACTGTAGATCATCCCGATGGGTTGTGTATAAAAAATAGAAAAAGTCACAATGGTTCTGAAACAAAAATGGTACAGGAAAGAACGTAAGCTATAACTCGTCTAGGATTAGGTTTCTGCAGATGTGAAATGAGGTAAAATTTTGTCTTCGATGTATCACCATAGAGTTTTCTGTTTCTGAAATCGTGACTGTTATTTCAAGCGCTGTGAGGGGGAGCGGGTGGGAGGGGTGGGGGAGATTGATGTCAGTGAACTCCTGGGCTCCAAGCAGTTATTAGCATATTACATAAATGGACCTTAACTTGTATTATTACCTGAGTATGTGACCGTGCGGCTTGCGCGTTTGACACCCAATATTTTGTCAAACCAGGTTGTGCATACTTTTAACCTTTTCTTATTTCATTGAGTGGGCTTCGATTTCAATGTTTATCAATACATTGAGTGTTGTCTGGATATAGCTGACGGATTAGTTATAATCACTTAGTCATACAAAGGACGTGTGTGACGGTTTTCTGTGCCTAACATTGATCGAAATGTGCCAGACGCTTTGGATTAAAGTAGTTGTTTAATGTTAAGTAAGAAAAATAGTAATTCTGGTAATTTATTGTGCCAGGGTGTAAACATAAGACGTGCTCCAGATAGCTGCATTTTTTAATACGATATCGTTCCCATAAACTTAGATCTTTTAGTCCAGTCGAAATTAAGGCATATGAAATGACAATTTAATTGAAGTTAACTGTTAATGCTTATGGTATAAATGATGGATAAACAGTGGATATTGTACTTATTATAAAGTGCATATGTGTACAGTGAACTATGGTTTCGCTATTGCATGTAAGTTTACTTTCGTTGTCTTTTGCTTTGAGCCCAGACTCGAAGTGTGTTAGCCATAGTTTTAGACCCCACCTCCCCCCCCCCCACCCCCCCCCCCCCCCACTCCATCCATGCATGTTCTGTCCAAATGTTTGTGGTTTCTCCCAGAAAGCAGAGTCCAACATTAGTTCCCATGCAGCCAGTGGCGGACAAACAGCAGTTAATTCTTTTGCAGAGGCACATTTTGGTAGCCGTGTTTGAAGCATCCTGTGGCTAAAGTATTCCACGCTATAAAATGTAGTCAAGACAATTACACCGTTTGAAAAAGTCTGTCAGAGCGGTGTGTCTGTATGCGTGTCCGTATGTGTGTTCGTATGCGTGTACACGCGTGTACCGCTCTGCTAAAACGCTTTTCTCATCTCCTCAATTAGTTATTTGTTTCCCATGCAGAAATAACTTTCATTTCAGAACGCAAAAGAGCATAAAGAAAACATTCCGCCCGGAAGAACCAAACCTCCCACTCCGGAAGTGGGACTTATAGGCAAACTTGGAAGTTACGAGGAGCGGCGGAAGAGGCTGCAAGACGAGAGAAAACGAGAGTACAATGAGATGATTGCTGGGGTAAGTGTGACGTCTCTCGTGATGTGGCGTGACGCCGTCGGCCGCGTGTAAGGTCAGGAAGGTAGGAGGAGTCTGAAGAAAATAAAAGGTTGACGTGAACTTGAAATCGGAATCAAGTTGAATGTACGGATCTCAAGGGTAAAGAGTAGACTAGATGTTGCTGATTTGTGACTTTTCGACATTGCAAGCGCCTCTTTAGTTTCAGTTTCGGTTTCTCTTTTGTCCATTTGGCATTATTCTTCAGCTGTACATCAAGAAATGATTTAAAACGCCTGACAGTTTTTACCACCTGTTAATGTCTAAATTTGTTTGCTTCCATATTTTGAACTGTTTCATCTATTTGAGTAACGTAAACAGTTGACGTTACCCGTTGGAGACCCGTCATTGCAATCTACATCATTACAATCTGCCACGTCATATGAACCTACGTCATTACAATCTGCCACGAGTAACGTAACGAATTGACGTCACCGTTGGAGACACGTCATTACAATCTGCCACGAGTAACGTAACGAATTGACGTCACCGTTGGAGACACGTCATTACAATCTGCGTCATTACTTTCTGCCACGTCATTACGATCTGACGCGAACTAGTCTGACCAGCTGAGAAGCGGAAAAGCCTCATTGTAAAATCATAGGTTATACTTAGCAACCTCTCAATGTGATTAAACCTCAACCTCTCGTTGAGAACAACCAAAATAATAAGAAAAAAAGAAAAATAAAAGTACGAAAAAGTGGTATGGTTATGTTGTATAACACTTGCCTTACAGAGACCCACGAAGGTCCCTCCGCTCTGGCTGAGGGAGGGGCCTGACACGTCTCAGGTTAGATCTGCTCTCGGCGTGCAGTGGCTTGGATTCTTCTGCAATTAACCCTCCCGCCACCCTCCCATCCCCTGCTTCCACCTCACACCTACTAAATCTGGTGAAATTTCATCATCAGCGGAATGTGATATCTCAGCCCGTGTGGAAAGAGTTCACTAAACACTGTCTCGATACTTTCCATTTTCATATTCAAATTTAAAGTCTCGTTTAAGGTTTATTTCATTTACTTTTGTGTTTATTTTGTATAATCTCACGCACTTTTTCCTCATCTGTCCGTGAAGGTCCATAATGTAAGAAAGCAGGTAGGATCTTTACCGAAAAGCACGTAAAATTGCGGCTCTTAGCCCTGGATACTTAGGGATACTTAGGGTGAGTCACGGGTACTAAGAGATACTTAGGTATGGTCAAGTATGGTCACGGATACTTAATTTTCCCACTAATCACATTCTGTTTGCCGCTTTTCTACTAAGCTTTGTGAAACTAATTAGAGTTTACACAAGCTATGTTTGAGAATTCAGAATTAGAGTTCTAAGTGTCAAGGACCATAAATTATGTTTATCGCTGCGGGCTTTTCACATCAACCTATTTTGGATTGATCGGACTTATTTGACGTATCTTGTTATCTTCTTGCAGAATAACGTACGGACTAAAGGAGTGATTAGCCCTGGTGCGGAAGAATATGCTTCTACAATTCCTGGTCTCAAAGATGACCCGTCTGCTCAGGTAAAAAAAAAAAAAGATAAAAATAGTAACCTCATAAACTAAAAGTGACATCTCATGTTGTATTAGATTAGTTTTTCGTTAGTTCTTCCCATATTCCAGGTGGCGGTCTGTAATTTTCATTGATGTATCTAATCATGTCTGATATGCACTCGAATTGGTAAATAAGCGTGGGGTTTTCTTAGTTTCTTAATAACCCAGGAAATAAGATCTGTCTTTATCACCACCACGTGTCTTATCTTTGGGTTTTCCGCGGGCGTGACTCGGTGAAGGGGGAAGAGAGTAGTAGCTGATTGCGAAAAACCCGTTACTCGTATCCTGCTACAAAACACAGAAGAATCGGATCGGAATCGGTGATAAAACTACAGCTCTGCCTCCGATTTAGATTGTCCCAGCAAGTGAAGGGATTGTTTCGAAATATTTAACGCATTTATTTGTTATGAGCTAAAAAAATGGAGGAACTCAGACGTCACGCGGTCTGGAGGTGGGGTTGGGGTTGATGGCGGGAGTGTGTACGGACTATCCGAGCCGTAACTTATCCGACTTTGTGTTTGAGAGAACCCAGTATAACTGTGCTCGTTCTTCACCAAAAGGAGGACTCCTGCCCCCACGTCACGCGGTCTGATTGTGGGGTTGGGGTTGATGGCGAGAGTGTGTACGGGCTGTCCGATGCGTAACTTATCTGCATTTGAGTTTCAGAGAGCCCGCTGTAATTGTGCTCGTTGTTGACAGAAATAATCGTGTTATGTTGTCGCAGCCATGACTGGTTTCAGTCTTAATTTTCATCTGGTAGCATTCTTTAGAATAGTTTGCAATTTTTAAAAACTCCATTTGCAGTGCAATGTTTTTTTTCTTAAGTTCGTTACTTATCTGTTTGTTGCTGTCAAAAGTTGTGATGCCACTGGCTTGTTTTTGCAATTCTTGTACGAAATATGTCATTGAGCAGAGAAGAATACTTTGTTTTTTTTTGTTTTTGTTTTTTTTTTTGTTTTTGTTTGTTTTTTTTGTTTTTTTTTTTTTTTTTTTTCGTTCTTAAGCGGGGTTCGATGTAAAAAAAAATGGTTTGATTGCTAGAAGAACCATACGATGTGTTTGTTATGAAAAAGTAGCACACACCGGAAGTCGGTCTTGGTGCTCGACAAATATAGCTGTAAGGTTTTTGGTGCACCTGGATTGTCAGAAAAGGGGTAGCGTTATCAGCCGATGTCAGTCATCCGCACGTAAGTGGGGCCTTATCGCTGACGTAAGCGCGTCCGTACGTAAGTGGGGCCTTACCGCTGCTTTACATCAGTCCATGTACTTTTAAGATGAACGTTTCAAGTCTGATAGAACCCCACAGGTGGTTTCCGATCAATTTTTTTTTCGCAATTCGTAAAAAAATGTTAGAAAATATTAGTAATTTAAAATTTGAGCGAAAAAACAAGTTCGAGTTATATTTTGTGCCTCACATTTGATGAATTTTTTTTTCAGTTTTACAATATTTCTTGTACGGTGAGAGTATGGATTTTGCTTTCTACCGTTAATTTGGAATAAATTGACCCACGATAAATGATTATGTCAGATGAGTTTTTGGGGGATTTATTATGATGGCCTCAGCACTAATGTACATTCGGAACTAAAAGTAACAATAAATAACACTAATTTACATTCGGAACTAAAAGTACCAATTTATTGTTTTTCTTCTTTGAGTAATCATTCTAACTGTGTAACGGAATGTATTTAGGAGAAAGTTAAGACACAATATGCTGCATCTCTGCCAATTGATGAACACTTGAGTGCTCAGAGGCGGAAACGCGCCGAGCGGAATCACGACTACAACGCCATGGTGTCGCGTCGTGAGGACACACGAGGCAGGGCCAAAAGCGACGCCGAGGCCGGGGCTCATTTCTCGAGCTCCTTGCCAATAGATGAGCATCTGAGTGCCCAGAAGCGCAAGCGTGCAGAGAGGAATGAGGAGTACAATGCCTTGCTGGCCCGGCCTGCCGGTGCACATCACGAGGACGACGCAACCGGAAGTTATGCCGCCTCCCTGCCTCTAAACGAACGCATCAGTGCGCAGAAGCGGAAGCAGCTTGAGCGCAATGAAGAGTACAACAGACTCCTCCAATCAAACGAGCTCACATCGATACGCCTCCTCGATCGCAAGGAAAGTGGCCATTTTGAAGCCAGCCTTCCAGTACCGGACCACTTAAGCGCTCAGTACAGGAAGAGGGTGGAGCGGAATAACGAATACAATGCCTTGCTCGAGAAGAGGGCTGGACGGGAGGCGAATGGCAGGAGATATGCAGACAGCTCAAATGGATACTTTGGGAATCTTTATACTGAGCGAGAGGTACTGCTTAAGTTGAGTATTCACTCACGACAGTCACCTTCCTCCAACCCCACGGCAAAGTTACTGTCCAGTGAATGACACTGAGTTAAAAGAGCAGAAAATTTGATGAATCGCTAGCTGGAAATACACTAATCTGTCGATCTAAAAATTGACTTAACTTAGTTTAAATTTTATATCTTTCATGAAACGACAGCCAAAAATTGAAATTTTCAGTTTTTTCACCCCGACATATGCAACCAGTGGCAATTACAAAATCTGTCTGTTTGAATACTCGACTAGCGTGTCTGTGCCGGAATAATAGCCTTTGCTTACTTTCCTCATTTCTGTCAAAACCCGGTGTGCTATGAGATCATTCTACTCAACCCTCTTCCAGGCTGCGATAATTCACCGGCATTTTTAGTATTCTAATTTTCTAATTTAACACAAAAACCTAACAAAACAACAAAGATGTGTGAGAATATGAGAAATTTTTCTGGATATGTTTGATAAAAACCTAAACATTAGTAACAGCGGTTCTCCACGAGGGAGAGAATAATGACTAAAGAAGCGGTCTCGACGGTAGCTTTTGACGGTGACACGTTTACGATTCTCACTGCTTGGATGTGGTGTTGAACGATCTCTGCCTATAGCTTACATGTTACCTTAATACTAATTTTAAATCTTAATTTGCTTTCATTCTGCGGCACAACTTGGTCTAAATTTTATCAAAAAGGCAAGGCATAGTCTCATTAAACACGCAATTTTTAAACAATACAAGCCTATAGATATTTGGTTCACTAGGTCTCGGCGGGTCACAATGTCCTTGAACATTCTTGTTAATATCTTCCACCTGGGTTGAAACCAATTCCTCCCTTTTTTGAATTCAACACAAACGGCTTTAGGACAACTATCTCCGGCCCAACAGCCCCGCCGCCCCACCCCGATTTTTAGAGTCACATATTGGCTGCCACATTCAATTCATTTGCAAGTCGCGTGACTGCGTTGCAATTGGCCATCTCGCTTGACAATACTTAAGAGGTTTGATTGACGTCTGAGTACCCTTATTAACTGCAATAAGCCATCTATAAAAACGAATCCAGGTTTTTTTTTTTGTAGTTTGGTCTGTTGTGTTTTGACATATTATACATTATAGTAACGAAAGTGGGTGGGGGGGAGGGGGGGGAGGTTGTCAAGGTGGAGGTGTCCCGGAGGTCGAGGCCGGGGGTGGGGGAGTAGAGATGTGGGGGTTGGCTGTTGGGAGAATTGTCCTACACATCTTCTTTGTTTCAAGACTATGCCTACCTGAAAATAATTAGTTGACTTTTACTTCTTTTGCAATATGCTTCCTCTACTTTCGAAGCTTCTTTTGCTGAATAGTGTGAGCATAGTTTAGTTTCGTTGACCCTGTAATTGCTGTAGCCCTTAGGCGTGTTTCTAATGAAATCATGCGCTGTTCGTGGACTGGAAGCGTCCCTTGCATTTTCAAGTTTTCTCTGCGCATTCAGAATGAGCGACGTCCTGACAGAAACAGGGAGTATAACTCTATACTGAAAAATAGCAGACGGCGGCGAGACGACGACGACGATAACGACGATGTTTCCATGGCAACGCTCCCCCTTGGCGACGACGCTGAGTCGCAGGTAGAACGTGTGCGGTGGAATGAGGGAGAGAGGGAGGGGGGGGGGGTACACAAACTGGACAAGTTGTATAGCATTCCTTATACATATCTTAGACTAGTCCGACTTCTTGTAATCTTGTTTTAGCACCCACAAGTAGTAGGTTTGTTGATGTTAGTGACGTCAGTCCGCTGTACACAAAGGTTTGCGGTTCACTGATTGTATTGGCGAATTGTGTTGCCAAGAAAATTAGCTAAAATACTATTTAAAATATGCGCTTCATTTTGTATCTGCATAAGGTGAGGTGGTAAACTGTGAAATCTGGCGTAGAATTCTGATACTAATTATGTAAAAATGCGGCCTTATTAGTGTTATGGGACTTCACTCACGGATCCGCGAACGACCATGACTCCCTGTCCCGGGATCCGGGAACGGCCATGACTCCCTGTCCCAGGACCCGGGAACGGCCATGACTCCCTGTCCCAGGACCCGGGAACGGCCATGACTCTTTGGCCCAGGACCCGGGAACGGCCATGACTCCCTGTCCCGGGATCCGGGAACGGCCAGGACTCCCTGTCCCGGGATCCGGGAACGGCCAGGACTCCCTGTCCCACGATAAATCCCACCCTGGCTGGAAAAAATCCTACTTCCTTATGTGCCTCAGTGGCTTCTTATTCCAACCAGCCAAAACATAAATAAAAACAACGAATAAAATCAAGTGAAAATGGATCTGTTACCGGGTTATTTGATACAATGAGCTGATGTGGGTGATGTTGTCGCCAGTTGAGGAAGAGACGCGAGAGGAACGAGGAGTATAACGAGTTTCTACGTCACGACGAGGATAGGCGCTCGCGAAGTCGTGGCCGCAGCCGCGAGAGGGAGGCGAGTCCGTACCGCGAGCGCCGCGCCCAAGTACGCAGCCCCGAGCGTGACTATGTAAGTGCGAGAGGGTAGAGGGGGGGGGGGGGGGGATCGCGGGCATCTCCGTCTGACGTGTGTGGCTTGCCCCGTGCCTTGTGTGCTGAAACTGTACCTGTGTTTGGTTTGCCGTTTAAACACGTAACGTGGTTCTGCGCGTGTTGGGCGTGTGTAGCGTGTAGGTAATGTTTGAAAAATGGCAGCCTGTTAGCGTGGGTGTAGTGTACTAATTTGTGATGTGTTAACAGAAAAGGTTTGTACTAAACCCGTGGTTTGTGGTAGTGTATGACACCGTTTGTACACATCGTTATGCGCTTGCTGATTGCAGTGAAATGTTATTGTTATGGAGTGCATTGTGCGAGCAAGTCTCTGGAACCGCCGGTTGTGTTAACGCGCTTCTGTAACTGAATGTGCTGTGCTATAAGGTCATTACTAGTGTTAATGTTAATTACTACTACCATAAGAGGGAGTCGATATCAAAAACTCATTAATGTTTGCATATTGATAATAAACGGGTATGTTTGTTATGATTCAATTAATTAATCGCTAATATGTAGCCGTGGAAATGGCGTGGTATAGTTGTAATTCGACACCTCGAACCTCTTCACACCAGAAGCTCAATGTTTCAGATGTCAAATACCAGTATTCAAGTTTATCGGATAAGAGATACATAGAGTTGTACATGTGGAACCTCTGACAGTTTCATGCACATGATACTTTGCAGTTATAAATGTTCGAGTTATCGAATGCACGGTGTTGAAAATGAATAGCATTTCAATACATCTAGCAACGTTGTTGTTGTGCGTACCTAAAGCTTTTAAATGCGTAATTAAAATGGCACATTTATCTGTTAGATTGATGTCTTTAGAGTCATCACGTACTGCTGTACTGTCACTGTTCTTTTGTGTGTTTGTGTTTTATTTATTTAGATATTGTTGATTAATTTTTATTTATTTATTTATTGTGATTTTGACAGTACTCATAAACAAAGACATGTTTGGTTGTCAGGATCATTTTCTTTGACGAGGAAATTTCGCGACTGAGGTTTCCTTTCAGATTGCTGTTGTGCCTCGTTGCTTATATAGGCTGTGTAGTAGGTGGAGAGAGGGGGAGGGGGCGGGGGTTGCTTTGAGGGAGACCACTATTGTAACCAATGCGATTGATGAGTACTGTGAAGACAATGTACTTCGGTTCAGTGTTGGAATAAAAATAAAAATGTACAGGATGTAAGCGTTGTCAAATAAATCTTCACGCCTCAAACCTGACACTGCGCGCTCTTGTTAAGCATTTTGTATGTGCATAAGATACTGAGGATAAGCGCACTGCCGCGGTCCTTCCGCAGTGTCCATATACTGTGATCACCTCTGTACTGTGTTTGAGCAGCGTTCACCCCCACCTCGGCGGAGATCACCCGACAGGGACCGGCGCTCACCCCCGCCCCGCAGACGGACACCCGAACGAGACCGCAGGACCCCAGACTACTCGCCCCCACCCTCCAGGTCCCGAAGACACCGTGATTACGTAAGTGTTCACGCCAATGTTCAAAGCCGAACTGCAACTGTAAAAGGGCGCAAAGCGAGTCTAACTTTAGTTGAACTTTGGAGTTGGGAGGGTCAACATCTCGGCGAAAATGATTGACTGAAAAATGAACCACTTAAATTAACGACAAAGTAATACCATAAATGATGAAGTCACATATAATTAACAATATGATTTTTTGTCAAACATTTATTTTCACATTTTTAAATATATCGCATGACATTGATTGGCGCTGTCAGAAGCAGAGACCTCATGCTAATGAATTTCTTTTGCAGTTTTTTTAGCGTATACTAATGGCTATCCTGATGAGAGTAGCCGAATTGCTACTACTTTTCATCCTTAATCACAATTACGCGGTTTCCCTTCATTTTTTATTACAGTTTGAATAACTTTAGTATTAGATGTTAGACCATATGGCAAATAACTGCAGCCCACAACCAAAAATATTTCGTTTCCAATGCGCCATTGTCATTTAAATTCAGGAAGTGATTGATGACAAACCAACACCTGTGGAATATAGGCTGCTCCGTCTTATCCAGGGATAAATAAAATTGAAGTTCGGACTTAAAAATTGCAAAAAACATTAAAGAATTTCTTTAAAACAAAAATTAGCAAGCAGCACTAATGTGTAATGTCTTCTCTTAAAATCTTGTAAAATGGGTGTTGATTTCGGCGTGGCGGGGTGCTGATGTCATGCGCGTGATGTGGCACTGTCGTTATTGTACACGTCATTGACCCAAGTAGTATAATGGGATTGCTTACTCAGGTACCATATGTCCCATTTCAGTTAGATGTGCAGGCAAACGAAGAATTAAGTACGAATCTTTACAAGTTGTAATGTTGTAATGGTAGATCATGGGGCCGGGTGCATTATATTGGATTCAGACATGCCTGGAAGGCCGGAGAACGAGTTTGGGGAGCGAAACACTTTGTTTATTTTGATAATTTTTCGGGAATGGTTCTTCAAAGTTTCTCACAAACAGTTATGGTTTTGTAATTTAATTATTTTCGTTTTGCAGGATGACAGGGCGGGAAAATCAAGGGTAAGACAATATTTAAAAAATGAACACATTTTTTTCTCGTATGACTTGTGTTGTTATAAATATAGGTTCCTAGATTATTACGCTTTTTACTCCGTTCAGAAATCACTTATGAGCCGCAGAAGTAAAATACTCATATTGTCTACAAAATTTCACGCAAAAAAAGGTTTGATGTTATTGTGCTTGGGGTAAAGCAAACTGATTGGTCCACGCGACCCATCGCTTAGTCATGTTACGGAATTGTAAACTAAGTACGTGTAAATGGTTGCGGTAATGACAGCAGCGACAATGGCAGTGGTCATTTCCGCTCTTAAAAGCAGCCCCCTGTTTATCTTGTTTCGCCTAATGTCTAATTACAGCGGGCTGTCCTTTAGGTACCCGGATGTATTTAGAATCCCTCTTCTAGATTTTCACAATACATAAACCTTCAGATATTAAGGTACGCAGAGAGCACAGAGTTGAGCTTTAACCTTATTTTCGCTGGATGCGATTCAACCAAACATGATGCGGGAAAACAGATCCAACAAACCTGCTCTCAAAAGGAAATATGTGCTAAAAATAAATAACTTATATATCCGATTTTCACGTTTTTGTGTCAATGATGGGACTGGAAGCTGATCGGCGATGAAATCGATTAAATTTTAGAATCGGCCCAACACTAAAATGACTCGTAATATGTGGAATGCTTGCAATCAGAAGTGAAGGATTTGACCCCACATTTTTGCTGGTAATATGACTCCGGGCTCCGTAGTGGTTTTTGAAAAAAAACAAAAAAAAACAAACATGTTTCATTTCATATTTACGAGGAAAAAGCGTGAACCTGTATTTTCTTGTAGTAGTTAGTTGTGTATACATCCGTAGTAAATAGTTCTGTTTTAGTTAATTTTTTAACACTTAGATATCACTTTGTATATAACAAGAGCTGCTCTGAGCAACGATTGTGAATTTAAAAAAAAAAAAAACATGCCACTCATAGGTCGCAATTTTTGCAATGTTTTCGAGCGCTTGTAAATATTCCTTTACCTGGCTTAGCTATTTATCGAGGTTTCACTGTAGCATATAATTTAGCGCAAGGAACCGACTGTCAAAATATTTGAATTGATCTTCGAAAGAAAAGAATCACCAAGTGGCTTAGTCACCGAAAGCGTATCTTCTTGGTGTAAACATATTTCGACTTTTTAGCGGAGAGGAAGGGGAGCGGGTGTAAATAAATAAAACTTTATTCTGTATCCCACCGAGCCTATCAAAAACGCGGAAGACCTGTCGCGTTCCTTGCGTCACTAGATAATACACTGTAGTTACTAGGGTAACGTAGCACTGTTTTTGCTTGGCGGTAGCAGCGGAGTGACGACACTGGTGGCGGGGCCGTCTTGCCTGGCCTGAGAAACCACCCCTCGGCCGAGGTAGTCTTCTTACGTGCATTCCTTCATATATGCAAACAAAATCACAATCTTCTGTAACTAAGATCGCCGAAACTGTAAATTCTGTCATCTTTTAATCGCCTCAGTCGTGTTATATTATGCATGTAAATATAAATTTTGATTTTTTTTCTGTAGTTATGTTTCTATGTAACTGTCAACTGTTGCATGTGTGTCGTTTATCTCCTGGAGGGAATCTTAAAAGTGACATTAGCTCTTGCTCTGTAAGATAATAGACGAAAACGGCACTCGGAAATGGAGTGGGGACTCCTTGGGTGAATTTTATTTTTCGAAGGGGAGGGGGGGGGGTGGTCAAGGATTTATTATGAGAAGGTCAAATGGTGAACTAGGTTGAGAAATTCACCCCTTGTGTGCACTGTTCTGGGAATGCTTGCCTCTGCTTCGATCAGCACTAATGGGCACACCTTACTGCTGGACTGGCGTTGCCATAGCAACATAGTAATGCTAACGATAAGCTTATGCATCCTAAAGTGTCGTATTTGTGTGCGCGAAATAGACAACGTCATAGCGAGAGATGCGAAACACACCTCAAAGCGATGCCGCTCTCTGTCGCTGTAGTTGTAACTCGCTTTCATAGTTAGCACCCTACCTCTTAAAAGTAGTGTAGTTCCTTATACAGTGTTCATTCCAAATATCTTCACTGAAAATAGGCAGTGTTAAACACTGGAATGAACACGGTCTGTGAATACTTTTTTTCTCAAAGCTTTTGTTTGTTTTTGTTTTTTTTTTCTTTTTCTTGTGGCAGGTGTACATACTATTCCCTTTCAGGCGGAGAAAATAAGGCAGCGTAACCGCGAATATAACGACCATCAAGCGTGGAAAGCCAGTCTTATAACGCGCCGGGTATGCAGCTAAGCTTTGGGCGCAAGAGTCATTGTCGGCTCCTTCGCGTCGGTCTTCAAAACAAAATAAGTCGTAGAACAACCTGAGTTATCAGTAATTTACAGTAAAAAAAAAATCTTAGTACAGCTGACAGGCAGCCATTTGTTTTTCGAGAAAACTGGATATCTCGACAGCGATAATACTGATCATCATCAAATGTTGTACATATATTGGGCACCAAATTATTTCCGTGTGGCTGCCAAGGTTCACTGCTGTGTCGTATGTATATATCAAAAGCTAAAACTGCAACTATAGAATTATAAAAAAAAAACATAATGCAGCGAGATTTTCATGTGATTACCGGGCATCTACTTTCAAACAAAAGAACGTAAGTGCGTTTACAGGTTTGCATGCTAAAAATAAATTTATTCTTTATATTTGAAAGATGTCTTTCGTAAGGCCACTTAATGTCTTGTTTGCGTGTCATGTCCAGCATAAATATCCCAGTTTGTGGTTATCACGAGATTTCACAAATAAGGAAAAACATTAAACTCACAGCGTGACCTGTCAAATAGAATTTCTTGACAGGTGTTTAAGGTCGGAATACCGTAAGTCTATTTTCGGAAGACCTTCGGCAGTGTCCGGAAATCCCAACAAAAATGTTCACCTTCGCATAGAGCACATGCTGCTGTTTTTCTGTGTATATGTACTTTCCTGTGCACCACATATTTCAAAATTATTACTGTGTCATTTATCATTACTTCTTTGAAGCATTTTCCGCAAATGTCCGACGTGAATTTTCTTACAACCCGGAAGTCATCCCGGCTACTGCTAACCCCTTTTAAACTATCCTCTAGTCTGGATGTATTTGACAGCGCATGGAGGACGAGGTGGAGGACGAGGACGACTTGTACGAGCGCTTCCTGCGGCAGCGCCTGCGCGACCCGCCAAGACGAGGCTGGGCCACGCCCACTTATGAGGAAATCCTCGACAAGAAGCGACAGGAGGAGAGAGCTTATAGGTAAACACAACAGCTAGTATCAGTTACCTCGTGCTCATCGCTGGTCATGAAATGTGTGTCTTTGTGTATGCCACAGGGAGTTCGTGCCGTCAGGGAGTACACGTGTTCCCCGATTACGCGAATTACCTGTGACATATATAAGCTTAGCTGTTTGTTAGTTATGGGTCTTTGAGAAATTCGTTGTAAGGGGAAAGAGTGCTTCGTTTTGAATTGCTGTTGATATTGTAATGTTTATTTTTCTCTTTGATGTGATTGCTGAAATTCGTAGAAACAATTTTTAGTTCGATCCTGACGTAAATTTTAGGGGGTGGGGGTTTGATGACTATATCAAGGTAACGCGTTAATCAGATACATCCCTGAGCGAGTCGTGTAAGAGTTTCTGCCACTTTCATTGCAGCTTATTTGACTTGGAGTCTTTTCTTCGACACCTGTACATAAACTGGCTGAGAACAATGTTATTGGACAATTATAGGTCTCCTGCTCTTTCTATATTTTAGCATGTGGATGATGGTTCATATGTTATTCAAAGTTTACGCCATGCTGCTTGTGTGTGGACATATACTCGGGGGGTATTTCACACGCTCACCGAACCCGCTTTTTCCAAATAACAGACAAACACGTAAATGCCTAAAGCCTGGTTTAACAGACATGTACCAAATGCATATCCGATGTAGACTTGCATGAACACTGCGCTTTCGAGTGGGGAATATATGCATTATGTTGAATGGATTTTTTTTTGAGAAGGTGATATCTTGCTATCGAATTTGGAAACCCTTTTCGAGTGTACTTCGCCCTAGTTTCTATTTTGAATTCCGCAGCGAAATGCACCGGAACAAAGTAGCAAAGGCAATAAATATATGAATATACAAAGAGCGATTCCTCCAACACACATACTGTCACTATTGGATATTAATCCCGTTTGTCATCAAAGTGAAACTGAAAAAAAAAAATGAAACTTGAAGAATTAGCACACCAAAATGGTGTACCGTATGGTGTAAGCAGTTGCTGTAGAATCTACTTTCCTGTCGACACTTGTTAAAGAAGGAAAATAGTGTGGCATTCTCAGACAACAAAAAAACCCTTGTTTTTTTGTCCTGAACACTGACACATTAAAAATTAACCGAGGGACTTACCTGAAGGTTGATTAGAATTTCTCCGAGCGTCATGTCACGTTGACAAGGATTCACAGGAGATAGACAGCCTAGCATCCAGACTTCACAATTGAAATGCCAAATAAGCCCTCGTGCATACAGAAGGGCGGGAATAAAATGTGCGCTAATGTGCTCGAATAAAAGAGTTATATTGAAGGGTGAGGCCTGTGAATCCTTGTCAACGTGACATGACGCTCGGAGAAATTCCAATCAACCTTCAGGTAAGTCCCTCGGTTAATTTTTAATTTCTCCTCGCTTGTCATGTCACGTGACAAGCAGATTCCCAGGAGATTTGAAGGCTTATACGAGGGCGGTTTTGGCCCTTTAGTATTTATATTAAACTCAAGAGAAATACAATGTGGTTCTTTTCGTTTTTTTTTCAGTAATTGTCTATAACCATATGCATGCTAGATACATATGTACAGAGGTCAATTGATTTTCAACGCTTCTTGCTCAAAAGTGCTGCTATCAATATATGTTCTTGCCGCGCCCCTGAAAGTGTTGCTGGCGCGGCCCTACCCAGTTTTTTTACTGTCTGGGGTAATATCTAGAAGCTGAAGTGCTTGGTTTGGTCAGGCGCTGCAGTTCCCGTAGCTCTTTAGTTTTGCGAGTAAACTCAGCTTGATCGCCAAACAGGTGTTCAGGGATAGAAGGCAATTCCGATAATTGCCGCAGATCCGGCGATAACGCATACACCGCTAACTCTCGTCTGTGTTGTGCAAGACCGACAAAAGCGGTTCTTAGGATAGCGATCCCATCCGTTAATTGGCGCACGATTTGCGGCGTTGGCAGTGACTTGTCCGGCGACACGAAATTCTAAGCAAGCTGTGTCAAGATAACCCCGGCTTTTGACACGTCAGACATGACGTGCAGCAACGTCGACTCACAACTTTTTTGATTGCGGCCCATCTGCACCGACACCTCCTTATTGCACATCGGAACCTGTAACCACGGGCAATTTTCGGGAATTTGATAAATATCTTTTCGTTCTTTAGGCTTGTCCAACGCCAGTTTATGTTTGAACCGCTTATTCACGATCGAAGCCAAAGTCTCAGAAACCGGCGGCCCGGTGTTGGAGTCCTCTAACTCTCTTTCGAGGACGTGGAGGAAATTATCTTCCTCACCTTGCAATGGTTGTTGTGGCGTTGTGGTTGCCGGAAATAATTTATTGACGTCATCATCGTCATCGCTGTCGCCATGTTTTTTCGGGGCCTTCCGGCCCTGCGAGCCTTGCTCATCATCACTCTCGTCCGCATCGGACATTTCATGCGCCTTGCGCTTCGAGTGCTCCGTAAGCGATTTTAGGCTAGCCTGGATTGCTAGCATTGTGTCCAACAATGACGGCAATTGTGCATCAGAAACCGCTACCGACCCGTCACCCTCGATGCTGGTGGCAAGATTATCCGTAGCCATTTTTTTTTCGTTATGTGATGTTCTAATATTTTGTTTAAATAGATAGTGAAATTGCAATTGTAAAACCCAGAAAAAATATCCACTTTAAACATGAATGAAAGCAGAACACACAGCAGGAAAGCACACAGGAAAAAACACTAGCGTAAAAAAAAAAAACAGCGTGAAGCTGGGGAGCTAAGTGTCAAGTGAAGTCTGGATGCTAGGCTGTCTATCTCATGGGAATCTTCTTGTCACGTGACATGACAAGCGAGGAGAAATTAGTCTGTTTTGGTATATTTCTCTCATTGTTAAATGCTTAAAAACGTGTTAAAACTTATTTATGGTGTATGCCTGTCTCATATATGGATGCTGATAAAGACTCTCATGCTTAACTTACATCCCCTCCCCACCGCCACCCGTACTAAACTCGCTTTCTCAGTGGATGTCGAAATAAACCCGTTTGCTTTTGGTTTTATCTATCAGCGTTGAAGTCACGTGATCATAAACAAAACTTGCTTGATTAATTTACTAATGGGAAAGTGTATACTCTCGCAACACAGGAATGTTAATCTGTGCTGTATTTATGCAAAAAAAAAAAGTAATTCAAGAAAAATTATGGTGGTCATTTTACAAGTTTAAAGCACAGAGATAGAGACCAAAGCAAACAATTGGTCAGATGCAGACATTGGCATGTGAGTATATAGTGGCGAAATGACCAGCATCGTTTCATACATTGAAAACTGACCAATTGTCTGCTCGTCTGACGTATTGTTAGCTAAACTTTGTGCAGTTCGGTTATGGCGTTTAGTGTAGGTTTATACTTTACGAAAACATCCTTATACTGAGCGTCGTTTCATATGGGATTGGTAGGTTTGATTACATTCTTGTACGTGATCTTGTTTACATACTGTTACTGAACTTAATGAGAATAGTTTCAAAATAGTACGGAAATTAAGGAGAAGTGGGTGAGTACTAAAGTACATAACCAAAACATCGCTCTTAGCAGTAAAATCATGGTGTACCAGCAACGACATTATAAAATGATACATACACTAGGCATTAACGTAAACATTAACATGGAGACAATAAAGGGGGGAAGAACACTTTGAGTATTTGGAACTGTTGCGATGTTCGAAGGCGAGGCGGTTATGACGAGGAGAGACAGCTCGGCAGCGATGCCTATATGAGGACATCCCGCAGTGACGGCCACCTCAGCAGATACGTGCAAGTGAGTGACCAGCAGTCAATTTGTTTGTTTTTTTTTTTTGTTTTTTTTAATTTATTTTAAATTTTTATTCATTTATTTATTGAGTTAGGGTGATATATTGGGAGAGACGAAATGTAACACTGGTGAAATTGTTCCGCCGTGTAATTTGCTGGTTCTGTCGCATACAATACTTGCATTCGCATACCTAACTTTCTGACACTTGGATCACTTGCCGTCACATACATCACTTCCTGTCTCATGTATCACTTGCCGTCACACACATCACTTCCTGTCTCATGCATCACTTGCCGTCACACACATCACTTCCTGTCACATAATCACTTGCCGTCACACACATCACTTCCTGTCACGTGCATCACTTGTCGTCACACACATCACTTCCTGTCACACACATCACTTTGTGTCACGTACATCACTTTATGTGCATCACAAGCTGTAAATTTAACCGTATAATTAGATAGAATCATTTTTTTGCTTTACAGGATGAATTAAAGAAATTCAGACAACTCGATAAAGAATACGAGGCAAAGTAAGGTTTTCCATTTTACATTTCTGTTGAACAGTGTGTAAACAATGTGTTTGCGAATCTAACGAAACATTCCCTAGATAAAAGCGCTACATGCGCAGGTTGTTTGTATGTTTACGTTTCTGAGCTATCACAGTGTTTCGACACGTCGTCTGATTTCCTCAAGCTTGTAATTTACCGGTTAAGCTGAACGAAGGGGATGTGGATTTTAAAAACGTGAAGATATATTTTGCTGTCAGTTTCACGTTGAATAACCAACAAATGTATGTGTAAACAATGTGTTTGATTTGCCAACCGCAGATTTAACGTCAAAAAAGAGGAATCCGATTCACAGGTTGTTTCCTGTGCCCTGTTATTTGGTATTCTATTAGTAATTGTCCTAATTTAGCCGAGAAGATATGTTTAGTTATCGCACTAGCGCTAGTTATAAAATATTTAGAATAAGTCCGTCTTGGTATGAGTTTCTTCAACTGAGACTTTTTGCTGGTGACGCTGTTGACGCAGGAAAGTGCGATTTCGGGAGGACCGATCGCGGGCGTCCAACTACGAGCCCGGATCCATTGATCCAGACGCGGAGCTCAGTCAATGGGTAAAGCAGCGCGGTGTCACGTGACTTGTCACTCGGGTGTCACGTGACTTGTGATTCTTGTGTCACGTGATTGACACGTTACTCTCGTGGCGCCTGACTCGTGACACTCGTATCACGTGATCAACGCGTTACTTCCGTGGCTCCTCACTTATGCCACATGATTGACGAGTTACGTCATGACACCTGACTCATGTCACGTGATATGGCTTCCGTTTTGTTTGCTGCTTTCTGTATGGTGCGTCTTATTTACTTTGTTGACATTTTTTTTTGTCTTCAGAGAATTTACTAACCCCATCCTGGACGCTGAAGATTTTGTACCTATTTATGTCCTCTTCGTCAGAAAACCTTTCAAAACACTTTTTGTTTGGTTAACAATTCTTACTGCAGAGTTTTTAAAAAAAAAAGACCTGTGCGTTTTCACCTAGAAAGTATTGCACTTGAAAACGTAACAAGCACAAATATGGAATAAATTTGAAGGGTTTTCTACAACAACATCATTTATGTTCTTTGTTATCATTATACTTATTTATACTTTGTGGAATGTATTACGTTTGCTCAGTACCTTGCTTGTGAGAAAATTGTTTTTGAGAATCTTCAATAAATCGAAGTCTCTATTTTTGAAATTCAGTTGATCCAGATTGACTCATTTGAACAGACTAACACCGAGTATATGCACATCAGGACGTTGCCGTTTGCGCATTGCCGTGTCGTGTCTTTGTGCATGCATAACAGAACCTTATTTAAATTTTAGTTCTAATCTTGGTGTTGCTTTAAGCATACAAAAAAATACTTTACGCAGATGTTGTGCCGGCTGGTCATGCGCACAGCTCAGGAGAAGTCAATTCCTTTGCAATTTCAGAGGACTGCAAGCGTCGCTGTTTTATTCGCAGGGTACCCATGTACAAACACCAAGCTATGAGGAATTACCCTTCCCATTTTATGCACATTGCCGTCACCTTTCTCCATACCAATAAAATCCATTTTATTCGAAAAAAAGTCCGACCTTGAACTTCATATTTAGTGCTGTTGTGCTCAATGATTCTGGCAACAGGAAGGTGAGGTTTTCTAACGAAGCCCGGTCTCGCCGCGTCAGAGAAGATCCAGACTGGCTTTACACGAATGGCACGCGATATAATGACCTTGAGATGCTCGATGACCTTGACCCCAATGTGGTAACCTTAATGTTTTTCACCTTTTTTGACAAAAATTAGGGTAATCTGTTCGCATTTTTCTCTGGTTCGCGGGCCTTAAATGTAATCCTCAAAGTGTAACGAATTAGTAGAACCGCTCTCTCCTAAGTGTCACGTGATTGTATGTTTGTGAGCCATCAAAGATGTTATCACCCAAGACCTTGCGCTAGGACGACAGTGCTTGAAAGGAAGAAATACAATCTTGGGCTTGAGTAATGATCACGGTGCCAGTTTCTGAGTATCAAATGACTTCATCGAATGCGCGAGTTACATGGATTGACAGCTTGTGCATTCTTTGCATTGTAGCTTAATATAACGTTATTTCACCTTCTTAAGTCATGTGGTGGCGCTTAAGTGGTGTTTCTTGTTGCAAGTTTTGAACGGTCTCTTTGACACACGTTAATCGATGCGGCCGCGCTAAAACAAGCACAAGGTCTGAGGTGATGACGACGGCAATATGTGTGTGTTTGTAATCGTTTGCAGTTCCTTTAAACGCTTTCTCTTGAGCTTGGAGATTACTGTTAATGAATGATATTTAGTAACATGCAGCTAGGCATGTGTGCTCGAGTTGTGGCAGTGTTGGTTCATGCCCACCCTTTGAAGTAAATAATAAACCCAGAACTCACTATGACTTGAACACACTTAACATTGGGTTCTAGTTAGCGAAAATTCAGGAATTTCTGGGGGATGTGGGAGAGGGGAGGAGGGCCTATAAGTTAGCACTGTTTAGTAGCTATGACATATTAAGTCTTCCTTCTAGTTTTCTTTAGTCTTCTGTGTAAAAATTTAAACTGAAAAAAAAAGAAAGTGATGGTTGAAAGAAAGTAAGTGAAATTAGTCTTGGATTTTAAATTAAAGTTCAGTATCAAAGCGAGATAGTGGCATTCTGAAAGTTGCGAAATATATCCATATATATGCGGGTTAGAGACATAGGCAGAAGAGTCGGCCAACCAGAAAGGACAATGGTTATGTTTTAGTACTGCCTTATGCATGTAGAATTATTGCAAAAATTAAAAAACAACAAGCAAACAAAAAAAAGTAGTTATTATAAATGTGATTCTTGTGCAATGATTATAGTCGTATCTGTAGTGAGTAAGTTTCTTTCCACTAACCAAACATTAGGATGAACGTATTTTACATTCGCACCCTCATAGCCCTACCCCCTGAAAACAGTTCTGTAGCAAAAGGAAGCCATTTTGGAATCCTAGGAAACTTAAAACACAGTTCCGTTCTCAGCCCGCCTGGGGATTGTGTACTTTTATATGTACATGTTTAAACAATTGAGCCAGTGTTTCCTTGAGCTCAGCTCGATCGGAATTCGTTTGAAATCTAGTTTGAAGGTTCATACACCGTATGTCGTGATTTTCTTTGGCTTTTAGTTCAGTTTTCTTTTTTTTTTTTTTTTGGCTATGGTCTTCCTGGGTATAAATAATATTATATTGTCGTTAGTTCTTAAAAAAATAAATAAATAAATAAAAGAAAGAAAAAATGGCGGGCTGGCGGGTCAGTGCTACATCCGGGGGTCAGACGACCTGGCGTTCTTCACATATTTAGAACAAACTTACTAGGGCGAAATTTAGTCAGCCCAATGCGCGACTAGAAGCAACAAAGTTACATTCGTTGCTGAGCAGTCACGCACCTTTGAGCAAATCACCGGGCCATATGTTACTCGTATGTTACTCATATGTTACTCATATTTCAAGTTTTGAAGCCATTTCGTGTGTTGGCGTAATAATGGGTTTTAGGAGTTATAGGACGCGAATGTAAAATATTTGCTTAATTAAGTTATAACAGTACAATTTCTCATATTCGAAGAAGGGCTTTGGAGAATGGTTGGGAAAGTTGGGGTGGGGGTGGGGGGTGCATGAAGTGTTGCAACGGTAATGTGCAGCTGAACCTCATTTTCTGCATCGGATATGAGAATTTTTCACTGTACAAAAGTTTCTTTTATTTGAAGTTTTTTACTAACATTGTTTCACGCACCACATTCAGCTTGCTCAGCTTCGGCTCAAATATGGCCAAAGCTTGATGTCTCCGCCCACCTCACCTACTAAAACAACCCGCACTAAAGCCACGCCCATTGCTGTTGTGTCCGATTTGGACCCACCAGGTTACGGGGTAAGTTTTAGTGTTGTAACTGTACCCCCCTCCCCCCCCCCAAAAAAAAAAGAAACCCCCATCCTTAGAATCAAGTAGCTAACTTCTCCTTTGTTATTTTTTAGTATTTATGTCAAATTTTAAAAGGCGGGTTTGTGAATCAGCAGCTTTTCTGCATAAGAGAAAATGTAATGGTCAGTTAAAGATTTCAGTCTGGGTTACTACGTTTATGACGTCATTCATGTTCGTGGGAAGACGTTACACAGTATTGTTTCTATATAAGCATGGTATCAACGCTTGCATGTATATTTGTCAACCTTCATTAGCTTAACTTTTTGGTTAAAGAATCAATGGTACAGAAAAAATAAACTGCATGGTAATTCTGTGTTAACAAATATGTGATGTAAGATTTGTGTATTTTATGTGTCATTAAAAAAAGGCCTAATTAAGTTGTCCTGGGCTGGACATGCATTCACTGCTTTGTTATAACGCGGTGTCACGTGACTCGCTGCTGGTACGTAGAACAAGCACGTGTTTGTGTGTTTACAGGACAGTAACCGTAACGACCTTGACCGCGTCGATCGTGACTTGGCGTACATGCGCCGCGACCAGCCCCCGCCGCCCCGGCGACGCGATGAAGCGCCACCTCGCGGTGGTAACTTCAGCGGCTCACTGGCTGTCGGTGCGTTAACGCTTTATGTAATGCTTCCATTTTTACTGCAAAAGAACTGCCCTTGAGTTGTGAAAATTACATCGAGTTGTGTACTGGCTCCTAAATAATGACTGATTATTGTATCAGTAATGAAGAAACACCCACCAAGGGATTTGAGTTGGTCGTATAATTGGTGTCCAGTAACTTGTTGGCCTCATCCTGGTTTCCATGGTTACAGGGAGAGATGTCTCCGCCAGTACGGACATGAGACGCAAAGCGGCCTATCGCCAAGAACTGCAGCGCCAGATGAAGCAAGCACAGCAAAACAAGAAAAGGTAAATCCCGCTGTCGCTGGAAACGTGAGCAGGGTTAGAGGGGGTGGGGGGGGGGGGGGGGAGTAGGGTCTCGGGCTGAGTATCATGGCGGCAGAATGGTTGTCAGTCATCACGCTCGTTTATAGGTCGTGCTTCATTTTTTACCGAGTCTTCCATCTGTTTTGTTGGTGGAATTATTTTTCTTGGCTCCAGAGAATTACAAGTTTGTTTTTTGGTAGACTCATTACTGACACATTCTAGGAACAAAGACAAAAGAAGTCTTCTGATTAAACAATGGCCATTCGATTTTAAGTAACTGAAGAATTTCGGTGCCAGGAAATCCACGGGAAACTTCAAGACGGGACCTGTTTGAACTAAACTTTGGTATAAATAAACGGAAGAACATGAAAGTGCCTTTTCTTCAGTCAAGACGTATGGCATTATTTGTGATGGACAGAATGTAGCTATGTCTATAGGCTACAGCTTGATAAAACTAAGCCGGTTAGCAGATCAAAGGCGGTTTGATGATATTCCCGGAAAGATTAATATTCTTGTATATATTTATGCAAAGTGAGTAGCTTGTCAAAAGATATCGATCTCAATCGTTTAGGGAGAAAGAAGAAAATTTAAAAGTCAATGCCACTGGTTTGAAGGGAATTTTCCAAGATGATTCAAAAGTGCAGCCCTCTACGACTAAACCAACCATACCCGAAGATAGCTTCAGGTGATTCTTGACACATGTTTGATAGCAAGTAGTAGTTTGCTTAGTACGTCAGTGCTGGCCTAAACGTTAGATTGAATGAGAGCTTAGATTGAAATTATATTCACCAATAAGTTGGCCTTTAGTGAGACTTTTCCATGACGGTTTTAAGAAAAGAACTGTAAGATATAGTTTGGAAATTTCCAAAGCAGAAAAATTTAAAGATAAATTATGAACACCGTATTATTATATATATTTTTTTTTAATCTTTAGATTTTTTTAAATGGTTTTCAATTTTGTAAACTTTCTGATGGTTTGTTGCTACTAATGTTGTTTCTACTAAGTCTCATTTTTCTGGCGAATTTACAGTAACAAAAACTACTGAACTCTACTTTTTATGCTCGTATTTTATTTATAACAGTTTATTAACAAACTCAAAATCCTAACGCCAGTACTGAAATTTATTTTCTGAAACTCTCTTGTTTTCAAAACATTGGTCTGTGGGATGATTAAATAACCCTAAAATAGAAATTAAGCCATGTAAATATTGGATTTCCTATCAGATCTGATAATAATAATGAACGTGGATACTGTAACAAAGTAGTTCATTTATCCGTTCCTAGCCCAGTCTGATACCCTGAAATGAGCGATAATAGAACAATGAAAGCTTCTCAGTACACAAGTACATATCAGTACACATGAATGGACGCGTTGCTTGCTGCACGTTTAGGGATAAGCAGAGTGAGGCGCCGAGTTCCGAGACTCCAAATGAGCGGGAAAATGGGTATAACACTTCAGTCAACACGTGTCTGCTTCTATCCACGTGCCATTTCCTAATTCTGTCCTTTAACGTGGCTATTTAAAAAAGTGAATGTCTCTTTATTTCCGTATAAAAACGTAAAGATGTTGGCAGAACTTGCATCCAGCTATAAAACGCGGCAGGGTTTACCAGTGTCGACACTATGCGTTGTTTATGCAGAATGCTTAATCTCTCTCTCTGTCTCTCTCTCTCTCTCTGTCTGTCTCTCTCTCCCTCACTCTCACCCTGTCAGCCTGTCTCTCGCTCTCTCTCACACTCTATCTCCCTCTGTCACTCATTCTATCTGTCTGTCTCTCAATTTTGGTCAGCTTGCTTTTTCTAATAATTGTGTGACTCTTACGTTTCTTGTACACCAGAACAACTGAGCATGTCGCCTTTGCTAAGGTCTCGTCACCACGACTTCGCTGATTTTCTTACTTCTTTAATGTATTAACACCGGCAAACTGAGTCACAGTGTTGAGTTCAGTCCCAGTCACCTGTTTCTTTCCTTGTGGTTTGCTTGGGCACACAGAAGGTTGTGTGTCAGAGGTTTTAGATCTTCTCGGCTTTTGACGGTTTTAAGTTCGAGTGGTTCCGATTGGTTGAAGGTTGCAGGTGATCCTGCTGCGCTACCATCTGTCTTGCCGGATCCTTTTTTTCTTTGTGTTTTTTTGTGTACAGTTTTTTTTTTCGTTTGTTCAGCGCTTCTTCTCACCACAGAGTTTTCTTTTGTCTTCTCGCTGTTGTTTTGCCAAATTATTTTTGCAATTTTGGTAATCTTAACAGTTTATTTAAAATTTGAACTTTTTTTAAAGAAATTTTTAGAATGTGGGGTAGTTTAAATGGAAAAAAGAAATATCACGATAAAAAGAGAACTTGTTGCTGGCAGGCTCGACACAGAACTATCTTTGAATTTCATTATTGGCCTTGTTTTAGTCCACGAAGCATTCTGTTTGGAGAAGAGTACTCAAAACGAGGCTTACAAACTCCTGGCATACTTGAACGAGGTTTTGAAGGTCTTTTTTCAAGCTCCTTAGAGAAAAGTCAATCTAGGTGAGTACTGGCTATTCGGTAGCTAAGTACTGTCTATGTGAGTGTGAAAGGTGTGAATAGCAATTAAGTGTTGTCCGATGCCGTGCCTTTACATGTTGTTTCCTCTCGTGAATATAAATTCTTTCCGGTCTCGTGCCTGTAGATTCTGTACTCTCTCGTGCCTATAAATTGTTTCCCCTGTCGTGCCTGTAGATTTTATGCCCTCTCGTGCCTGTAGATTCTGTTCCGTCTCGTGCCTGTAGATTCTGTTCCCTCTCGTGCATGTAGATTCTGTTCCGTCTCGTGCCTGTAGATTCTGTTCCCTCTCGTGCATGTAGATTCTGTTCCGTCTCGTGCCTGTAGATTCTGTTCCCTCTCGTGTCTCTTAAATGTTGTGTTACTTGTGTCTGTCACAGCGTAGCTTGACCTGGAAGGAATGGTAGACTTGTTTCACTTTTCTATTGTTGTAATCAAGTGTTGTTTCTAATAAAAATCAGGTGAGTTTGCAGTTGATTAACACTGCCTGCAATCTGTCGTGATGTGGTCTGTCTTACTTTTTTACTGTGTTTTTTTTTTCCTTTTATTGGTGTGAAATATAACATATTTGCAGATCATTTCTTTTTCTACAAAAGGGTGGTGAACGTTACATTTACTGACATAAATTCAGTTTACTCTTAAGTCTTGATTTTTTAGTTCTTTTGAATTTTTGAGTGATTTATATAAAAAATCGAAACACACTATTTATGTTAGGCCAGGTTTTTAAAATTACTCGGAACTTTTAAAGCTTTCCTGACATTAAAATTCTGAGAAAAAAGCTACAAGAAGTGGGGAAAAGACAGCCACAAAGCTTGTTCGGAAGGCTGTCTATTGTGGGATGTTACGCAGTTGCCGTCAATCATTAAGAGTGGATTTTTGCCAGGCAGTTACGGGGAACTAGACATGTTTTGTTCCAGGGATCTTTACCAGACACCGAGTGATGACGCCTACAATTATTACGGCAAGGTCAACCCGCTCGACCCGAACGCAGCCCCAGGTATGTTACTTTTGTTCGTGTGGTATACGTGTTATGTTGCTGTAACCAAAACCCTTCTAGTCAACAATGAAGAAGATCACATGAAAATATATATCCTTGTTAGAACAATTTTTTTAACGTTTAAAACATGAGGTTTCTGAAATGTAGAATAAAAGGAACTAAATCTAAAATTTTTGCGGACATACTTCATTGATGACCTCCCCCCCCCCCCCCCCCCTCCCCCAAGCAATGTGTGTTTCTTGTTGCAGAGGGTATTTCGCTGCAGGACCAGCTGGGTCCTCCCAGGGACAATTACAGAGACAGGTCTGCAAGATTTTAGTATTTCAGTTTTTAAATCAGTATCAATGCCAACATCAGTAGCATTGTTAAGGTTATAGGAATTTTTTTCTAACTTTTTTACGCCTGTTTGGTTGTGTATGTAACGAGTTGTAGTTGGTGGATTGATACCAGGTATTAACCCCCTTCACCCCCCCCCCCCCTCCCTCTACCATCCTTGTGCACTCCTGTGTTATGTCCCTTATATCATCTTTCCATTTCTCACCACAGAGCTGACAAGCCGCAGAGAATAAGCAAAGTGGCCGACCCACAGACGGGCGAGGTGCTGCCCTTCCCTGCGGACGACGATCGGAGCCGGTCCCGGGCCGACGCCAAGAAGACGTACCAGCAGGAGCTCAAGCGTCAGGTATGTCGTTGTCCCCCCCCCCCTCCCCTCCCCTCCCCTCCCCTCCCCTCACCCTGAGTCGGTCCCGGGCCGACGCCAAGAAGACGTACCAGCAGGAGTTCAAGCGTCAGGTATGTCGTTGCTAACCCTCTTTCACCTCCCCGCCCGACCCTTCCCAGCGGACAACGATCATGGCGGGAGCTCTAGGCCAGATGCAGCGTTGCCGAAACTTTACGTATTCTTTGATACCTTAACGCTTTTAAAAACAATCTCCGCTTAAGAAAGTTTTTGCCCTGAAATTTTTCTTTCATATAAATATATATATATATATTCTGCTTTGTTTGCGTTAACATTTCAAGTGATTGTTTACTGCAGATGGAAGAAGACAGGAAAAAGAAAGAAGCGATGAAGAGGGAACAAGAAGAGTAAGTCAGCCGCTTGCTCACCCCCCAGCCCCCCCCCCCCCCTTTATGCTCAAATGCCAGATGCATCAGCTAGGATGGGTCACTGAGAGGGCAGTAGTACGTCGTTGATATATCCTTAGCATTAGGAGTAGTGGCGGTGTAGATTGGCACCAAGAGAAACAACTATTTGGGAGTGCCATTGTAAAGGAGCTTGTGGGGCAAGTAATTAATTAAAAAGAAGTAGGACCGTTGCTGTAAATGCCTGTTAGGTGAACATTAAACTTTTATAACTTCAGTTAATGATATCTGTCGTTGTGTTGGTCTTCATTTCTATACATTGCCTTGTTTGCGGTCACTGCAGGTATGACAGAAAGCTTGACGAGGAGATTCGAAACTACAACCCGTACGGAAAAGGCGGAGGTGGCGCCCCCATGCGAGATGTCGAAGGCAATGTCTTAGGTGAGTATGCACGCGTTATGTTCCGAATGGGCGTCGCGTTGAAATGCAGGAGGAAGAAAATATTTACCGAGCATTTCAATGAGAATAAAATTAACGACTTTTCCTTTGTACATAAAACTTGCTTTTCATATGATTGAGTAAAATCTAACACTTTTGAAAAAAAAAACTTTAATTGCACTAAATTACAACAGACTGACCGACAGCTGGCTTGAATTAGCTGCACATGTTCTCAAGCAGAATGCGAAATAAGCCAAGGAGCTCCATATCTAAATCATAAAGGAGTTCGCTATGTGTCGCCTAATATGTGTCGCTCAGCTTTTAGTGTTCCTCAGTCTGGGAAAGGCCTCTGCATTATTACATTAAGTCTTGTGGCCTATGCCAGCCAGCTGATTTGCAGTGTATACGTACTAATTAATATGGATTTAATAGAATTGCTATGTGCTGTGAAAACTGAAATGAGCTTGTGATGCTTGAGATATAATGGCGGAAAAAAGGTGGCCGAAAACTGATACGTAGTGTAAATCTTCGTCATAACGACAACGGTTGAACCCCGTCGCTAAGTAGGTCAATCTAAAAGACTTGGGCTGGGAGAAGGAAGGGAGGGGGGTGGGGTGATGCTGTCTTTTCTTGTAACTGGGCTTTTACATTAACGTTTTCTGACACCTGCTCGGTAGGGCAGGTGATGTTAAAATCTACCTGCCCAACCACATATTCGACCTGCGTGACCTTTTCAGTGAAGTCTTTTTAACTGCACACTTTATTTAGCTGCCGTCGCCATGGGTTTTGGAATCTTACGTTCCAAAGTGTGCAGAATCTCCAAAAATGCGTTTGCAAGTTTTAGAAAAATGGCTGATAATCCACATCAACGTGCATGTGTGAATTTTAATCTACGAGCTTTATTTGTATCTGAGGGTGTCCACTTCGTCCGTACTGCCTGTCGGGTCGAGCAGACAATTTGAAAATTTACCTGCCCGGGCAGGTCGGGCAGTTGTTAATGTAAAGCCCTACACTGGTTGTGTCGCGATAACCGAGGTCGTTACTTGTAAACCGTGCTTTCTTAATTTTGTAAATAATCACGATTTCTTGCAGCAAAACATAAAGATATCGCAGTAATGAAAAACACCGAACAACAAATTACTGGTTCGTTAGAAAAAAAATTACGGAATGAATAAACGTTGTGTTTTGAATTAAATAGTGTTGTAGAAGTTAGAATTTTGTTCTGCATGCAAGTAACAGAGGTTGTTACTCAGTAACAAACACAGGTTTTCTTATAAAAGTCTTCTTTTTTATTTTTTGGCTGCTGAAAATGTAGTGTTTAGACGCCATGCACTAATTTCACAGGAACTGTGCCACCCTGCAATTCCTCACACCCTCCGCCCCCCCCCCCCTGCCTCCCATTTTCTACCATTTTCTATCACTTCACACAACCGCTTTGCGCAGTACAAATACCCACTGGGATACCCATTGGCAAACGCATTTATTCAAGCAATTACAATGAACGTTTTAAAGCCCCTCCAGTGTTGTGGCTTTTAATGTGCTCGTGAGGCCAAAGGATATGTAGTTCCTATGAGAACTCTTAATGAATATTGAAATCTTGTAAGACCAGTTACAGCGAAAGGTTTGACAGAATATGGTTGCTCATTCCAACTGGTCGTATTCCCCTCTGCCAAACAGTTAATAAAAAAATAACAACGAAGTCCATTTTTGTATTGATCCCCCCGACCCTCCTCACCCCACGCCATTATTGACCACGCGTTGTAGCTAGGGTGACTCGTATGCATGAACGTTATAGTGTTGTTACAATTTTTGTACTGTTTTTCTTTTATTCTTAACAATCTTAGGCAAAGACCAACAAGGTAAAAAGAAAGTGCAACAAAAATGCAAACAGTGTTTTGGTCTTGTGGTCAAAATGTAACAAAAATTAAGTAAATGTTAAAAAACCTTTGACCTTTGATATTCTTGTTTAGTATTCATTCGAATTTGTTTCTTTCTTTCTTTTGGAAATAAAAGTTCTATTTGAAATACCATATGTGATTTCTTCCATTTAGTTGTGATCATTTTGCTTTGGTAGAAAGGTTTGAAATCGCTGTTAGAATTTGCATGGGTATTATTTCTTCTCGCGTGAAAATTTTAATTTTGTTATTGTGTGATATTTGTTTTCCTTGACCGAGTTGTATCGATCGTACAGTTCTTCGAATTTGGTCACATCTTTTGTATAGTGACAATTATTTAGATTTCGTTTATTTGTTCAGCTTATTTTATCAGTGATCCAAACAAGTGTTCATAGTCTACATACAGTTTTCAACCCAAATGTGTGATTTAGAATTCAGAAGTTTTGTGCAGTGTGTTGACATATGGTATTATAGTTAATAGTCGTTGTGCATGCATTTTTAGAAATTAATAGCTGTAGGATGAATTTTTCTTTTCCTTGATATATGTAGGTTTGTCGCTAATGATAAACTGAACTTAAAAAACATTAACCGAAAAGAGAACCGGTACTCTATATTTCTGCGTAACGACAAGTAATTTGGACTGATATTTCCAGAAATTATTGAGATCGTCTAAAACTAATACCTTGAAAAAAAAGCAAGCTATGTTTTCTTTCAGCCGACTTAAGGAAGATGAATATAGAAAACACAGAGAACCTATTATCGCCCGGACGTAAGCCGCCAACCCAGTACAGTCCGTCGGTCAATTTTCAGTCGCCTCGTAAATCTCCGCCGCCTGTCGGGGCTGCTTCCCACAGATCCGGAGCAGACGATCAAAGCTATGCCCGCGGAGGCAATGGTATTTTTGGCGAGCCTATGGTAAGAGACAGTGAAAAATCTGGTTAAATATTTTGGGAGACTTTCGCACAGCAGGAATTAGTAAAAAAGAAAAAAAAACAATATACCAGGTTAAGTTGTGGTGCGAGTAGCCACTTCGAAATACTGTGGCCTTTTGCTGCAAGAAAACACTTGAAAGTGCAGCGATTATTGACGGAAATTTAAAGAGAAGATGGTAACAGCAGAGCGAGTTAAGGAAACGTTTTAAGTAATGAGACTTGTTGTCGGTATTCGCAATGGAACCCCTTCAAACGTAATTGTATTGGTGATTTGTTTTTTAATTTTGCTGAATCTTTTTTTTCGTCAAGGGCGATGCTCAAAAGAAACAGCGAGAAAGATATCAGGACGATTTAAAAGCACAGATTGAAGAGAAAAAGCGGCAAGCCGAGGAGGAGAAACGGAAACTGAAGGAAGAGGAAGAAAAGTAAGTCTGTTTTTTTCAACTTGAATTAAATATTCCGTTCTGACCCCCAATTCCCCTCTCCACCTCCCCTTCCGAGCCTCTTAACCCAAATATTGGTGCGTCTTCTGTCCTGGGTATTCCTCCAAATCACTCCCAGCGCAAGTGGATGGGAATTGTTCGCTGCTTTAGGATGTGCATGAAACTGTAGCAACCATAGTTCACTGCTATGTGCTGCCCTAACCTTGTCAGCTAAAAGGGGAGGGGGAGGGGGGGGAGGTGGAGGGGGATGCCCGCGCTCACAACGAGACATGGTGATTTCTGTTTGTTGACAGGTTACTGCAGAAAATAGAGGAAGAGAACGCTAAAATGCAAGCGGAGTTCGAAAAGGAAAAGGCAAAGGAGAGGGCAAAACAAGAGGCTGTAAGACGCATTTCTGCTTGCTAAATTTATCGAATATGTGTGAAAAAAATTTAACTTTATCAGTATGTGGAAAGAGCAGTGGTTGGACAGCTTTCTACTGATTTCATGAAGACGTGTGCAGTCAGTCATTAACCAGTCTCGTGAAGGCATTATACCCGTTTCCATTAAGTCACGTGATTGTGACGTCAGCGGGCGACTGCTCATGTTGACTCATGCTTTCTCGGTAATGATGAATTGAACTGGAAAACTTAAATAGTTGAAGTATAAAATGAAAACGAGTAAAAGACTTTATTTTCGCTTATTATGAACCCTCACCAGCAGCCCCACACACTATTTTAAGCGGCAATGACACCCCCCTCCATCCTTTTGTCAGGCACAAAGACAGCGGGAGGAGCTGAGAAGGGAACAGGAGGAGAAGAAAAAGGAAGCGGAGAGAAAGAGGAAAGAGGCGGAGGAGGAGCGACTGAATCAGCTTCGGAAGGAAGAGGAGGAGAGAAGACGAGAGCGAGAGAGGGTGGGTGGTCTCTAAGCTCTTTTGTTGAGTGACAGTAGAAGGTCAAATGAACCAGGGGTAGGGTTTAACATAGGCTTTAACCTTCTATAACCTGTCCAATTCTTCATTACCTCAGTGTCCTCAAACGGTGATGTTCAGAGTTTTTTGTATTCTTTTTTTTTCGGGGGGGGGGGGGGTGGGGGTGTTCGGGAAGAGGGGTGCTACGTAACAGATATGTTCAGAAGTACAATAAACCGTCATGAACTAGAACCGTAATTTCGCAAGCGAAATCTTCAACACTTGACAAACATTAAACGTTAAAATTATTTGGGGCTTACAAGGTTGATCTGCTTGGTTATGTTGGTTCAACGGCTTTATTAATTGAACGGACTAGACCTTTTTCTCTATGCAGGCAGAGCGCGCGTTTGCTTTTAAATACGCTGTATTTATGTATTCTAAAATCAGCTGTGTTCGCATGGCGTTTTAAGCATGAAAACGAAATCGTAGACGAAAAAAAGGATGCACACCCTCAGATCAAGTTCTGTATAAGTACAAAGTTTTGTGGTCCTAGGGCCTGTAGTGCTAGAGAAGAAGGTGAGACAAGAAAAGGAATTTTCACTGTCAAGAGAAAAAAATAGCCCAACGTCTGCCCGCACAAACTCATATAAGCCTTGACGAAGTCAAAGATTTGTGAAGTGTTAATTAATAGTTCAGATTAATCGGGAATGTATCCTAGCTTTCTGGATTTTCTGAAGTGAGCATTAGTGAATACCTCGCATGCACTCCCGCATTAACTAACGTGACATGTAATGGTGCTGTTATTGTATGACTCAGAGGCTTCTGATCCCCGTAATACTGTATGTGGTTTTGCAGGACATAATACTTGTACCCAAGGTCTATTGACATAATTTAATTGGTACTGAAGTACAGTTTGTGAAAGTTTAGTAGGAGTGATTTGACCACTGCATGCTGGTTAAAAAAAAACGTTAATAGAGAGGGTGATTGGGGGGGGGAGGGATTGGAAAAATAGAGAATAAAAGCGTGTGATAATACAAACACTTCAGCAGCTTAGACAAGAAGAGAGAGACCGGAGTGAGTTCCGCTCAGACTCGCCGCACATTCCCACACTCCGCAGTAAGGCGGCGCTCACAACTGTGCAGGTAGAGCCAACCCACACAGGCGCCACTTGTGCGCCACCTGTCTGCCTTTATGCGCCACCCTAAGTGCGCCTATACGTCGAGTAATTTTCAGGTTCAACACTAACGATGCTGAAGAACTTCAAACCTTTTAAATCTAAATTTCATTTTTTCATATATAATACTGATACGTATAATATTTTTGTCATAATTTTTCGTACTTTTGTTTCAGATCTAAGCCTAGAAAAGATATAACTTGCTTTACTTCTGAATACATTACTGCATGTGCTTTACGGTTCTTCACGTTGTTAACGTTGATTTTAAATAAACCACGCATTAAATTCAGGCAGTCACAGGAAATATTCTTTTAGAAAATCTTTGGTTTGAAAAAAAAAGGCAAGAAAAAGGTTTTCTTTTGGATTCTTTCAGAAAAGAAAATGGATTCTTTCGATTGTTTTAGAAAAAAGAAAAATGTTGGATTCTTTTACCAAAAAAGTCTCCTTATTTTCACATAACTTTTGAAGACATTAAAAAAAAATCTTCAAAAACTTCGTCAAGATAAGCGCATTGTATATTATGAACTGAATTTTCTGCATCCGTTCACGCGCTGACGGACGACAAAGGGCTGGGGTCGTCGTCAATACGTCGTTATTTCGCGCGCAGGACAGTAATGCGCTCGTTTCTATAACAACGTCCTTTGCTTGCATTCAGATCACGCGTGGCGACTCCCCTCCTCTCCCCGCCCAGGCAAACAAGGTAACAACGATTCCCTCACTTTTGTTGTTGATCTGTTTTCACCGGCACTGCATGGTCTCGACCTGACTTACAGCTGCACCCAAAAACTAAGAAAAGTGACAGGCAAATAAAGACCCCATTCTAATTGAACCAAAAGTAAATTTTACAGTTCTTCGTTACAATCAAGTTTTGCTGCTTTAAAACATCAATACCATCCAGGAATATGTGAACAGCCCCATCAGGGTGCGGCAAATGATATGGTTACGTCTTCACTTTGTAGCATACAGTAGATGTGCCGTATACAGGTCCTTTGGTAGGTTGTGACCGGGTCCTTTGTTATGTTTTTGTGTTTATTTTTAACCAAGAAAGTGTGAAGTGAAGAGTAATGTGCAGCGAAATATTTGCTGTATTTTTTTTTTTTTTTTTTTTTGTCCTTTCGTGATTAAACTCTTGTTTAATCAAGAAGTGAACTGGAGTGAAAATTGAGTGAAATCAGTTCTGTTGAGTGACATTTGTGTGTGGTAATTTCGGTCTTTCTGCTGGCAGAGTGGAGTTATTGGATGTTACTCAGGAGTGATTAACCTCCATTGGACGAGTCGGGCGATGTCTGCCCTTGCTCTGTGTTTTGTTTGTTTACGTGGCAGCTCGGAACATGGCGGACGCTTTCGTTTCACGTCACCACAAGTTTTCATGAATTAACAACCTCTAATATCTTTCTAAGATAATGTTTACATTGACTTCCGTATTAATTTGTATCGCGTCATAAAGGAGTATAAAATCTCAGGTCTCTATATAATATTACCAAAATATCAAATTTTAATTAGCATGTTTAAAAAAACAACATGTAAACAATATGTAACGAAGTTAACAAAAACTTACGTTTACTTGTAAAGTATTTTTAACATGGTGTTTGAGTTTGACAAACGTAAAAACAGTGCAAAACAAAATTGAAAGAACTGTGGCACGATAACCCCCCCCCCCCCGCCTCAAATGGCAGCCAAGCGGCCTAAAAGCTGCTTTCTGTATGTGACAAAATGGCGTAGTCTGCGTGGCAAACGCCCAGAGTCACGTGACACTGTGCTACCGCGTGAGCTCTGTGAGTGGTTTGTTCTTCACGAAGCACACACAGTATGCCTACATTTTATTATATTTCAGGCAAAAGCTGAAGCCGCAATGCCCAAATCCCCACCTATCCCCACCCTCAGGTCAAAGACCCAGCCGCCACCCTCACCCCCCGTGCCCGCACTAAGGGGCAAGGCCGATAAGCCGCCATTGCAGAAAAATGCCAGCACTCATTCCGCCGGAACGGTATACCCCCCTCGCCTCTTCCTCTGCATGTGTGTGTACTAAAACGTTGTTGGAAATGCACGTTTTGAGAGTTATCTTCGCACGTCGTCTTTTCGCACTTCTTATCACTTATATTATCTTCTTGTGTTTTGTGCCTAGTATTATTATTCACAAGTTTTTGATGTAACAAAACCTGCATATACTTCCTATTTTGTCAGCTTCGTTGTGGTATGGAGCGAGGTTTGATTGTACCTGGCATAAGAAAGAATCGTAGATGTTCATTAGAAAATCAGTGAAACAGTCATGTAAACGCGAAAGATATGTGTGAAAAAAAATCGCGGATTTTACCGAGTTGTGTGTGACACAAAAGTGATGAAGTAATGCATGGCTCTGGATTGCATGCTGTTCGTGCGCCACGCCAAATACGGTGTGATAATACCTTGTAATACCATGACAATAAAACACGGGCTTTTTGGCAGGAGCTCTGGATCAAACTAAGTATGTTATCTTGAATGTTCCTCAACCACACAAAAAAAAATTTTGTCAAGTTTTTGCACGCGTTTAATCTGCATGTGCTTTCGCTGTCAGACACGCTGTGTAATTCACTTACCTTGTATTGCACACACTGGATGTGTTGTACTCACTGGCTGTGTTGTACTCACTGGCTGTGTTGTACTCACTGGCTGTGTTGTACACACTGGCTGTGTTGTACTCACTGGCTGTGTTGTACTCACTGGCTGTGTTGTACTCACTGGCTGTGTTGTACACACTGGCTGTGTTGTACTCACTGGCTGTGTTGTACACACTGGCTGTGTTGTACACACTGGCTGTGTTGCACGCACTGGCTGTGTTGCACGCACTGGCTGTGTTGTACACACTGGCTGTGTTATACACACTGGCTGTGTTGCACACGCTAGCTGTATTGCAAACACTGGCTGTGTTGTACACACTGGCTGTGTTGTACTCACTGGCTGTGTTGTACACACTGGCTGTGTTGTACACACTGGCTGTGTTGCACGCACTGGCTGTGTTGTACTCACTGGCTGTGTTGTACACACTGGCTGTGTTTTACACACTGGCTGTGTTGTACACACTGGCTGTGTTGCACACACTGGCTGTGCTGCACACATGGGCTGTGTTGTACTCACTGGCTGTGTTGTACACACTGGCTGTGTTGTACACACTGGCTGTGTTGTACTCACTGGCTGTGTTGTACACACTGGCTGTGTTGCACACACTGGCTGTGCTGCACACATGGGCTGTGTTGTACTCACTGGCTGTGTTGTACACACTGGCTGTGTTGTACACACTGGCTGTGTTGCACGCACTGGCTGTGCTGTACACACTGGTTGTGTTGTACACACTGGTTGTGTTGTACACACTGGCTGTGTTGTACACACTGGCTGTGTTGCACGCACTGGCTGTATTGCAAACACTGGCTGTGTTGCACACACTGGCTGTGTTGTGCTTACTGGCTGTGTTGTACTCACTGGCTGTGTTGCACGCACTGGCTGTATTGCAAACACTGGCTGTATTGCAAACACTGGCTGTGTTGTGCTTACTGGCTGTGTTGCACACATGGCGTGTGTTGCACACTGTGGCTGCTGGGCTACATGGGCGTTTGCATGAGGTGCTCTATGTCGTTTGCTTTGACAGGAGGAGCGACGCTCGGACTCCCCTCCCGTGCCGGCGCTCCGCAGTAAAACAGACCAACCCCCGCCCGTGGTTAGTGACGTATCCTGGTAGTCTTTGTGCGTCAAGTTGTAAATGTCTTTAAAAAACGATATCACGTGATGGTCAGTGGAGAATTCATTGATACGCGAGACGCGCAAATCCTTTATTTTTTATGAATTCGTGAAGCAGGAAAGTTGCTGTTAAAAAATCAACGTCTTTTCCATGTCCATTGAATTACGCACATTCCTCTGTGGATTTTTACGTTGTAGAAATGTTAAACACTTTTCTTTTCGTTTAATTTCTATTGGTTTTATCTTCTGGACAAAATACAAATGCCATGAAGAAAATGTTAATATCGCTTCGGACATGAAAAAATGGAATGTTGTTGATACCAGTTATTTTGCTTAACTTGTATCGTTTAATTTAATTGAACCTGCAAACAGATCCGACAGATCATTTTGCTTTACTACATTAACATCTAACGTTGATAATAGTAGAATGTTAACGATGTATTCAAAGGCATGAAACTTGCATGTATATATATATATATATATATATATATATATATATATATATATATATATATATGTAAGAGCTTTTATCAATTTACTTGAATAGCATTTTTGAGGCTGTAACTAACAATATTAAAGGCAACGCTTAGAATTCTCTTTCAGCTTTGAAATCACATGAATGGTATTGTTTGCAGACGGGAAGAAATTCACCGCCAGTTCCAGCCCAGAGAACGCAGTCACGTCAGAGCAGAGCCCAAAGTAAGAATTCAACCTTCCCCAAATCATAACAATCCTCGTTTTGAAATTTACGGCTGAAAGACGAACTCATAGAAATCTTTAAATAACAGAAGATAAACATGAAATCAAAACGTGCAAGAAGCGAAAAAAATAGGTTGAGAAGTGACTTGTGTAGGGTTACGAGGGTTACCAGTGCGAACAAATTCTAGTGCCTTGAATAACATTTAGTTTATATTTCAGGGTAGATCTCTTGTAAGTGGGTTCTTTCCCCATCGACACTAACGCCCATAGTTCGCATAATGCGCCGTTTCTTAACGTAACGCATAGATAAGACCAAGCTGTACCGCGATTGAAATAGGCACCCCCTCTCCCCGTCCTCATACAGTGAGACACGGGTTAACTCATGGCTGAGTCTCATGAACTCGTGTAATAGACAATGGAGTGTCACGTGTCACTTGTTCACGTGACAGGTGCAGATGTACTCAACCAGTTGGCCAGACTGAAGCAGCAGCTACAGAGCGAGAGCAAGCGCGTGGAGACAGACCTACGCTCCGAGCAGAAAGAGCCTGAGGTCTACGATCCCAGGCTCTACCAACGACCCGACCTTGACCGGTAAGACTCAAGCTGTTCAGCCTGTATGCCTTCATTGCTCGGAAAATCATACAAAAAAAAAAACAAAAAAAAAAACAAAAAAACAAAAAAAAACACGACTTTCAATAAAGCTTCTCTTGTGGAATCGAGGGATGGAAGGGGGGGGGGGATATAAGGAGTGTCAGAAGGTCATAAGTGATGTAAAAAAAAGTTCGCAGTTCTGTCCAAATCATCGGGATTAATACGGATCGTAGATTTGTATTGCTGGTCTGCTGTTTCAGGTAGTGCGGACGGGCTTTTAGTAGGTATCTCTATCCTTATCTGAGTTGTAATGGGTCGGTTTAGGCTTTTGTGAGTGTCTTCATAGCTTTTGTTTGCGATCTTGGTGTTCGAAGCGCTCATTGACGTTTGGTTACGTTTGTTCCAGGCACCACCATGTGGACGTATTCGACGTGGCCGCGAACAAACAGCCCGTGCCTATGCACAGGAACCCGGATGATTCCACCGACCCCAACAGCATGAACGAATTCAAGAAACTCAAAAAAGGTAGGTTTAAGTCATAATTTGCTATTCCGCTCTGGGCCAAAGTAACGGTTAACTATCGTACAATTTCACTGACAAGTTGCCAAGCTCCGAAACGGAAGTTAAGCGGCATATTTCATAATGGTTTATCAATTTCTGTATGGGATTGGGGATATGGCCCGAAGAGCCCTCTACACACCGTTCAGCGTTGATTGACGTGTTTCAGGCGGCACGGCGTCAAGGCAACAGCTGCACAAGTTGTTCCCGGACACGCCCACTTCCGGTGACGCGTTGGAGGCCCAGCAGAGGGCGCTGCTGCAGGCGCAGGAGGACCAGCTGGATAGGATGAAGAAAGGTGGTCACAAGAGTGAGTGTCGAGGGGCGGGGTTGTGTGGGCGGGGGGGTATAGAGGGCGCTGTTATAGGCGCAGGAGGACCAGCTGGACAGGATGAAGAAAGTTGGTCACAAGAGTGAGTGTCGTGGGGTGGGGGTGTGAGGGCGGGGGGGGGGGGGGGGGGGGGTTATAGAGGGCGCTCCTACAGGCGCAGGAGGACCAGCTCGATAAAGAAAGTTGGTCACAAGAGTGAGTGTCGTGGGGTGGGGGTGTGAGGGCGGGGGGGGGGGGTTATAGAGGGCGCTCCTACAGGCGCAGGAGGACCAGCTGGACAGGATGAAGAAAGGTGGTCACAAGAGTGAGTGTCGTGGGGTGGGGGTGTGAGGTCGGGGGGGGGGTTATAGAGGGCGCTCCTACAGGCGCAGGAGGACCAGCTCGATAGGATGAAGAAAGTTGGTCACAAGAGTGAGTGTCGTGGGGCGGGGTGTGGAGGGAGGGGTAGAGGGCGCTGCTATAGGCGCAGGAGACCAGTAGTTAGAGCGTCGAATTCAAGCGGATAGGTGGATGGAAGGGGGTGGAGACCAGCTGACATGAAAACGGATGCAAAGCATGAATGCAGTTGTTGGGCTCTGGGATTTCTCTATGTCTCTTTAACAGCTGCTGTCCTGTGTAATCAATGTAACCACTTCACACCTATTTCTCTGCTGTCGGTTATTTACTCACTCGTCACGTCATCGCCAACTCCACTTCCCTGCCCCTAGCCCAATGAAATAAGAAAGACCAACCATAAACCAACATCATTAATGACCTGCTAAACAACCTCCATTTGTGTAATCACACATCTGTATCTCCTTAAATTTGATTGAAACTACATAGAACATTACCCTTGGTCGGTATCCCTGAACCATAGCTTTAAGCCATCTCCCGATCCCTACCTGCAACCCCAGGCAGCAGATGCCCTTTCACCCCCCTCACCCCCCCCCCCCCCGCCCATCGCCACCAACAGGTACAGTTTCCTACCTTACCGACCGCTTTCAAACTGAGCACTTCTACTTTAAATAAACTGGCGAACTGAATAAATTAATGTACTTTTGAAGGAGAACACATGGCATATAATCACTATACATCATTGACGCTGCTTGTGCTGCCATCTACAGGTCCGTACGAGAGGCAAGTGCCGGACATGACTCCTAAAGGCCTTGGCCTTTTACGCGATCAAACCACCGCTTCTGCCAACCTTCTAGACTCTGATAGTGCATTTATCGGTTAGTGCATTCTACTTATAACATATAAACCCGTTTATGAGCATGATATTTCGCTTCTAACTATGTTTTAAAGTGCTGTGGTGCTCTTATGTAGTTCTTTTAACGACAAGTCAGTTCAGTAAGTGCAACTCTCTGGTATATCCCATTTCACGTAGTTGATAAAATTTTGCGGGACTTCCAGAATAAAACTTCATTTCGTGTAGTGATCTTGGAGAATGTAATCATAATAATTATTAACACCACCCTATAGTAAGAGACCGTATTCACAAATGTGCATTTTATTCTCCCTGCCGATGTCGTTTTTTTTTTGCTTTTTTTTTTTTTTTTCTTTTTGTCTTATACGGTGACCCAATGGGGCCAGTCGGCTACAGTTCTATACTCTCCTGACAGATGTCCTGACGGGGGAAGGTGGGGTGGGATATGTTTGTTTAAAAAAATAGAGCTACTACCGGATCGTATCCATGGTTGCGTAACTGTACCACGGATCCATTAATCTTACATAAATATTGCAGCCGAGGCAGGTGGACTTGTTCCGTGCTTTCGAGCAGACCTTGACACGGCACTGGTGGTAAGGTCACATATCCCCCCTCCCCCACCCTCCCCAGTATATATGGTGCGGTTACGACAGAATTAGCCAAAGAACAACGCTTTCGAACACTACAACACCATAACACTGAGAGGTACGGTAAGAATCTATACCACCACTCTCCTAAAAAAAAAAAAAAAAAAGAACAAGCGAATCGCAATGTAAAGTGTTGTTAATTTTCCTTTTACAGATATCCCGGAGAACGGTTATCCGGAAGACTTCGACGACATACCGCGGCGACGGAACGACTCGGCCCGCAGCCGACGGCGGAACAACCGCCTAGAAACGCCAACGTCCTACCGAGCGCCCAGCGAACGGGTGGGTGCCTACTGCTGATCAGTGGTGTCGGTGAGGGGGTAGGGATGGAGCGGGGAGGGGGGGGGGGAGCGGGGGGGGGGGAGGAGCTGGAGTTGGAGACGAGTGTGGGGAAAATGAGTCATTTCTTGCATATTCTGACTCTTATTCATAGAAATCTGAAACGAAATGTAAATAAAGTAAAGGACGACATTTGTTAATCACAATCTTGCTATTTTATTTTTTAAAAAAATGTTTATAAGATTTTTAAAGCCTTCAGTAGGTTTATCTGATGTATGTATGTTGCAGAGTTATTTTAGGTCTTGTCTGTCTTGAAGTTTTTTTTCCAACGTCTGATTCAACCCTGTCATGTGTTTTCATATTTTAACTAACATTGCATTTCCGCCCTATAGATCGTTTGAAATTCGTTGTTTTGGCTTTGCGTTGAGTTGTTATTGCCACATTTTGGTGGTGCAGTGTTAAGCTTGCCTGTTATTCACGACACTCCATATTAAAATTTAACCTCACCATTTCTCCAGAAGTCGTCCCTAGCGAAAGATCTTGATAGCATCTCCATTATGAGTGAATCGGTAGGTATTTTAGACACACACACACACAGCGCAATACGCAGTAGATATTGTGAACCGCATGGGTGATAAATCGTAGCATTCAATCATGCATGGCTGTTGTTCTTACAATCCCGCTGTTAGATTTATTCTATTTCACTTAGCTGTTCGGGCGTTACTATTGGGGTCTCATCTTATAGTGGTATATTCTTGTCGTAAAAAGCTTAGCTCCTGTGATTGTTAAATAGAATCCAATGCATTATTATTGTGGAAAAAATCGACAACGAATCTTTCTCAGCATGTGTTCTTTTCTGATTTAATAATTCAACAATTCCGTACACATGTACTTGAAGAACTAGCCATCTTGTTGTACCAACACGAAGAAGCTTCCTAACGTTCCTTGGACAAGAATAGGGCATGTCGCTGAATGCCTTGGTCGTTCTAGTTCACTTCTTTCTTCCTCTAAAAGTGAAACTAGTAGAAACGAAACTGTTTAGCCTCGGTGTGTCGGGGAAATCCCGACGCATTGTGGTGTGACGAGTCCCGCTGTTATTGATGGACACAAGGCCACTTCGGCGAAAAGATTGTTGTACTTTGGCCTCTTCCCGCGTCCAGATGATCACATGAATTTCTGACAAAATTTCATTGAAAACAAATAAATGCGGAGTGTACCTTAGGCTCCTTTGCATGACATTCTGTTGACGTCATTGCTAAAAGAAGTTGAATGTGTTTCTGTTCTCACATTTTAAATGTCTACTCATTCTGCTGAGAGCTTATGCTTGACGTTTGAGTCGGTTCCCATACTTGATTGTGTCCCCAAGCAGTATGCTGTACGCTTGAAGTTTGAGTCGGTCCTCTGACTTGATTGTGTCCCCAAGCAGTATGCTGTATGTTTGACTTTTGAGTGGCCCCCCTGACTTGATTGTCTCCCAAAGCAGTATGCTGTATGCTTGATGTTTGAGTCGGTCCCCCCTGACTTGACTGTGTCCCCAAACACTATGCTGTACGCTTGATGTTTGAGTCGGTCCCCTGACTTGATTGTGTCCCCAAACACTATGCTGTACGCTTGATGTTTGAGTCGGTCCCCTGACTTGATTGTCTCCCAAAGCAGTATGCTGTATGCTTGATGTTTGAGTCGGTCCCCCCTGACTTGACTGTGTCCCCAAACACTATGCTGTACGCTTGATGTTTGAGTCGGTCCCCTGACTTGATTGTGTCCCAAGCAGTATGCTGTATGCTTCATGTTTGAGTCGGTCCCCCCTGCCTTGATTGTGTCCCCAAGCAGTATGCTGTACGCTTGATGTTTGAGTCGGTCCCCTGACTTGATTGTGTCCCAAGCAGTATGCTGTATGCTTCATGTTTGAGTCGATCCCCCCTGCCTTGATTGTGTCCCCAAGCAGTATGCTGTACGTTCTGTAGTACGTCATAAACACCGCCCAGATGTGTTTTGTGTGCAAAATATTGCCTTGTCATTTGTCATTTTGGCTTCAAAAATAAATAAATAAAAATAAATAAATGGTGTTGATTCTGAACTAAGTAGTGATATGAAGAGACAACCGGTAAACCATAGAAATGTATTGGTGAAGAAACCTTTCTCGCTCTGTTTTTCTACTGAAACGTCTGGCCAAACGCACTGTAAACATTGTGCAACTAAAACCCCACTGTTGAGTGAATGGACGTTTTGGCATCGAAAGAAAATGTGTAGAACTGGTGGCGTGTTTAATTCATTGTCCGGTCTGTTGTTTTTATGACAGAGCTACGACCCTCGCAGTAACATGGGATCCACCGTGAGTCTGGATCCGGACAGGATTGATCGAAGAAATGAGGAAAGGCTTCGAAAACTCAAGTCCCTCACAGGTAAAAAGCTTCAGCCTCTCACAGGTAAAAAGCTCAAGTCCCCCACAGGTACAAAGTTAAGTCCTTCACAGGTAAAAGCTCAAATCCCTCACAGGTAAAGAGCTCAAATTCCTCATAGGTAAAAAGCTCAAGTCCCTCACAGGTAAAAGCTTAAGTCCCTCACAAGTAAAAGCTCAAGTCCCTCACAGGTAAAAGCTTAAGTCCCTCACAGGTAAAAAGTTAAGTCCTTCACAGGTAAAAGCTCAAGTCCCTCACAGGTAAAAGCTTAAGTCCCTCACAAGTAAAAGCTCAAGTCCCTCACAGGTAAAAGCTTAAGTCCCTCACAAGTAAAAGCTCAAGTCCCTCACAGGTAAAAGCTTAAGTCCCTCACAAGTAAAAGCTCAAGTCCCTCACAGGTGAAAAGCTTAAGTCCCTTACAGGTAAAAGCTCAAATCCATCACAGATAAAAAGCTCAAGTCCCTCATAGGTAAAGCTTAAGTCCCTCACAAGTAAAAGCTCAAGTCCCTCCCAGATAAAAAGCTCAAGTCCGTCACAGGTAAAAGCTCAAGTCCCTCACAGATAAAAAGCTCACGTCCCTCACAGGTGAAAAGCTCAAATCCCTCACAGATAAAAAGCTTCAGCCTCTCACAGGTAAAAAGCTCAAGTCCCTCACAGGTAAAAAGTTAAGTCCTTCACAGGTAAAAGCTCAAATCCGTTACAGGTAAAGAGCTCAAGTCCCTCATAGGTAAAAAGCTCAAGTCCCTCACAGGTAAAAAGCTCAAGTCCCTCACAGATAAAAAGCTCAAGTCCCTCATAGGTAAAAAGCTTAAGTCCCTCACAGGTAAAATCTTAAGTCCCTCACAAGTAAAAGCTCAAGTCCCTCACAGGTGAAAAGCTCAAGTCCCTCACAAGTAAAAGCTCAAGTCCCTTACAGGTAAAAGCTCACGTCCCTCACAGGTAAAAGCTTAAGTCCCTCACAAGTAAAAGCTCAAGTCCCTCACAGGTAAAAGCTCACGTCCCTCACAGGTGAAAAGCTTAAGTCCCTCACAGGTAAAAGCTTAAGTCCCTCACAAGTAAAAGCTCAAGTCCCTCACAGGTAAAAGCTCAAGTCCCTCACAGGTGAAAAGCTTAAGTCCCTCACAGGTAAAAGCTCAAATCCATCACAGATAAAAAGCTCAAGTCCCTCATAGGTAAAGCTTAAGTCCCTCACAAGTAAAAGCTCAAGTCCCTCACAGATAAAAAGCTCAAGTCCGTCACAGGTAAAAGCTCACGTCCCTCACAGGTGAAAAGCTCAAATGCCTCACAGATAAAAAGCTTCAGCCTCTCACAGGTAAAAAGCTCAAGTCCCTCACAGGTAAAAAGTTAAGTCCTTCACAGGTAAAAGCTCAAGTCCCTCACAGGTAAAAGCTTAAGTCTCTCACAAGTAAAAGCTCAAGTCCCTCACAGGTAAAAGCTTAAGTCCCTCACAAGTAAAAGCTCAAGTCCCTCACAGGTAAAAGCTCACGTCCCTCACAGGTGAAAAGCTTAAGTCCCTCACAGGTAAAAGCTTAAGTCCCTCACAAGTAAAAGCTCAAGTCCCTTACAGGTAAAAGCTCACGTCCCTCACAGGTGAAAAGCTTAAGTCCCTCACAGGTAAAAGCTCAAATCCATCACAGATAAAAAGCTCAAGTCCCTCATAGGTAAAGCTTAAGTCCCTCACAAGTAAAAGCTCAAGTCCCTCACAGATAAAAAGCTCAAGTCCGTCACAGGTAAAAGCTCACGTCCCTCACAGGTGTAAACTCAAGTCCCTCACAGGTAAAAAAGTCTCTCACAAGTATAAGCGTCACGCATTGTGTTGTTGTTGATGCCTCGTGAGAAAGAAACTCCTTGAAGAGTAAATCAACAAAACTAACTCCGTGCAAGGTCTGATCTGTGGCGTATTTGAACACAGCTTGTGATGTTGTCTGAACCACTCCCGTGTGGTGTGTCTGGACCACTCCTGTGTGGCGTGTCCTGACCACTCCTGTGTGGTGTGTCTGTGTCTGTGTGGTGCGCGTGGACCACCCCGTAGTGATATGTCTGAACCACTCCTTGTGATGTGTGTGAACCGCTCCTGTAGTGTGTCTGGACCACTCCTCATATCTGAGTTAGAACCACTCCCATGCCGCCTGTGCCATGTTTGGAGTAACGTAATCATATATCTCCTGTCCAAATTATCCACCATCCACACCCCCTCCCCACCAACTGCTCCCCCCCCCCCCCCCCCACCGCCAACCCCATCTCCACCCTTCCCGCAACTGATATATTTATATAATTTGGCTCGTTGTTTGATCCAGGAGATGAGCAGTCACTAGCAGATCCAGATGATATATTGGACCGATTCATGTCCAAGCAGCACCACACCAGGTAAGCACTTATCCGCCTTCTTTCTGCCTCAAACTTACCTCAAGTTAAACTCCTCGCGGCATGGGAATCGCACGCTGAGTGTGAGCATTGTGTCTGCTGCAATATCGCTACGTCACAGATTGCCTCGCACACACAGACACACAGACTGGGTGTAGCGTTCGTCGGTTCTTTGATTATATAATCCAAGACCTTGGAAGAAGTACCCTCGTATGTGTGTTACTTCAGACAGAGCTGATGTTTTCTTTTTTTTCAGGCCACCGTCAGGACACACCCTGCAGGATGACTCGTGGTTACGGCCGGGCACGTACAACCGGTAACCTGCACCTGCTCTGTGCCTGTAAACTGCACGTGCTTGTACCGGTAACCTACACGTGCCCATTACCGGTAACCCGGACGTGCTGTGTGCCTGTAAACTACACGTGCCTTTACCGGTAACGCACACGTGCCCATTACCGGTAACCCGGACGTGCTGTGTGCCTGTAAACTGCACGTGCTTTTACCGGTAACCCACACGTGCCCATTACCGGTAACCCAGACGTGCTGTGTGCCTGTAAACTGCACGTGCTTTTACCGGTGACCCACACGTGCCCAGCGCATGTAACCGCGCGTGCGGCGTGCCGGTAGCACACACGTGCCGTGCATCTCACGACACAGCTTCAGTGATGTACCAGACACAGGAAGCTTCTGAATGGAAGATCATTTAAACAAATAAGGACTGATGATTCGAGTTAAGATTTGCTCGTGATTATCTGTACCTGTCGGGTTAATGGGCAGGTGGCATTGAAACCTCTCACACTTGTTCTTCGTAACATGTCAGGTCTGGTCCTCTCACGTTTCTCGCGCGTTCCTCGTAAGCCTGTTCCGCTGGTCATTTCACACGTGATGTGGGTTGTTTGGGAGAAGAGAGGGGTTTTCTTAATATTTGGTGATTGATTTAGGAGTTAGTAAAGGATATAATGTTCAATATCACATTATGTATGATCCTACCTAGTCTTTATTGGGTGGCCATTGGGGCGGATTATTGAGGGTGAGAGGTGGGGGGGCTGTTATGGTTATGGGAGTATTGGAATAATGGGGGGGGGTGTGTGCTACCAGAGCCAGGCTCTCAATCCAATCGGTGAAATATCGTATGCGTATACGTACTGCCTCGCTTGTATATTTTTTCGTTATTTCTGAGTATAATGTATAGAAGTAATACTTCATTCGATATATGCAGAATGTCATTTTTGTTTTTTACCAGAAGCCGACGGGGGTGGGGTGGGGGGAGTACCGACCGACCCCGGAGGTATACGTATTGCACCAGGCGGGGTGCAATACGTATATACGTATTCGAAAATACTTCCCTCTTCATATTTCTCTCATTTCTTTACGTACGGCCCCGGTATACATGTAATAGAATGGCAAGAGAATATCTTTTGGACGCCTCACACTGAGTGAGAGTTTTTGGAACAGTTACCTTGACCTTTCGGCGGTGATGTTTGCTGAGTACGTAGCCTTGCACTACTTTGCTTTTATTGTGTACTTGGTGGTACTGAATAATGCGTGCACTTGAGTAGTATTTATGGTATTCCGTCCAGAAAACATGGTACATTTAGTATATACATCGAAACATAGCGCTGTGTAATTATTATATTTTTTTATACTTGCTGAAAATGTAACGGAATTTTCCTAAATATGTAACATCGCGTAGGGCTGAGGTATCCGAATGTGACGTAGGCGTGCTCACGTGACTAGGTTTTGAGATGTACCAATAAAACCTTGTTATTTTCCGTTTTGAGAGGGCGAGATACGGCGCACTGAGCAGTGAGAGCGTCGTTGGATAGCGATATGTTGTCGTAACGCCAGTTCTACTGTATTATTTCCTGAATGAACCAACGAGATTTCAGCTGTGACGATATTGTTTATTCAGTTATCTCCCTTTAGCACAACAGTTGTTCCGTAAGGCCGATATACTAACTGTTCAGTTATCTCAGTTATCTCCCTTTAGCACAACAGTTGTTCCGTAAGGCCGATATGCTAACTGTTCAGTTATCTCCCTTTAGCACAACAGCTGTTCCGTAAGGCCGATACGCTAACTGTTCAGTTATGTCAGTTATCTCCCTTTAGCACAACAGTTGTTCCGTAAGGCCGATATGCTAACTGTTCAGTTATGTCCCTTTAGCACAACAGTTGTTCCGTTAGGCTGATATGCTAACTGTTGCCCTTTTACGCTAGCTTTTAGTGGTGGTTATTTCAGAATCAGTGTTATGTAAAGAAGCTGTCACATGATTTGGTGAATCAACCCACCGTAAATATACCATGCTTCTTTGCTGTTTTCTAAGGAAGTGTAATTACTTATTAATTATTATTTAAATTATTAAAAAGTCAATGTTTTTGTTTACACCAGAGTGGTGTTACCCTGTATAAATGCATCAGTATGACTATATCACATTCATCCTTCAGATGTAAATATTTACATAGTTTGCCATATCATAAGAAACCCTGTAATTCAGTTGAAGGGGTCCATGCATAAACTTGATAACTCCACTTATCAGGAAAATGCACTATTACCACCACGGTATTTCTTGGCCTCTGTTCTATCACATATGTAAGTCTTTCATCTCAAAACCGATTAGAAGTGGGCATTTTGTTAGGAAAATGCGATGGGAAAAACCTATGTTTGTTACTAAAATTTCAAACTTTCAAAGCGTTTTTCTCCACTGCTGATAACTGCAGTTATCAGGTTTATGCATGGACCCCTTCAGTTGTATATTTGTTTTTTCATTATATTTTTTATGCGACTGTGATAAATGTTTTTACTCTTGTTTTAGTATAGTCTATTTTAATTCATTGAAAGTTCTTCAGTGATGACGTCACAGAGAGGTTAAATTTTACTGTCTGCACCGCAGCATGACGTCATTGAGAATTTTTCACTAAGTTGTGAAATGATTATTTTGAATTTATGTGCTGCAATGAACCACTTATTTAAATTCGTACTTATCCCCTAAAACCTCAGTTATCGACCTTTTTATGCAGGAGAAATTGTCTATCTGTATTGCATTAGGTGGCCTGCAGACTGATGCATGCTTTTTGTGAACTCTACGATCACATTTTCTGTACGAGGATCGTATGGTCCCTCTGATGCCAACAACTACAGGACTTTGATTTACACACTCTGTTCTGTTTAACTTTCTGTTTTCCCCCGATATATTGGCTCTACTCTGCTCTATTTGGTTTTTGTCGAAATTCAAATTATTTGGCCCAAGTAAAATCAAAGTATGTCGTAAGTCTTCAGACAAAATATTGTCGGCTTATGGGGATTTCACGCAGACATAATAATAGACGGCGCCAAACAAATAATTGTACTCAAATACAAGAAGGTAGAAGAACAAGGGAAACATTGCTGTCAGTGTTTGCTTTCATTTTCTGTGACCAGTAGGTGAAAGTATTCATGAAAAAAATTGTTTGTGAATCAGTAAATAGAACGCTGAGGCGAATTTGTGAAAAAGAAAACTGTGAACAGTGGTATTGAAAAAAAAACTTCCAGTATATCTTTCTTTCAATGATGTGATACACTTTTCGTGTAAAGCTTTCGTGTTTAAAGAGTGTTGTCAAATTTCTTTAGGTGCTAATATTTTGTGGGTAATTTCTAATTATGCTGTTGATTCGTTGTCTCAGATTTCAGTCTATTTACAAAATTACGAAATAAAACATATTAATTATTAGTAATTAGTTTTATTCTGTTCTTGCAATCTGCCATATGTGGTCTAGAGGGAGGGGGGTTGTATGTTTGCTTGAGAGCCTGTCAGTTTGCTTTTTGAAATTTACCATCCGATGCACATTGTGGTGTGGAGGGCGGTGGGGCGGGGGGGGGGGGGATTGTGGGTTTGCTTGGGAGTCTGAGACACCGATTGTTTTTTCACTGTACACTCGTAAGACACAGGTTTATTGTTTGCTATACGAATGCATGTGAAAGCTTTAACACTTCAGTCTCAAATTAGAAAAACTTTGAAAATTCAACACAGTTGACCTATTCAATGGGTGTTTGTTGGCGTTAAATCTCCGTAACCACTGAACCGATTCAATTATTCTCTTGCACATGCACAGACTATATAGTGGAGCTTTACAACGAGGGGTTATTTTGAGATTTTCGCAAAAATTGGGAAAATGGGAAAACTTTGAAAATTCAACACAATTGACCTGTAGACAGAGAGACAGATTTGGAGGTACCATGGTGTAGGGAGCGATAAAGTTCGGATGGAAATCACGGCTCCTAATCTGACGGCACTCTAACGGCTCAGCGATACCTAAGCACTGTGTTATATGGGGGAGTTGTGCCTCATTTCAATCAAAATCCTCGTGCAATTTTCATGCATGATAATGCTCGTCCGCACGTAGCCGAAATTTGTCAGGATTGGTTACCTAGGTGGCCGCCTTACTCGTCCGACATGAATCCCATCGAGCACTTGTGAGACATCCTCGACCGAGTAATTGACCCGCGTATGTAGGTACAGTGCATACTGTTGTATGCTTTTTTACTGGTGCGTTTTTACTGTCCTTGAGTATTCTCCTTTCCAATAAAACCTCAGCTGTTCTTGCTCACTCAATTACAACGGTTCTGTACTGCAGGCAGCAGCTCAACAGTACCAAGATTTTAAAATCCTATTAAACTTCGACCATTTTAAAAATGTTGCTTATTGAAAATACTATTATAGTTTTAAGAGGGAAACTTTTAAAGTATAAAAACGTTTTAAGTGATATGTTGTTAGTCAGCTTGAAGTTCAAAAGCAATTAAAGAATATCAACACAAGTCTGTGTTAATACTATACTTGAATAGCATGCTCAATAAAATAGTGAGTTTGTTGACGGTTTAATTCCAATATTACTTTTGTAAGCCAACTCAAAACCTTAGTGTCTTAGTACCTCACACAGTATGAATAACAGGAGAGAAGTTAAAACCTCACAGTAACTTATATTTAAGCAAGTAGTATTTGATGACTCTGACGGTCCGACAGAAGACGTGCGATGAATGGGAGTTGTCCTGTCTAATGCTGAATCACGGCACTTTTGAAAAACGTCGCAGTAACCCTTGAAATTGCTACAAGGAGCGCCTGAAATAGTTTATTAGATTTCTTTGCAAAAAGTTGCATATGATTAGTCCATCCTTACTCATACTAGCTCACGCTCAGTCTTGGTTCATTTGGGATAATTCGGAAAGCCTAGTCAGTGTCTGCATTTCCAGGCAAGTGTTTTTGCCAACGAAAGTTGTACGACAACAGTTAAAATTCTTAGCTGTTAAACGTTTTTAAAACTGCATATTATCGAATTGAGAAAAATAACCAAATCGCTATAAACCTATTTTTATAGCTAAATAGCACAAACAGAACCAGCACCATGCTGGACAAGTGTCCCATAAATATGGAAATGATTATTCCAAAACTGTGTGAGAAAATACATTACATAGATACCTGTGCAGGAGCGACATGCTCGCTCACAAATGCTAAAATCCTGGCTATGTTTTGTAAATTTTCAGCACATAGGTAACTCATAGATTATGTCTGCAGAAATAGAGTTCCGAAATACTCAAACTTATGCCTGCAATAAATGCAGAAGGGTAGTTTACTTACACTTGGGTTGTATGCTACATCTCACACAATATAACACAATACAAAACAAAATTACCAATCTGAGATGGGTATGGGTCTAAAACTATGAGTATTTACCGGGACGCAGCTTGATGCCTTTTTCACTGAAATAGGTTCCATCAGAAAGAGAATGGCTGGCCAAGAAATTCATGAAGGCTTCATTGCTTTGGTGCTGCAGTGCGCCATCATTAGGGTTCGAGCTTACACACTCTAGAGTATCTGGATCTGTAAAAGAGTTTGAAAGAATTTAGCAACAAAATGTACTGATTTAAACATAAAAAGTTATCACAACTTGCTAAAATAGCGCAGAGGTATGTGAATGTGATTTTGCATACATAGTTTTAATCTAATGTAGAAATCATTTGAAAAATAGCACTTTTAATTTCTAGATCTTGATTTGCGGGTGAGAACCCATACGAGAAAAGCAATCTTGAATGGTCTTACAGATGCACAGTTTCAGTCATAACGCATTTTAACTATCAGGAACTATATCATGTGTAACTAGTTGCAATAAAATTAATGAAATTCACGCTACGATAAAATTACAAATACATTACAATTAAACGAAATAGAATTAATTTCCTCGCAATGATAAAACGAATTATACAGCGAAACTACAAAGTTTGAGGTTACAGAACGTAGATTATGAATTATCAGTTGAATCGAATTAAATGAAATCAAACGAACAACTAACACTAATGTTCCATTATTTTGTCAATGCAGCAGTTTTCACAGAGAGCAAGTTTTACAAATAAAAAAGTTTTAACATTTTCAGAACAAGCATATTCAGTTTAACCCAATAAGAAAGATTTCTAAAGTCGGTGGATCTCATGCCGTAGCCCTTAAATAATCTTAATTTAATAGAAAATCAATGAAATTTACAGTGTCCTATTTGCAATTTAAACAACAGCGCACACTGTCACTGCTATTTTTAAAATTGTATAAAAATTAATTTTAGATTTATTACAATGGTCATACAAATACCCATAAGAATAATAATATTAATAATAACTCAGTGCTCTAATTTAATACTCTTACTTTTACAGGCCACGTAGCATAAATCGCCCTTGTCATATGTTCTGTTATCTTCAGGCTCGGTTACATAACACTGACTCCAGCCAAAACTGTGACACATAGGTCCCATACATTCCTAGAACGATTCAAAATTTTCGGCTTGTCGTCAATGGTTCTGTGTCTGTTTTTTTTAATTTAAAAATTGTTTTATTCTGAAAATACAGCGAGTTTTTGACAGGATTATGTTACGATTATTTCCTTAAGCATTGTATTTATTACAGTTGAAAGTTGATTCAAGTATACACGATACCGTATCTATTCCAATCATTAGCACTACAAGCTACTCGAAATACTTGTGTGTAAGTGCTGAAATGATAATCTCTGGCGTTTTGTTACTGTGCCGAGTTAATTATTGATCAGACGAAACTGCATTTTATTAAACTGCGACAATGAGCTATGCATTATGAGTCACAAATATTGGGTTAGCACAGTTGCTTCTCTGCACATCTGTTCAGTGGGATATCTTTTTCAAAGAAATATAACCGAAAAATTTGTGATTTTTGAATTTCTTTGGACATTTTGATTTAGTTGTGATAAGCTTTTGTTACTTGGACACTTGCTAAAGGACTTCCCAAGCGCAGTGGCATTGCGCACGCTTGTCCCGGAGTTTGTCGCTGGTACAAGTTGGTGTAGGTATATGCGTCCGTGCTCTCCGGGTAATCAGAGTGTCACTGCTCCCTGAGACTCCGCCCCTCGCCAAGGTTTGGCCTTCCGGTCAAAGCAGTTGCCCGGGGTTTGGCCGGATGTCCTCAATCCACTTGGCGAGAAGTAGGTAGACCAGTCCAGGTTAGGTCCTCCCTAGGTGAGGGTGTGGACCAGTTGTTAGTAGCTACCTTGCACTACATCTACAGAGAAACTAGGGGTGCTAGGTAACTACATGTACGACACAGCAAAGTATGACACGCTACTATACACAAAGGTACTGCGACTACCACTACACCCTACACCCCTAAACACCGCACCAACCCTCCGCAGTCAGAGAAATACCAGAAGCGCCACCGGACGCCGACAGCCTACCTCCAGTTGACCTAGAAGAAATTAGAGTGGCATTCTCCAAAATGAAGTCTCGGAAAGCACCAGGCATCGATGCGATCACAGTTGAGGTCCTAAAAGCCGGCGGCGAACCGATGTTAAAGATGCTTCATAAAATTTTAACATAGTATTGTGTACTGAACGAACTCCTAAAGACTGGGCCCGAATGCTGGTTACACCAATACACAAGAAAGACGACAAACTCGACCCGGTAAACTACAGAGCCATCTCACTGTTGTCAATTCCTAATAAGGTATTTAGTCGGATTTTGCTAACCAGAATGAAGGCCAAAACACATGATGCCACCATGGAGAGCCAGTTTGGTTTTAGGCCAAACAGAGGTACAGTCGACCTGATCTTCATTGTACGGCAAGTCATTGAAAAAGCCAGCGAGCACAGGGTCCCCTTACACTTCAGTTTTGTAGACTTCAAAGCCGCCTTTGATACAGTGTGGAGGAAAGCAGTGTGGAAAATGATGCTAGCCATAGGTGTGGATGCGAAAATAGTTAGGATCATCGAAGCTCTGTACGAGAAAACAGAATGTGCGGTAGTTATTGACGGTCAACTTACTGACTGGTTTGCGGTAAAGATCGGACTACGACAGGGATGCCTTTTATCCCCTACACTCTTCAACATCTTTTAGGAATTCGTGATGAAGGAACTAAAATGCCTGGATACATCCCTACAGTTGAATAACAACCTAGCAGTAGATGATGACAAAACGGATGACAAAACACTACTCTCAGCAGTATTTGACAAACTAAAATAATCGACCGCCCAGCTTGAATCAGCATGCCAAAAATGGGACATGAAAATAAATGGCGCTAAGTGTAAGATTATCTCACCTGCGCGTGATAGCATCATGATAAACGGTAAAGAAGTGGAGAGGGTTCAAAAATTTTCTTCTTAGGCAATGTAGTACCAGACTGCTCAGCGGACGTCAAACGAAGAATCGCACTTGCCTCGTCAGCGTTCGGCCGACTGCGAAAAGCCATATAGAGCAAGCGGGCCATAGGTAGCGCGCTCAAAATCCGCTTATACAAGGCCCTAATACTACCTATCGCCGTGTATGCATCAGAGACCGTGACTCTCAAGTCGGAAGACACGCGCAGAACAGAAGCTTTCGAAATGAGCTGTCTGAGGGCAATACTTGGAATATCCCATAAGAGACTGCTATACAAACGAGAGAGTCCGAAAGACACTGCAGATTACTGATACAATATTAGAGGTAATCAAGAAGAAACGACTCCGTCACAAGGAAGCTTCCCGAACACATGGTGTACCAAGCGTACAAACAAGACTTCAAGTACCCAGTGGAAGACCGCCAAAGAAGTGGATAAGCCAGATTCGCGAAGACACCGGCCTCCCAGTAGCCACCGTAGAAAGAAGTGCATCTGACCGCGTAGCTTGGAGGCGAAAATGTCATGGAGCTGCAATGGGGCAACGTGCCCTAAGCACTTAACTAACTAACTAACTTTAATTTAGTGTTCCGTGTGCACGGATCCTAAGCCATTATGTACAACTGTACTGTTTTATGATCTTTTTCAATGTCTGCAAGAGTAACACTTAATATGGTTAAATTGGTAGATGACGATTTGCTTCACTTACTCCATTTATGCACACTTGCGTATTCTCGTTACAGAGTGTGTCGTTGCTTTTCGGTTGAGCCTGTGGACATTTCGTCATGGAACCATCACAGATCGAGCCATACTCACATTCTGTTTCATGTTTGCAGTTAACCGTATTTGCCTTGATAAGCGTACAATCATCACTGCAACATGGTCCTTCTGATGGGCTAGGAGAAAATAACCATAAGATAACATTTTCACAAATGGTTGCATCACTTGAAACCAACCAATATTTGAAATATTTCGTTAAAGTATCATTTGTTCCTACATCATTATCTCCTAGAATCAGAAATGCAAACAATATAGAGCTATTTGTTAATCAATTGATTAACATATTAAAACGTTATGTAGCAAGAACTAAACAGAAGATTTTGCCTGCATTGCACACTGCTTCTCCTTGTACATTGAAGATCAGCAGCGGAACTATTGCGACCAAAACAACACCTTAAATATAAAGTTTATGGCAATATTTCATTTCTTACGACCACAATGGTAGAAATATATGTAATCTTATGAATGTGGCAATTAAGCAATTCATTAAAACTTCTCAGTTGTCACAAACTAACTTTCATAGCAGTTAACGCTTTCAAATTGAGTAGACTCTTTTCATTGGTAATATACCAATAATTAGATCACTTTAGCAAATTAGCCAAATTTACACGTGAACATTTTCACTGATGTAATGTTTTTGAATGCAACTAGTGTATTCTGTTACTTTATTATTAAACAGAAACTTTTAATTATTTTATAAACTCTTTCAGGTTTTTTTTGTTTTTCGTTAGTTGTTGGTGCATTGTTGGTACCTTGGCACCAGTGAACTGTCAACTGGTATTTACCCAGTAGTCTGTTATATCATGTCGCACATTATACAACTGAATTTGATTCAGTTCTGTCTTATTAAATTCCATATTTTTGAAATAAAATAAAATAAAGTCCACACTCGTTGCATTTAATCAATGTTTGTTTAAATGCAATGATGTTGATCAATTCGGTGGCATGTTGAAATGCAGAATTGCAATTCATCGAGAAATTGAAGATGTAAAGAAATGGAAAAACGGAAACGTTTGAACTATTTCATGTTCCTTATACTCTTAAAAGATTTATTTAAAATCAGAAAGTTTTTCTGTACTGAGAGATTTACGATTATTACAGATCACATAATGAAACCATGTCTGATTAGCATGAACCCATATATTTCTCTCGTCCGAGCAATGATGAAATGGGCATAATATAACCAAGTTATTCAAAGATAAGAAAAACAGATTTTGGACTAATTCTCAATTAAGCAAGTATATGAAACGCTTAGTTCAGTTGCTGTAAATAACGCTTAACTCAGTTATTTAAAGCGCTGATCCAGTAATCCAAGGCACCAGGGATCGAATCTGGACAGAGGTGGGAAACAATTATCTCAGCAAGAGGACTGGAATGGGTCAAATTTCTCCTATCACGAATTTCGAAATGATCGCCCATAGAATCTTTCGGCAAGCCCTTATTTATAAGAATCTGCAAAACAATAAGTGACCTTTCCCTGCAGTCTTCAGCGTAACCACAGTCACACTGTTCCCCCTCCTCGACGATGCCATTACCACAAAACGCCTCCTGTCCATACACGAAACAGTTCTTCTTCCCATGCCTCTCTTCGATAACTGCCGTCAAAACCTGGGACACCAGCGATGAGAATAGGTTAATCGTAATATTTTTTCCCGAATTTTAATGAATTCAGATGCTTTTATATTTTAAAAGACCAAACCAAAACAGCGGATTTGAACAATTTTCTAAAGGAACATTTCAAATCAGCACATAGGTTATAGAGATAACCTCTGATATACTCCGTCTGCTGCATGCAGAAAACTTTCTATTGTTTTTTCTGTCGCCGCTTGTAGAACGAGAGTACATGATGTAGTTTCCATCTTCGTCTCCGTTACTTGTGTAAGACGTGCACTCTTTGCCGCTGTCATGCTGTAAATCAAACAATAATTATTGATTGGCAAGCCCAATTTAAAAACTAATATTTCTATGCTATTTTCTTTGCCATTTTATGCTCTCTATTATAGAACTCATATGGCGAAAAATGGGTTTTGAAAAAAATTGAACTAATGTGCTTAACTTTAGTAACCTTATCTTTAGTAACCTTTCTATTATAGAACTCATATGGCGAAAAATGGGTTTTGAAAAAAATTGAACTAATGTGCTTAACTTTAGTAACCTTTAGTAACCTTAACTTAAGTACCCTTTCTATTATAGAACTCATATGGCGAAAAATAGGTTTTGAAAAAAATTGAACTAATGTGCTTAACTTTAGTAACCTTTTTTTCAAAATGATGCGGTTTAACTTCATACTACATGAAGTAAGTTTTTGTGTTGCCCCTTTACGCAACATACTTTAATTATTCATTCTATCAGTATATTTTCTGTTGTTATATGGTACTCAGCATAGCCTTCCTCAGGAGCTGTTCTATTTTCCAACATTACTTGCAATGTCAAAAAAATTATTTCAAGGCCTTTTTTACCCAGAAAATGAAAGATAAGAATCAGGCGCATTTGTAAATACTGCCTACGCGTGATTAATATGATACAGTTTTTCATACTTTCGAAAAAGTTTAATAAGAAATCGAATAAAAATGTGTAAATAAATCAAATTCTGACATAATGGGCTATAAAATGCGTAATTCCACATGCGTTGTCATTAGCTAGAAAATACACTAACACATTTAGCAAGAACAGAATTAAATGTACAATTTTTCAGAAGTGTGCACACAGGGAATGTTTGCATCCCGACATAAAACAGAAGCTTGGTTGTTTCCCTCGAGCTTATGACCAAGTAAAATCAGTGTGACTCTGCCTCTCTCTCTCTCTCTCTCTCTCTCTCTCTCTCTCTCTCTCTCTCTCTCTCTCTCTCTCTCTCTCTCTCTATCTGTCTCTGTCTCTCCCTCTCTCTCTCTCTCTCTCTGTCTCTGTCTCTCTCTCCCCCTCTCTCTCTCTCTCTCTCTCTCTCTCTCTCTCTCTCTCTCTCTCTCTCTCTCTCTCTCTCTCTCTGCATGTGTGTAAATGCAAAGCGAAGGAAATGAAGACAGCACAAAATGTTTCTTGTTTAATATAAGCTTTTAAACCCGGCAAAAAAGTTTCTAGCCACATACAGATTTGTGAATATTTCAAAATTTAGTCTATTTACGACGTAATGACTGCTCTTGTCTGCTTCCAGCATAATGTGTTCTCACAAAAATTCCATCACTCTTAATTTCCACAGCAGGGGTCATTTTCAAAAATTGCACTTCGGAAATCCCGGTTCAGTAATTGGTGTCTCTACCTTTGACGTGTCCAGCGAGCGCGATGTTGCGCCCACCGGTGCCGGGCTCTTCGATGATGGGCAAGCAATAATAGCTTTCTTGCTGGCTTCCTGGACCATATCCCGCGTTGGTGTAACCGGTTTCGAACCGTTTTGGTGTATAAAGGCCGTGCGCCGAGTTCTCTTCGCCTATTGATAGAGCTGCGAATAGCGGGTGCCATCGTAAATCGATTTCGAAGGGCAATCAGTCGGATATTGCGATCCTCTACTGGTGTAGTCGCTCGCGGTCGCCCACTCCTCGGTGAATCTTTTACGTCTCCGGTTTGGCGATATTTCTGCGCTAAGTTCGATATTGTTGTATGATGCACCCTGCGAGATATTGCTACGGCACAGAAATTCCAGCCCGCCTCCAGTAGCCCGATGGAGCGGGCCCGATCAAGATTAGATAATCTGCCAATTGTCACTGATTTTCAACACCGCAGAGCGAATCGGATTAATCATATCGGTCAATCTTAGCCCACAAGCACACTACACTTTCGCATTGAACTTTCCATAGTGCAATTTTCGAAAGAGACCCCTGCTCTGCAAAAAAGAATCGTGTTCACTGGAGCATGACCGAATAATATTGCTAAACACAGTATTTTGTCACACATATGCAGGGGTATTTGGAAATGTATATGTATTACACAGTTTTAAAATTTGAACCCTTTCTTTTCTCAAAAATATTTGGAGACTAGAAACTTTTTTTGCCTGGTTTATAATGAAACCAATAATTGCATTACAGTCTTGCAAAAGGTCTTTGGCGCTCAACCAGTATTTTTTTAAAGAAAACCAGGAATATAAAACAATGATTGAACGTCAGAACTTTTAAATGAATATGCATCAAACATTCTTGTTAAGCTTACAGGAGAGCCAAAACTATGACCGAGTTCATGAGCAAATGAAAGAGTAGAGACTTTAGGTGGAACGCGTGTGCCATAGTTGAGTAATGTGATAATTCCAGTGTTGAGACTTCTTTTGATTCCAGGTTTATATAATCTCCATTGTTCACATATTCCACCAGCAGCTCCTGTTTTGAAATAAATATAAAAATACGAACTATTTCTTCATTCATTTAAGGAAATTATTTGATAAAATTTGAAATTTTGTTTATTTAATGTCATGCTATACATAATTAATACACTGATAAAATTACTCACTTGAATTTGAAGCTGTCCATGCCAGTCCTAAAGCACCACTAGTAAAATCTCTATATGTAAACATATAGGCTAAACAGTACTCATCATGTCTTGAGAGAGAGTGGAGGCTAAGGAAATTTGTTATATTGATGTTAGCCGCACAAAACTGGCTGCCTGCCAAACTGGTTTCACTGCTGCACATCGTATCATTCATTATCTAAACATAACTTTCAAGGTTAAATTTTAACAGAAAAACATGTATACAGTTAGAAGCCAAATTATTAGCAAATTTTAAATTATCGTCGTTGTCATTATTGCCTAGATTTTATGACTGAAGAAAGAAAGAATATTTTCCAGCATATAATGTAGAAATGAAAAAATTATACCAAACTGCATAGAAAGATAAAAAAAATAGTAATCTAACCTCAAGATTCTCATAATTCCAATATGAGCTACATCACTAAAACTTACATGATTGCATGGTTGACGTTGCATGATAAATGACAAGGCCATGCACAAATTTATGTTTTAAAATACAAAATGTAACAATAATATAAACCTTGATGGGTACGCAAAAAAGACATTATTCACAGTTTTAGTTACGGTATACTCTTAAGATTTTATTGGCTCTTAAAGAAAAACTTTGCGAACAAAGACACAATAGTCTCATCACATTTAATAGTGATGATATGAGTAGCAAGTTTATATGCATGCATTATGATATGAGGAACAAGTTTACATGCATGCATGATGATATGAGGATCAAGTTTGCATGTCTGCATGATGATATAAGGACCAAGTTTGCATGTATGCATGATGATATGAGGAACACGTTTGCATGTCTGCATGATGATATTGAGGAACAAGTTTGCATGCAAGCATGATAATATGAGGAACAAGTTTGCATGTCTGCATGATAATATAAGGAACAAGTTTGCATGTCTGCATGGTGATATGAGGAACATGTTTCCATGCATACATGATAATATGAGGAACAAGTTTGCATCATATATGAAGGTATGAGGAACAAGTTTGCATGCATGCATGTAGGGTATTTGTCCATATCTATGAAATACAGAATAGTAACATTTCCTTCATTCAATTTTTGAAGTATTTCAACAGCAAAATTCATTTCGAAACATTTTGAGTTAACTGTTTGCAATGTTCTTAAAACTCGTTAAAATCGACAAGTTTTGTAATCATCGGGCAACAAAAGTACCGCACATAAAACTAGCATATAATAGCATTTGGTATTAAAATACATGTAGAAGCAACATACATTTTTTTATGAAATATCAATGCTGTAACAATGCTTTAAGTAAAAAAAATGCTTGAAGTTAAAAAAAGAAAAAATTTAATTGCTTGTGTTTATGTTCAACATTTGATTACTAAAAGTAAAAGTCAACCAAGGCCCGACATAAAAAAAATACCTGTATCCTCCAAACAACAAAGCTAAATCCACTTAAATCACGACCAAAGCGGGTATCCTCGAATATTTCCTTAACACCGGACACGTGGTCAGCTAATAACGATATGATCTCTTTATTCGCAAGATTCTCATCCTACGTAAACAAATTAAACTAATATTAGTTTTAAGCGAACAACTGCTTCTATATTTGCACACAAAGTGCAAAAAAGAATACTTTGTTAAATGCCTTAAGTCGCAAGTACATGACTTAACTACTTTCGAGCTTTGCTCAACATTAACAAATATTGACTTTGGAATCGACCAGTAAGATGCAAGCATTCACCTAAGACATGTAACACTGCTAATTGTTTCTGCTTTTAAATGTGTCGAGACAAGCGTCTCACAGCCGCAGGCCATCGTGGGCCACAACCGTGAATCTCATGTGAAACGTTTTACGCACAGACGGAGAGGACGTTTTGTTTTCTATCAATATTTATATGACTTACATAGCCGAGCTGTCCTCTTTCCCTGTCAGCGCCAGTCATATATTCCCATAGCTGCGGATCAGTTTGCAAGAACAATGAACACGTTTTGGCCTCATGAAGGAGCTGACGTTTGTTTACGTTATGATGCACTTTGACAATATTATAATCTTCATCGCGGTGATTCACAAGTGATTCTTCTCTGTTTGTTGAACGTTTCCTCTGTGGCTGAAAGCAAAGACGAACAAAAGTTAAATAAACAAATAACAATTAAGTAATTAACTGAACATATTTTTAATTCAATGCTTTAAATAATTTAATAAATAATTAACCTTGTTTTTACACATAAAAATTTCTATACATTGCACTTAGGTTATACGCTGACTGTCCCGAAATTGGTTAATTTTTACATTGACCATTTGTCTCAATGTTTTGAACTATCATCCGAAAACTATTTTGTGACCGAAAACCATGAAAAGTATTTGCCCTTTGTATGGAATGTTTTGAGTAATACTAGGAATTTACGAGCTGATAAAAGAATTGAATTAATTAAAATTAAACATCATCAAAAGATTCTCTGTCATAGGAAAACTTGGCATTTTTGTCGTAACAAGGATACTTCTAGAGGCAATGTTAGTGGACACTTTTAACACATAGTTGGATAAAGCAAACAAACATTTCTTATATAATATTAATACAGGTCTTAAAATGTCGCCAGTTTTATGGTTTGATCCTTTAATTTTCTTAATGTAATATCAATAATTTAATATTCTTTATTAAGCGTTTTATTCAGTTCTGTTACGAATATCTGCGAACATTACAAAACTCCCGTTCTAGAAATACTCAATCATTCAAAATTATTCACAACAAACTACCGTACTTTGGGCAACAACCTAAAAGCAGAAAGTCGTAAAATATATTGTGTGACCTTGCAGCACTAAGTTGATTATGCAACACATAAGATGCGGATAAATGTTTTAAAAAGACATGAAAAGTTTGTTTTCAGCCAAAGTAAAAGATATCTGTTTTTGTTGCTACATGTATGTACAATTTCTATACAGAGTTGAACGGCCTTTAAACAGTAAAATTTAATTATTATGTTGTTCAAAGTCAGCCAAATTATGGAAATATGCTTTATGACAGTTTATGATCTTTATTTGCAGTTTATAACGCTTACTGGCAGCTTGAACTGTTTATAAAACAAGGGCTAACATATATTTCTCAGTTATAAATTCACTGTAATAACTAAAAACTTTAAGACTTACTGAATGCTGTTTTAACATTTAACGCTTATTTTTTATATCATAATTAAAGATATCACAAAATCAGTGCAGATCTCATTAATTTATATTTTGTTCTCAATAATTGAATTTTAAATGGCAAAAATTTATTTTTGAGATTAAAAAATAATTTTACAAATTTAAAAAATCTTAAAGGAGACACACATTTATATAAAATTTAACGAATCTTCAATTAAATTTTGGAGATGAAAACTTGAATTATTGATATAAATAATAACAGCACAATTTTTGAGATCAAGAATTGTTTCTTTTTTGTACACGAAAAATGAAAAGAAAGATTTTGTATACAAGGACAAGCCATTATTTTATTCAAAGAAGTGTGCTTCTGAATTTTTATATAAAAATAGACTAATATTTTCCTGTCAAAATTAAGTTTTTAGATAAAAAATCATTTGCAGATTTCAAAATATAAATGGAAAAAGTCTCATTCTGAAATAATGTTATCTAAAATGCATTCTTGATATCAATAAAAGGAAAATAAATTACTGAGCTCAAAATTGAGATTTTGTTATCAAATATTTCATTTTTGCTCTCAAGAATTGAATTTTTGATTTCAAAAAATCAATTTTAGATACCATTAAATCATTTTTGATAACAATAAATATTTATTGACATCAAGAATTATTTCTTGAGATCAAGAATACATTTAGAGATATCAAAAACATAATTAGCAAAAATTAATTCTTGATGTCACAATATAAATTTTTTAGATCAAAAATTAATTACTGATATCAAAAAATCAACTTTTGAGATAAAAATTTAATTCTTGATATCACTAATTCTCTAATAAGTGTGAAAATTGCATTCCATGAAGACTCTAATAAATGAAAGACAAGTAATTCGCAGAGTTTTATATAGACTGAGCCATATTTGATTACGCATATCAACCTTATCTGTTACGTGTTTGGCTGAAGTCTGTACTGAGTTCATCCACTCCTCTATGTTATCATCTAGCGTGTTATATGGACCGTTGTTTACGTTACGTTTTAACCTTTTAAAAATGCAAAATATCAAAGGTATAACTGAAAAATTGCATATAAATAATAATTTATACTTTAAGTCACACAACTATTCGTTGGCTAAAGCCACCTGTACAATGTGTAATAATATACGTATAAAATACTTATATCGGTAATATGTTTAAAGATCCCCAACAATCATGTTAAATCCTCGTGCTGAATGTAAAAGTGGGAGCATTTCAAACGTTATACACATGTTTTCCAGTGCTTATTGCAACTCAGATTGAATTTCGATTAATCTTTTAAACGTTATGTTTCAAGGCTAAGAAGAGTCTTTACGTGGCTTAAGTTTATCAAGATATTCTCAAAGTGGTTTACAACTATTATACAATTTATATACTTATGTCCTCCTAATTCGATATTCAAAAATTTACACTTACTTTTTCAATTTCCCATCAACGTGATTCTCGTGATATATCACGGAGTGGAATGCCTGTTCTTCGGTGAAATAAATCTCCGACTTTTCAACAAAATATGTCTCACTTTGTGTTTGAATTCTTCCAGAAAATACGCCATTTATTATCGATCCATGTACGCTAGAGCCAGGATCACCTTTGTTGAAGAATAAATATAGAAGCAATCACTAAAGATTTGATAACAACCTATATTGTGATTTTAAAAAAACCCGAAACATTTACTTGTATTTCATCAAATAATTTGATCACACAGCTAACGAGTTTCAAAGTGCACACAACAAAAAACTAAGACCAACAGATGTAATTATGAATCTTAGATAAACTAGAGATGTGTCCGATCGGAGCACGAATGCCCCGCCTGGCGGATAGTCAGTGATATAATCTTAGTTTGAGGGATATGATTCTTCTTGAAGAAAGAATGAATAAGCACGGACTTAGTAACGAGCACCTAACTGCATTAAAATTGCCTAAGTTCAAAGGCCAAGGGACGACGTCCAGCACAACTTCAATATATTCGGAACAATAATCTATAAACAAATAATCACCAAAGAAATATGTAGAGTGAGGTGCGATCCACAAAACTTAGTACATAAAACATCTAAGTACAGTAAAATAGCCTAAGTTCAAACCCCAATTTCGAGCGAATAAACGCCTCGTCGGACAAAAGGGCGACGTCCTGTACAACTTCAATATATTAGGAACAATATCCCATAAAGAAAAAGAAACGCAAAAAAAAACAAAAAAAAAAAAAAACAAAAAAAAACAAACAAAACAAAAAAGAAAGATGTGTCCGGTCGGAGACATCTTTTTTTCTTTTTTTTTTAAGTTAGCCGGGATGGGTGGGGTGTTGGGGAGGCGTGCAACGGATGATACAGAGAGGTAAACCAAAAAAAAAAAAAAGAATCAAAAGAATACTGCAGATAAGGCCGCGTGAAAGGAATTGAGTGTTCTTTTTGCTTTAGCTCCGTTGCAATCCGTTGCAGTCCCCCTAGCACCCGAGCCATCCCGGCGTTGCGGGATAATCTTAGTTTGATGGATGTGATTTGCTGTTCCCGGCGAAATAGCAGCGCTACAGTGCGATGCACAAAACTTGGTACCTAAAGCGTAACGTACTCACAGATTGACGGACAGGCGGACGGACAGACGCACAAGTCAAACACTATATGCCCCGCAGATACAGATACCTTTGACATATCCTTCATAGATGTACGAGGTGTCGTGATCTCTAAGTGTGCCATCTGCTAGTTGTATTTTCAAGTCGTTTGAAAATGTTTTGCTATCGCGTTTCAAACGCAGATTAAAAGTCCTAAAATATAGACAATAAAATAATTGTTATCCATTTACCTTTCTGTTAAGGAGATGGGTGGTAGCCTAGTTTGCTGCAGCGTTGGTTTGGTAAGCTCGCAGATTCGAATCCGGTGTAACAGTCTATCTCCTCCCCTATACAGCTTCCCCTCCCCGGGGGGGGGGGGGAGGGGGGTTATACTAGGCTAACTTTCCCCAAAACCAGTATATTTCACCTCACGAACTGTCTTAGACTATTTTACTGACTAAATTCAACATAATTCAAGTGATACCAGGTGATGAAAAGGCTTCCAGTTTACGCTAACAGTCAGGACTAAATCTTATACCGCAACTTAAAATTACCCGAGATTTCTTATCCAGATGTTTTAATCGCCTGTTACAAAACATAAATAAAAACTAAAACAAGAGATGTGGATTCGTTTCATTTCAATACAGCAACAATTGCCACTGGTAAATAATCAGATTAACCTTACTAATTTTGGTTAATCACAGAGTCGGATATTACAAGGAGGATAAAGACGGGTTGCAACTGCGCCTTTGATTCAGCAGCAGAAAGAAAAATTGATGGAGAAAAATAGGGGGAAGCTAGAATGGCTGGAGGTGGGGAGGTGAACAGAGGAGAGAAAGGAAAAAACGGAAAAATATGGGGGGGGGGAGACTGGTCTAGATTCCCCCCCCCCGGGGGTTGGGGAAGCTGTACAGGGGGCAAGATGTACTGTTACACCGGCTTTGGGTGGACTGTTGGGGATTGACGTTCGCTCCAAATGATTTTTTAACAAGTTCAGTCAGTTAGATCCCCTATCGAGGAATTCAGTTTAAAGCCCACTGATTCTTTCTTCTATCCTTTTTAAAAATTACTTGTATTTTGGTGAAACAATCCCACAGTAAATTTTCTGGAAGGAAGAAGAAGGCCTATCCCAAAATAAATGTCAACGCGTCAACATTTAAAATTTATGTAAGTTAAAATGTGACGCACTTGTCAAGCGCTTTAAATGTCAATGCCACTTGTTGATTTTCCGACGATCTCCTTGCTCTCATGTAGGATTTGTGCAGTAACTTTGTGTCATATGTCAAACCTGCGTAGTGCGCTATATATTCATTCAATCGTCTCCCATCTGCGAATATCACACAAGCAAGAATTAAAATTTAAACACATTTCTATTTGAGACAGCTGTCAACTGGCGTGGTGTACTACGTGAAAGTTGAACACAAGGAAAATTATTGAGATTCTCACAAAAATTAAGACGGGAATTTATTTGGAACGAAAATCGCACCAAGGCTATCGTAATATATATATATATATATATGTGTGTGTTACAGTAAATCTGTGTAATCAGTAATTTCACGTAATTCCTAAAACTTTTAGGAATTACGTGAAATTACTGTCGGGGCCAGGAATTACGCGAAATTCCTAAAATCTTCAGGAATTTCATGTATTTATTGTTTTCAAGGGTGCTTTATTTCACAAATTTCCTAAACCTCAGTTAGTTAATATGCGTAATTAAAGTCGAACAAAGTTAAACGATGGCAAAAACTGGAGGAACACGCTTACATGAACTTAGCTTGTCATAGATTATTTCGACCTTTGTGAGTCCTTTTTATCTTGAATTGCAATTCGTGAACTTACTCACACAAGGTGACATTTGGTGTCATTTTGGTGTCATTTGCCGGAGATGGAATTACATATTGAGACCTTTGTTTTCATCTCGAATTGCAAATGTTACAAAGCTAAGATCACTCTCGAGTCCCTTTTTACCTTGAATTGCAATTTGTGCACTCATTCACCTGAGGTGAGATTTGGTGTCATTTGCCGAAGATGGAATTTCATGTTGAGACCTTTGCTTTCATCTCCAATTACTGTTAGTATTGTGATTTAAAACTTGAAAGGGGATTATCTGGAGGGCAGCGTTTTGTTAAATGCAACTGCGAGGGCAGCAAACGATGTGAAGCGAACAGGTGTAAATGTTTCAAAAACAAAGTAAAATGTGAAAGCAGATGTCACAGCAGTTTGGCTTGCAAAAATAAACAAGCATGTCCAAGGACATGACCCAGTCGAGTTACCAAACAAGGAAAGAGAGAAAAACTCTGAAACGAATACTATTAGGCCAAAAAATGAAGAACTCTGTTTCTTAACGTAACTTTTTCATAATTTTAATACACAAAAAAAACGAGTTTTTGGAAGCTACCCGAAAAGGGATGTTGGAGAGGTTGGGTTTTCCCGGTATTTACCGACATTTACACAATTTTACAAAATATTGAAAATTCCACCATTCCGGCATTTTTTTATCATTTGCAAAAAAAAGCAAAGTCCAGGTGGAGAAGCACCTGAGAAACTTTCGATTAAAATTTTAGAACTATTTGAAAAAGACTGAGAGAAATGCATGGTTTGACAATTCAGTTATTTAATACCATTTCTTTCAGTTTTTGCCAAACTTCAAAGTTCAGCCATTTCGTCAGTTTTTGGCGAACCGCGAAAAAAGTAATAGCCTGGTAGGCGAACCCCTGAGGAACATGCCTGCGTAATATCTAAACGATTGGAGTAAAACTGTAGGAGGATAAATAGCATTTAAAAATAGCATTTTAAAAATGGATCAAAATGGGCTCAAAAAGTGCCGCCATTCTGTCAGTTTTTCGTCAATCGTCAAAAAAAGTAATAGCCAGGCGAGGGACCACCCAGGGAACATTCCTGCTTAATATTAAAATGATTGGAACAAAACCGTAGGAGGAGTAGCATTTTAAAGAAAAGGTTTAACATACGCACAAACATTTAAGCCCCCTATAGTGATACGAGGGGACTGGACATCTCGGCACCTGTCAAAGTCGGCACCTCATTTTCAAACTCGGCACTTTTTGGTCAACTCGGCACCTAATTTTTTTTAAATTTTTATAGTCTTAATGCTTCAACAACAGTTAATTTATTATTAAAGTGGCTCATTTTTATATTTTTTCTTTTTAGATTTACCCCTTATGGCATGAACAAAGTGTTTCAGCTCACAATTCCAGAGCACTCTGGACACCACAATCCACTGCAGTCATCATGAAAAGGGGCCTTTTGTGTGTTTATTTATTATTATTATTATTATTGTTATTATTATTTATGTATTTATTAATGTTTTGCTCCGTGTGATTTTGCGCTCAAAGAGTCTTTCATTTGACATCACTGTGTGTACTCAACTGTATAATTGCATTTTACGTACCATGACACCAAAATGTAAAAGTTACCTCTGTTTGCCTGGTGGAATTCCTGCGTTTTGTTTATTTCCTGCTCTTTGTTCATGATCCGTTTCCTTTTTGATTTAATTTTTGGGGTGATTTGATTTCAATTTTGTATTCAATCTTCGAGAGAGATCAGGACGAGGTGACTGTTGAGTTAGGTGCCTCCTTGGGCAAATAAAATTAAAGTAACCAGGCAATTCGCATAGGCATTGTTTCATAATTGCTATTAAAGTAATACAATGCTCCCTGCTTCCGCTCTGTGGTACTAATTGCAATTTATGATACTCCGAAATATTGATCACAACAACTGCAATTAGCAAGTGCAATCCAACCTATGATTGCAAAATCACAGGGAACAAAACAATAATAAATACATAAGAGGTTTCAGAGTACCCTGACATGAAAGGCTCTTTGCTCTAGCGATTGAAGTTAATTGTGGTGTCCAGAGTTCTCAGCAATAGTGAGTGTTGTCAAATGAAAGGCTCTTTGAGCGCAAAATCACAGGGAACAAAACAATAATAAATACATAAAAGGTTTCAGAGTACACTGACACAAACGGCTCCTTTTCATGGTGATTGCAATGAATTGTGGTGTCCAGGGTGCTCTGGAATTGTGAGATGAAACACTTTGTTCAAGTCATAAAGGATAAATCTAAAAAGAAAAAGTACAAAAATGAGCCACTTTAATAAAAAATAAACTGTTGTTGAAGCATTAAGCCTGTAAAAATAAAAAAAATAAAAAATTAAAAATAATAAAAAACAAAAGTGCCGTGTTTGAAAATGAGGTACCGAGTTGTCCAAAATTTTAGGTGCCGAGTTATCCAAAAAGTGCCGACTTTGTAGGTGCCGAGTTTGACAGGTGCCGAGTTGTCCAGAGACCGTGATACGACTAACCAGTCCGACAAAGTCCCCTGGGTTAATTGAGCTCATATCAGCATTTGCTTTCAGTAAAGACATGTGTTTCCGTATTTGAAACATTGTTAGAACTCTATTTGACTTTGATGCGTTTGTTTTGATTTCAGTAAAGACATGTATTTTGTATTCGATTTGAGTGAAGACATGCATTCTGTACTTGATTTGAGTAAAGACATGCATTCTGTATTTGAAACCATGGTAGAAGCGATGTATTTGATCACTGCGGTGTTGATTCAAGTCTTGAGGTTTATTAAATAAATGCTAACACATTGTTTTTGTTTAATTCACAGTTTAGTAATTTCGTGTAATTACTGACCTCCTGTTTCAGTTATTACATGAAATTCCTGCAGATTTTGGGAATTTCGAGTAATTCCTGGCCCCGACAGTAATTTCACATAATTCCTAAAAGTTTTAGGAATTATGTGAAATTACTGATTACACAGATTTACTGTAACATATATATATATATATATATATATATATATATATATATATATATATATATATATATATATATATATATATATATATATATATATATATATATATATATATATATATAGGTTTACATTTTCGCGAGTTTTCTGCAATACTGTTTCACCTAAGATTTTGTAATTTTGTGAATTGCATTTTCACCGGCCTAACTCGAATTAATTTTCCTCAGGAATTACAATAAAACGTAACAGAAAAAAACCACCATATGATTTCATACGTAATAATTTCACTTTCTACTTACTGCCAAACCTGTTCGTCTCCTCCCACAGTCATGTACGAAATTGTAAACTTTTCAGTGAAACAATTTTGCTGAAAACCCGCCAAAACCCGCCTCATTTTTTTTTATATTCCAAGCTTTTTTTTTATCTTCCAAATTTTTTGTGGTATATGAAATGACTCAAGAAATAAAGCGTCAGTTTAAGTGTTCTGAAAGTATTTTTAAGGGGTATTTAGAAGAAATGAAAACGATTTGTGGCTACCACACAGTGGATACATACTTGCCATATGCTATTAAGTTTTAAAATATGGCGACTCTCTGGCTACCTTGTTGTAAACATTGTTATCCTGCATTTCAATATCATATACTCCAATAAAGAGCAATGTCTTGATTTTGACCGTTACCATGACCGTGTTATCCAAAGTGTGTAGTTTACGGAAAGCAACCTTGGCATTCGGTCTAGTTTCAGCTTATATCTGTTACAGGCACTTTGTGTATTCAAGCAATTCGTGAATTGCCTGAAACATGTTTAATAAGAGATGTTGAACAAGTTTTGATGTTTCTTCTGTTTATTGCTACATTTCATAGGCAGTTATAAAGCAATAGTTGCATGTACAAGAATTAAACGTTCATATTTACATCAATCGTACATCAGAAACTCCATTGATAATTATTTTTTGTCATAAATTGCATTCATCTACTGGTTATTTGAACTAAAACATTTCACTTCGTTACCAGTTTCATGATAAAAGAGCACTCCGCTGCTTGTTAATTGCAATTGTAACAAGTAGTTAGCGTTTATCTTAACATCAATAGTAAATCAAAGAATAAGTTTGCATGCATTTTACCACGCAGTCAGTTGCATAATAGCACTGCACTCCGATGCCCGTTAATTGCAATTGTATCAAGTAAAAGGCATAACACCATACTTAAATAGCGGTTACATCAATTTATAATGGCAATTCTAAACCGTAAACTCCCACAACAGATGGGATTGTATTTAATTATAGAAGCTTATTTGGAATTAATTAAATCCCTAAATTTTCGTGCAATTCAATTCGAAATAACAGACCCCGTTAAAATCTTTAATTTTAAATTCATCACAAGAAATTAAATTGCAATTTTTAGACCTGCTTTCAAATAACGACAGTATTTACTTGTTGTTACTGTTATAGTATAAGACCTAAACCTCGGAGTAACTTGGAAGGAAAGTGATAGGCCACTTAATTGATTCCCTACTCCGGTGAGAAACATTATTGGGCATTGACCTATTCCGGAAATTGGAGCCCATAGGGCAATGTTTTACTCTGGCCATAATTGCAATTATGAAACATGGTCAGGTAAGACACGTATACGAAGACCCGCTATTATATTTCCCCAAATACCTGCCTTAATTGCAATTATTTCGATTATAAAGAAAGAAATTAACATGTTTGGCTCTGTTAAACAGTTAATATTTTGATACACAAATTGTCTGAAACGTCTTTAGGAGTAGTAGGAAAATAAGGGTTCGAAAACAGGAAGTGACGTCATCAACACCCCCCTCCCCCCCTAGGGTCGACTGTCAAGGACCCTCCCCCCTAGGGGTCGACTGTCAGAGGTGAGGACCCCCCCCCCAGGGGTCGACTGTCATCGGTAAAAAAATCTGAGGACCCCCCCCCCTAGGGTCGACTGTCAAGGACCCCCCCCCCCCCGAGGGCTAAGAAAATTTTGCGATTTCAGCATAGTTATCCTTTTCAGACTATTCTAAGCAACTTTGGTTTTCATGACCCCCCCCCCCCTAGGGCTAAGAAAATTTTGCGATTTCAGCATAGTTATCCTTTTCAGACTATTCTAAGCAACTTTGGTTTTCATGACCCCCCCCCCCCCTAGGGCTAACAAAATTCTGCGATTTCAGCATAGTTATCCTTTTCAGACTATTCTAAACAACTTTGGTTTTCATGACCCCCCCCCCCCTCTTACTTAAAATTGTGATAACTTTCGTTATAGTTAACCAATTTGTATGAAAATTTCACCATTTGATTCAGTTTTATGTAAAGTTTTGTCATAAAGTAATCATGGGCTACTTGCGCAGCTGGCTGTGTGCATATTTATAGCAGGTAGCCATTTTAACTTAAAACTGGGATAACTTTTGTTATACTTGACCGATTTACCTGGAAATTTCACTGTTTGATTCAGTTTACTATCTAGTTTTGACATAGTCATGGGCTATTTGCACAGCTCGCTGTATGCATATTTATAGCACGTAGCCATTTTAACTTAAAACTGGGATAACTTTTGTTATACTTGACCGATTTACATGGAAATTTCACCATTTTGTTCAGTTATTTCTTGTGTTATTTCGCGGATGAATACCATATTGGCTTGACCGCTAGATGTCTCTGCTGTGCAGCTCTAAAACTGTATGTGAGACATTCTGCTGAGTCAGCAATTTTAACCAGTTTGAACAAGTTACACACCATATTTTGATTACATGTAAGTAGCATAAAAGCATGAGTGAAACATACATTTCAACCAGTGATAAATTCTGCTGAGTCAGCAATTTTAACAAATTTGAACAAGTTACACACCATACACCATCGAAGTAGTATACCTTTTTGTTCTGCTTGGACAAACTTTTTGTTTTTATGACTCTATGACATTATGTGACAACATGCGACTGTGACATTATGTGACTTTATGTAATCTATGACATTATGTGACTCTCTATGACTTTTTTTTTTTTAACATAATAGCCATATTTCTATGTCTATTTTCACTATTATTATTATGCTAATATTTAATTAGTCATATTTCAATGGTTTTATTACAATAACCACACGCACACACAGCATAGGAATAAGTACATGAAAGGTCTCAGAGTGTGGGGAAACCAATCAATAAATTTCAGAGTGCACTCGTTCAGAGCGTGGGAACGATCAATAATTTGAGAAGGAATGGGATTTTCCCTACGTTAAGTCCAATGTTATGTTTTATGTTATAGTAGTTGGAAAATGGTGCAAACTTTAGCAAATGTAGTTTTTGACAACATATGATATATAAAATAAGTTTTAGCATTTTACCATGGTACTTATTCAACTATTCTAAAGTTATAGTTGTGCAGAAATGGTGGTTCTAGACCAACTTTAACAAATTTAGTTTTTCACGTTTCAAACAATTCTACCACTTGGTTGGTTGGTTGATTGTTGGAAAATGGGAAGTGAAAATGTGGATAGTTATGTAGGAAAAACTGCGCCCATTCAAACATGTGTTCCAATGGCAAGCCCATTTAAAAGACGTGTTCGAATGGCAAGCCCATTTAAAAGACGTGTTCGAATGGCAAGTCCATTCAAAACACGTGTTCGAATAATTTTTGGAAGATATTAGGTCGTGGTATTGTTCAACAAATTGTTCAACATGTTCAACATGTTCAACATGTTCAACATGTTGTTCAACATGTTCAACATGTTCAACATGTTGTTCAACATGTTCAACATGTTGTTCAACATGTTCAACATGGTCAACATGTTCAACATGTTGTTCAACATGCTCAACATGTTCAACATGTTGTTCAACATGTTCAACATATTGTTGTTCAACAAATTGTTCAACATGTTCAACACGTTGTTGTTCAACATGTTCAACATGTTCAACAAATTGTTCTACATGTTCAACATGTTGTTCAACATGTTCAACATGTTCAACATGTTGTTCAACATGTTCAACATGTTCAACATGTTGTTCAACATGTTGTTCAACATGTTCAACAAATTGTTCAACATGTTCAACATGTTGTTGTTCAACATGTTCAACATGTTGTTGTTCAACAAGTTGTTGTATATAAAGCTATGTTTAAAGACTTTCTCATCATTTGAATAGTGTAGGTTGAACCGAAAGGATGTATCAATGCAACATTTGTTCAAAATCTTACAACTGGCTACAAAGGCAAACGTGGTAAAGTTATTTCTAAACATATTAAGTCAACTCACTATAAAGTATAAAAGGCAGCCGCCCTCAGACCTAACACACATTCTGTATCAAGATACTGAAGTGTGAACATGTCTGGAGTGAGCGAGCAACAACTACCATCTATGACAATGCCTGTAGAAAAGTCTGAGACAATGCCTGCAGAAAATTTTATGGTAAAGCCTGAGACAATACCTACAGCAAAGTCTAAGGCAATGCCCATGGTAAAGTCTAAGGCGAAGTCATGTCAGCAGCGTCAAAAGCGACCACATCTTAGAAAGAGAAAAAGAGATGAATTACCAGCTATGACGCCGCCGTGTAAAAAGCGAAAAATTAAGACAGAGCCTAAAATGAAGCGAGAACCAGAGTGTAAAGCTGCAACCACCATGAAGAAGATGGGTGTAGACGATTTACCGGTTATGATACCTATTAATGGAGAAATATATATTAAATTGGGGAAATATCAACAGAAAGTGATGGTTAACATTCGTGAATATATTACGGATCATACATCTGGGAGGTTACATCCTACCAAGAAGGGAATTTTGTTGTCATTGAACGATTGGCACATGCTGAAGAAGCAAATGACGTCAGTGGATCTCATGCTTCAGCAAATGGATTTGTATAAATGCAGTGACTGTCAGAAGATTGTTGAGTAGACAGCGAGATGACTGTATTTTAACTGCATGACGAGCTTAGTGAATGCTATGATTTCATCACCCTCAGTGTAGAAGATTGGACAAGAACTTGTAACTTAGCTTTGACTCATATGGACATATACATTTGATATGTAGTTCAAATAAAATTGTCTTCATATGTAGGCTATGAAATTAACATGATGTATGTTAATGTGAAGTTTTTGTGAATCTGCACATGTATTAACATAATATGTATTTGAAATAGTTTTGTTTGTATCATAATTGTACATATTTGCGATATTCAATAAAAACAGATATGATGCTTTTCAACTTTTTTATTTTTCTCATACAATACTTGAATATAATACATAATAATACAAAATTAACTGTAATACCTAATATATGATATATGGTTTACGGTCAATTAAAACCACGTCAGGAACCTGCGACTTTATATGTTGCAAAGCAAGACATATATTAATACACAACGCTTAAGCGAATAAAATATTACAACATTTATAAAGTCTTTATCATAAAGTTTAGTCAAATAAGTCTATTTTTCTTCATCTGTTTCACTCTGCTCACTCTCCATGTCACTTTCTTCATCACTGCTGTCATACTCCTCTTCCTTATCTAGTAGCTCTTCAAAGAATGCATTGTTTTTCCTTATAGCAGCCTTTAGTGCCTTTGAATACTTGTAATCTTTTTCATCCACAAAGTAATTAAAGTCCTTTAAAATCTTTTGATAATGTTGACTTTCTTCTAGACGCTGGGTATATTTGAATAGTCTCATAAACAGTTGTTTAAGTCCATGTTTATAAATGGGTCGAAGGTCATAGCTTGCTATTTCACGCGGATCTTCAAGTCCTTGTTCTTCATATTCTGAAACCTTTTCTTGAAATTTGTCATCATAGGCATCGTAGACTTCTTGAACCATATCATACCAGACAGAGTCTATTTCTGACTCACTTTCAGAGTCTGTTTCTGACTCACTTTCAGAGTCTGTTTCTGACTCACTTTCAGAACTCCTGTCATCAGCATCCTCACCACACTGCTCCATATGTTTGAGCAAAGCTTCTTCGCTGTTGTATAATGCACCACATTCTGCACAAGCATGTGCATTCTTTTCAGCCATGTTAACGCTTTCACTTTCCATAGAAGACTCATCGAAAGTTTCCGTGAAAGGTAGTTTTACAGGGTTCTCCATATCCGATTCTTCATCCACTTCTGACGTGTGAGCAACCTTTAAGTGTCTTTTAAGACTTTGTGGCCAGTTGTAAGATTTTGAACAAATGTTGCATTGATACATCCTTTCGGTTCAACCTACACTATTCAAATGATGAGAAAGTCTTTAAACATAGCTTTATATACAACAACATGTTGAACATGTTGAACATGTTGAACAACAACATGTTGAACATGTTGAACAATTTGTTGAACATGTTGAACAACATGTTGAACATGTTGAACATGTTGAACAACATGTTGAACATGTAGAACAATTTGTTGAACATGTTGAACATGTTGAACAACAACGTGTTGAACATGTTGAACAATTTGTTGAACAACAATATGTTGAACATGTTGAACAACATGTTGAACATGTTGAACATGTTGAACAACATGTTGAACATGTTGACCATGTTGAACATGTTGAACAACATGTTGAACATGTTGAACAACATGTTGAACATGTTGAACATGTTGAACAACATGTTGAACATGTTGAACATGTTGAACATGTTGAACATGTTGAACAATTTGTTGAACAATACCACGACCTAATATCTTCCAAAAATTATTCGAACACGTGTTTTGAATGGACTTGCCATTCGAACACGTCTTTTAAATGGGCTTGCCATTCGAACACGTCTTTTAAATGGGCTTGCCATTGGAACACATGTTTGAATGGGCGCAGTTTTTCCTACATAACTATCCACATTTTCACTTCCCATTTTCCAACAATCAACCAACCAACCAAGTGGTAGAATTGTTTGAAACGTGAAAAACTAAATTTGTTAAAGTTGGTCTAGAACCACCATTTCTGCACAACTATAACTTTAGAATAGTTGAATAAGTACCATGGTAAAATGCTAAAACTTATTTTATATATCATATGTTGTCAAAAACTACATTTGCTAAAGTTTGCACCATTTTCCAACTACTATAACATAAAACATAACATTGGACTTAACGTAGGGAAAATCCCATTCCTTCTCAAATTATTGATCGTTCCCACGCTCTGAACGAGTGCACTCTGAAATTTATTGATTGGTTTCCCCACACTCTGAGACCTTTCATGTACTTATTCCTATGCTGTGTGTGCGTGTGGTTATTGTAATAAAACCATTGAAATATGACTAATTAAATATTAGCATAATAATAATAGTGAAAATAGACATAGAAATATGGCTATTATGTTAAAAAAAAAAAGTCATAGAGAGTCACATAATGTCATAGATTACATAAAGTCACATAATGTCACAGTCGCATGTTGTCACATAATGTCATAGAGTCATAAAAACAAAAAGTTTGTCCAAGCAGAACAAAAAGGTATACTACTTCGATGGTGTATGGTGTGTAACTTGTTCAAATTTGTTAAAATTGCTGACTCAGCAGAATTTATCACTGGTTGAAATGTATGTTTCACTCATGCTTTTATGCTACTTACATGTAATCAAAATATGGTGTGTAACTTGTTCAAACTGGTTAAAATTGCTGACTCAGCAGAATGTCTCACATACAGTTTTAGAGCTGCACAGCAGAGACATCTAGCGGTCAAGCCAATATGGTATTCATCCGCGAAATAACACAAGAAATAACTGAACAAAATGGTGAAATTTCCATGTAAATCGGTCAAGTATAACAAAAGTTATCCCAGTTTTAAGTTAAAATGGCTACGTGCTATAAATATGCATACAGCGAGCTGTGCAAATAGCCCATGACTATGTCAAAACTAGATAGAAAACTGAATCAAACAGTGAAATTTCCAGGTAAATCGGTCAAGTATAACAAAAGTTATCCCAGTTTTAAGTTAAAATGGCTACCTGCTATAAATATGCACACAGCCAGCTGCGCAAGTAGCCCATGATTACTTTATGACAAAACTTTACATAAAACTGAATCAAATGGTGAAATTTTCATACAAATTGGTTAACTATAACGAAAGTTATCACAATTTTAAGTAAGAGGGGGGGGGGGTCATGAAAACCAAAGTTGTTTAGAATAGTCTGAAAAGGATAACTATGCTGAAATCGCAGAATTTTGTTAGCCCTAGGGGGGGGGGGTCATGAAAACCAAAGTTGCTTAGAATAGTCTGAAAAGGATAATTATGCTGAAATCGCAAAATTTTCTTAGCCCTAGGGGGGGGGGGGGGGTCATGAAAACCAAACTTGCTTAGAATAGTCTGAAAAGGATAACTATGCTGAAATCGCAAAATTTTCTTAGCCCTAGGGGGGGGGGGGGCCTTGACAGTCGACCCTAGGGGGGGGTCCTCAGATTTTTTTACCGATGACAGTCGACCCCTGGGGGGGGGGTCCTCAACTCTGACAGTCGACCCCTAGGGGGCGGGGGGTCCTTGACAGTCGACCCTAGGGGGGGAGGGGGGAGGGGGGTGGGGGTGTTGATGACGTCACTTCCTGTTTTCGAACCCTTATTTTCCTACTACTTTTAGGCAATTTGTGAACAAGGAACCCTTAAATGTCAGGCAATTCACGAACTGCCTGAAAATTTTAGTCAATTCACGAATTGCAAGTGGTCACCACATGAATACCACATACCCATTACCTACCCTGATAACTGCGGACTAGGACAATTCCCGACATTTAAAAAATGAAATACGGGTCTACATATTTTGTAGTAGGGAAACTTGTGAAGTTCAACCGGTTGTCTTTGGTGTGTCTGATTTTTGCTATTACACACGGATTCGGCTGTACCACACGGTTGAACTCGGTTAATAAATTTAGAAACATTGTAATACTGTTTGTTTTCTGTTATTTTTCTAAAATCGGGAATTGTTCTAGTCGGTAATTGCCGGATCAGGAATTGTTGTTCTCTCGGGAATTGCCCTGTTTCCGTTAGTACTTCGTTTGTTTATGGTGATTATTACATGACCCAGGATAGTTGGTAACGATTATCACATACAAGTTTTCGTGCACTGAAAAACGAAAAAAAAAAAAAACGTTTGAGACAAAAAACAAAGCAGAGTTTTATTGGTACAGACTCACCTTGGGATCCAGTGTTAGTTGGAGCAGCGTGCATATGGTCACTTCCGCTTGTCTCTCTCAGTGCTATGACGGGTGCAAAGACCCAGCAACAATAACATAAGCAAGTGTACAAAAAGCATGTTTTTAATACTTTAAAGGCTGCTTTTTCTTTACCCATTCTGCAGATCATTTCGAAATGTTGAAACAATAAAAAATATTTTGAAATTTTAAACAACTAAACAGAACGTCTAGATTGTGCTGAACGCAAGATCTTCAAGTTTAGCGCTCAATGTATTTTTGTTTTCCGTTGTTGTAATGTGGCAATTCATTCCTGCATTCACGTACTTACTTATAAAAAGTAGGTTCATCCTTCACAGTAGGGACCGTCTCTTTACAATAACTGACAAAAAAGGTGTCTGGTGAACAGACTGCTTGGATAGACTGAATTGGGTGTTCCTTCTTGATCTACGCAAACAATTTTAGTAATGCTCCAAGAGTTTCAGCTGTGTTGTTGAAAGAGTTCGAATTGGTTGATGGTCTCATAAGGTGATTTGCATTGCATCTATGTATGTTGTGCAGTATGCCGAGGGGGGTGGGGGGGGGGGGGTGGGGGAAGTAGGGTTTAGATCTCATCTATAGAAGGAATTTGTTCAAGGGTTAGTGATATGCAGACTTTGCCGAGTCGATATTTCTAAAGATACACAGTGGGACCTTGGGATCGCCCCACCTCATAAACGGAACCACGCAGGAAAAAGGGCCACTTTTCGACAGAATGGAAAATTAGTTATTAAATTAAGGAGCCTCACAAAAAAAAACTTAAAAAAAAACGGACCATTTTGGCATAGTCGCATGCGTTGTTATGCATGAGGTACAACAGTATAACAGAGAGAGGGGCTGGGTGGGTAACCGTTTCGATGAATTCATTGATTCGTGTGTGCATGTTAATGTACGTGGTTTAGAGGAGTGCACAGGGTTTAGTAGTCTTGAATAGTGTGCATGAAAAACGCTTAGAAAATCACATCAAAAACTAAATTGATGTACATGCTTAAAAAAGTTCGGATAGATGAGTGTTCTATAGCAAAATAAGGCTCTTATTCAAGGTTTCAGGGATTTTTTTTTTTTAGTTTAAGTGGTGATATCCAAGTTACAAAAAATGTTTATTGCTCGTCAGAATAGTTTTTTGCATTCATTAACAAGAATGTCCGTGGACATTATGTCTAGCCGTAAAAGCGAAGGCATTACAGACGTAGGCGTACGCGCATACAGGGGGGAGCGGGAGTCTGGGCCACTGCGTACAGGGGAAGGAGGCTCAAGTTTTTGCGTACATGGATGACCGCTTGATGGCTCTTGTAATAGTGGGGGGGGGGGGCGGGGGGGGGGGAGGCGCAATGTCTCTCTGCCTTTTAAAAGTGACTTCCTTTTCCAACTCTTGTAAGCCGCTGTATATTCACCAGCGAACTCCAAGTCAAGTTAATAGACCCAAACAAAGTTAGTAAATCAGAAGAATTAAAAGCATTGTTTCTCACCTCTCGCATTTCATTTTTATTTTCGTGTGCTTTTTTTTAACTTCCTTCTGGAATCGACATGCAGTATAATTTTGTCAATGTCAGGTTCCTCGCCTCCTTAAAATAACTACCTACATCGTTTACATTAACTTCTGGCTTCCACGATTTTTAACTTCTCCAGAAATTTGCCAGCACTCTCTGTATAAAACATCCGTTGCTGAGCAAAAATTGTGATTTTTCCGATACTGATTGAGAAGTTCAGTCCGCGTGCTTGTGTAGATGACGCATAAGCACGACGTAGATCGCGCGCCAGCGTCATAACAGATGACGCATCAGCACTCAGTAGATGGCGCGCCCCAGCAAATGACGGATCAGCATTCAGTAGATGGTGTACCCATACCAGATGGCGTATCACCACTCGGTAGATGGCGTATCAGCACCATCAGTCTACAACGTACAGCGTGGTTTTGTATCTCGGTTTCACAGCATTCACACCAAACAAATCCAGGCCCTGTGACTACATTGGTGTGAATACTTCAGTAATTGTAACTGAATCGTTTCCTTTTGTTTTTCATGATTTAGAGTCATCAAGTGTTTTCAACCGCCCCCCCACCCTCAACACCCCCCCCCCACCCCACTCGCACGAATAGTCCGAGATGTGACCCATCGATTATAACCGCGATTTTTACCCTGCACATAACCCTAAACCACTCCCTCTCCCTGCCCCTCGCCTCTGAACTTATGGATGGCCCCTTATGGATGGCCCCTTATCGCATTCAACACAATGACGAACGTCGAACAACCACTAAATAGACAAGGCCAATTTCGCATCAGGGGAAAAATAAAAAACAAAACAGCCCTTCGTTACTTGCAAGTTTTATTTAAACCATGATCATTTGTAAATAATTTTCATAATAAAATTAAAATAACACAAATAAGAGACTAAACAAATAATAGTTACCACGACGCCACAAGTCGAGTGTTTTTTTTTCTTTGCCGCAACCTCGTAAACAGGTTGACAATGCATAACAAACTAGAGCGGCCAGTGCACACAAAACATAAAAGTGCAGGCTTATATTACACACTTTCAATCGATACCTACTTAAGTTTCTTGTTTTTGTGAACAAAAACAAATGTCTTCCCGACCAAACCCATGACCCCCCTCCCCCCCTCAAACTGAAACAAAATATTCATTTCTGCAAACATAACCTTCATTCATTGTAAAAATCATAAAATGAACCAAACAGATGGTGGTCACTAAAACAGATATAAATGAGCATATTTTTTCATAGGAGTCTGAAAGGTGGTCGCTAAAACGGGTTTTACTGTAGGCCCCTCTTATCCAGATCTGAAGTTGGTCGCTATAGCAGTTTACTGTACGTTACATTTTTATCCGGGTCTGGAAGGTGGTCAAGACAGGCAGGTTTTACCGTACGTCTTTTTACCTGAATGTGGAAGGGGTCACGACAAACGGTTCTTACCTTACATCTTTTTATCCGGGTCTTGAAGGTGGTCGGGATTTTTTTTTTGCTGACCATCATCCTCCACACGCCCCCCCGCCCCTCAGCTATTTACTGTAGGTCCGACTATAAACACAACTCTAACCCTTTTACCCAAGGCAACCGTAACAGTCTGTACCCTAAGTGTAGTTATAGCCATGATAGACTACCTTGTCTTCGCACATTCCAATCGGCCAAATAGCACTAGCAAGGCATTCTTCATAACTGCGCATCAGAGATGACGCACCTCGGTGGGAGAAGGGGGAGGCATTTCGTAGGCAAAATGGTGAGCTGCTCCTCATAACACAAGATATCAGACGACCCAATTTAATAGCGAAAAATGCTTCTGCACACAATGCTAATCGATACAGCATGGCTCCTATATATAGCACATCTTGGTAACCTAATCAAGTATGCGGCGAAAAAAAATCAATAGCTAGAGCTGCTTAGAGCTATAATACGACAATAGCATTCCATGACCTCGTAGATAACGATCCATTATGCACCGCAACTGACACTGACCCCTGACTGAGTGGCATGTTACGTAACAACCACAGATGAGAAATGCACAAAAACTTCAATTTCAGGCAATAACAAATAGCAATGGACCGACAATAATGCTGTTACTGTTTTGAAGCTTTCTAAAGAATGCAGGAACACTAGAGAATCTTCGGGAAAATCTTCCGAAATCCCCAGCGCAGTTAACACCCATGCATAGATAACAAAGCAGCCAAAAATGGGGAGGTTAGGGTGGGGGGGGGGGGGCTGTTGACGTTATGCACCTTTCTTGATTTTCTATACGAGTTCAATAATGTTTAATAAAACCGTGTGACCTATTCGAGGAATAACTACACCAAATTTAAAGTCGATCCGACTTTCCGATGTCGAGATGTTTTGCTTAAGAACTGATAACTTTTTACCTGTCAAAAGTTGAAACAGTCGTCTGACTGAACCAAGGAATATCCATATAAAATTTTAAGTCGATATGACTTTCCGTTATCGAGATATTATGCATAAAAGATCTGGTTCAAAATATACACATTTTACGCGATGACGTCATACGCCGCTTTCGTTCGTTCTTCTCGTGAAAAATATTCAGAGTTTCTTTCGGACCTACCAAGCAATAATCCAAAGTTTCACCTTTCTCCGGCGTCCAGCAACTGAGAAATTTCCCACACAAGATTTTTACGCAATGACGTCATATACCCGCCCTAATCACGTGACACGCCAAAAATTGATAGAACAGTCCGGCTGACCCAAGGAATATTCATGTAAAATTTGAAGTCGATAGGACTTCCCGTTATCGAGATATTTTGCACACAAGACCTTGTTTATAAAATAAAACATATTTTACGTGATGACGTCATACGCCGCATTCGTTCGTTCTACTCGCGAAAAAATCCTATAGAGTCTTTCGGACCTAACAAACAACAATTCCTCCAAGTTTCAACTTTCTCCGATGTTCAGTAGCTGAGAAATTTGGCACATAAGATTTTTACGTAATGACGTCATACACCTGCCCTAATAAGGTGACATGCGTAAAAAGTTGACAGAACTGTTCGACTGACCCAAAGAATATCTATGTAAAATTTGAAGTCGATAGGACTTTCCGTTATCGAGATATTTTGCACACAAGACCCTGTTTATAATATGTACATATTTTACGTGATGACGTCATATGCCGCATTCGTTCGTTCTACTCGCGAAAAAAATATATAGGGTCTTTCGAACCAACCAAGCAACAATCCCACCAAGTTTCAACTTTCTCCGATGTTCAGCGGCTGAGAAATTTCGCACACAAGATTTTTACGTAATGACGTCATACGCCTGCCTTAATCACCTGACATGTGCTAAAAATTGACAAATCCCGCCGACTGATCCAAGGAATATTGATATAAAATTTGAAGTCGATAGGACTTTCCGTTATTGAGATATTTTGCACACAAGATCTTGTTCAAAATATATACATATTCTGCGTGATGACGTCATACGCCGCATTCGTTCGTTCTACTCGCGAAAAAAATCTACAGAGTCTTTGGGACCAACCAAGCAACAATCCCACCAAGTTTCAACTCTCTCCAATGTTTAGCGGCTGAGAAATTTCGCACACAAGATTTTTACGTAATGACGTCATACTCTTGCCCTAATCACGTGACATGCGTCAAAAGTTGATAGAACCGTCCGACCTTACCAAGGAATAATTCGATCAAGTTTGAAGTCGATCCGACGTTTCGTTCTCGAGATATCTTGCACACAACACTTTGTTCACAACAGACTGACACACACACACACACACACACAGACACACACACACACGTACACACATACACACACACAGAACGTACAAACACTATATGTCTCCCCTTGGTCGGGGAGACATAATTCCAAACCAAAAGAGAAAAAAATGAAAACTCACTTTCACTAGGCGTCCAACCGAAACAATGGTTACCCCTGAGTCCTGCTTGCGCAATAGACTTGAGGCAATATATTGTCCCACCTCTCTCTCTCTCTCTCTCTCTCTCTCTCTCTCTCTCTCTTTTTTTTTTTTTTTTTTATTTGACATAACTGACAAGAATCCAGATCCATAACAACTTTTTATTAAACCAAACAAAAATGTCTGACGTCACATGGCCAAAGCTTTTAATTCAAAATACTAAATTTCGAGTCAAAGATACAACATAAATAACAGAGGTTCTTACTCATGACTATTAACTGGCGGAATTATGTTCCCCTTATTTCACCGTTGTCTATCAATCTTAAGGCTTCAGTATTGCATTATCTCATCATCGTGCATCACATCGAACGCGTAACACTGACATGCATTAATTACTGCTCTCAGCCAATTACAGCTCTCCGTCAAACACAGCCCTCCGCATAGCAATTCAATAACATTGAAAACCGCTAGGCTTTAATTGGGAAAATGAAATGAAAACATTACTCCGCCCGACACCGGAAGACAGAGCTGCAAGATACCGGAAGTCACAGCCGTCGTCATAAGCCGAATGCAGAAATAAACCAAAACAGTAGATAGATGATTATAAGACTTCCTAATATCGGCCACAGAACACTGTACATTGCTGGAAACAAACAACAAACAGAAATTCATAAACACTTCAGAAAAAAAGAATGAAGTCAATACTTTGTGTTATTCATTTATTATTATTATTTGTGTGTGTGATTTTGTTTTTACTTTGGTTGTTCATGTTTCAAAAGCTTTGCGTAAAACAAACACCCAAAAGAATAAGGAAAAAAATGACAGCGGATTTTGTACCCCCGGCAAAGCATCTCCGCAGTGAAACACCCTCAGGGCTTCGTTCAATGTTCACTGCATGGAGTTGTTCCCGACTCAGTAGCGAACGTTAGAGACAAACAAGGGAGAACATTAGAAGCCCTCGCTGATAACAGGTGTCCAATAAAGAGGTCACATTCATACCCAGGTTAACCCCGGTCCCTCAAAGTCTGTCACACCAGAATCCTTTAACTTAACTATGGAGTCAATCATTCCAAGACCTACCAACTACTACAGTAGTTAAAAAAACAGATCATACTGCTCTTACCAGTAGGTTGCGTTTGGTGTAGTTTTATTTGGTTATCTGCAGAGATACTAAGTAGAGTAAAATCATAACCGCCCGTCACGGCCATTGCAGAGGGTGTGCTTGGTGTGAACTCCACCCCCGTCACAAATATCGTATGCGCTGCTTTTAGATGATATAACCTCTGCCAATGTGGAAACGAGAAAGGTGCAGGCTTAAAACTAGCACAGCACAACCCGTTCTATTGTTTTTTTTTTATATACATCAAATATTTCAGGAAATTCTAAGGTGTATTGATAAGTTTATCCTTGAAGCATTCAGTTGTGAAACTGGTCTCAAAAGCTTATACAAATCAAATCAGTGTCAGCAGCGGTTTAATTATTTGGTTTTATTATTATTATTATTATTTTCTTTACTTTTCAGATTTATACACGACACCTTCGCGTGATCGGACTCGCCACTAACACGCATATCTTACCATTAAACTGAAGCTAACATAGACGGAAACACTCCCGGAGATTGTGCCCACTCCCAAGTAAGTTCCGTCATCGCTAAAAGAAATCAGTCAGGACCTTTGCACAGCACGTTATTGTGCCGTTATACTTTCCTATTTGTTAATGAATCTTTGAAAATTATACCGATATAAAAACATCTTAGTATTTTAAGTTGCAAAATGGAGGATTGTGAGCATAACCTCAAGGTCAAGGACGGTATGGAACATAAGTGTAGGGCAAAACTACATTAGTTCGTTCCGCAGGTGTTTTGTTTTCTTACAGTAATTTAAACCTGTTAAAATTTTATTCTCCTCAATGATTTCGCTCACCTGACAGCCAGGGCGGATAATATTTCTTCCCCCGCACTGACAACCTTAGACGGCCTGTAGGATGCGGTGTCCCATTTGGTGATATAGCTTACGGCATTCTTCGCTCTTACCACTGGTATATGACTCGTGAACAGCCGGTATTGGTCTTTCTTATCTACCACTTTTCCATACCTGGCCAAAAACAACAGAAAACGTGCAACAGGATATACAGCTGTATTGACTAAATATTGAAAACTTTGATTATTAAGTTTGGCGCGCACATGTTGAGCAGCCGTGAAGTGCTGCACAACTACGTCATGATGACTTGCATATCGATTGCACGTTATCTCCCCTTTGAAGCCCGTTTTCTTAACAACAACAATAACAAAAACCTGCAGTCCCCCTCCGGAGGGTAAAGCCCCTGTTGAGGGCCAATAATACTAATAGGAAAAATACGTTTTCAATTTTTAGATGATAAAATTCCAAATGAAATGTCAACGAATGCTTCACCTACCTACAATTCCGAAACCTATACTTTGTTTTTGTTTTAAAATTCCAATCAGCTTCATATTTTCTCTGTCCATTGGCAGTATTCCATATAAAACATTTATTGTCTTTTGCTACACTGCAAATCTGAAAAGAGAAAAAAAAATGTTGACATACCTCCGTGTGAAAATGGACCAGTCCACTTGTAAAAAAAATTAGTTCACACGAAGCTCATACTCAAGCACGCACAAAGAGGAAAACACGGCACAGAAAACGACCACTTACATACGCTGGAAGTTCCGACGAAAAAAAAAAAGACAGCCAGCCGCAAATACCCACCCAAAAATACCTTTAAAGTAGAAAGGAATTTTAGTCATGTAATTATTGAAAACAATCACGTTCTTGTAAGCGGACTAGTTGGCCTTATTTGACAAGAAATATCGTTGTGCAATGAAGCTATCTGTGTGCATTTAGGAAAATTTTCTTTATAGTTAAGCTTTTCCCATGGATATGCACTCACCGAATTTCCAGGTGGACTTACACATAAATCATCTATTTCGTTAGTGTGCGCTTTTATTTCGTATAGTTTCTTCAATGAAGGATGCTGAAAATCGAGCAAAAAAAATCTGCGTCACAAAAAATGTTCATAGATGATAAAACCAAATCTAGAGCGCTGTTCAGTGCTCTAAAAACCGTTACACTGGGAGTTCTAAGTGGCCTTGTAACATCCAACAAAGCCGTACCCTAAAATGGTGCACAGCCGGTAATGTGACGGTAAGACCATAGTTGCTCTCTAATGTGTCGCCGTAACATCCACTACAGGAGTGCTCTAATGTGACGCTGAAACACCCACTATAGTGGTGCTCTAACGTGTAGCTATGAATGAACGCACTAGTGTCCCCCCCCCCCCCCCCCCTCCCACCCACCCCACGTTAAGCCAAAACACACTTCCCATTGTTTTCTGGAAATTATAACGTGTTTTCAATTGTTATCTTGTATATCGAAATTACAGCTATCATTGTCATTACGTGCTCAATTATACTTTTCTTTTTAATTTCCACAAATTAAATCTACCAACTATTTTCTTATATTGAAAACATCATTTTCTAATTTTAGATTTCCTTCACTCTGCTGATCATAATTTTCAAATTTTATAAAATCTCTCCTTTCCAAATCTAATTTAAACGTAAATAATAGTGTTAAAATGAAAAAAAAAAAAAACAACAAATAAAAAACAAAAAAAAACAAAAACAAAAAAAAAACACTTGTTTACCTGCCAGACCCTGACAAAGCCCTCAGCCCCTCCAGTGACTAGCAGACTACAGTCAGGTGAAAACTGGACTACTTTTTGAAAAGCACCATTTTTATTAAAGTCTGTTTTAATAAACTGTTCTTTTTCAAGGTTAAAAACTAAGGATTTCTGGGCATTGTCATAGTTTTCTGATTGTGTTAAATTGCTTTTTCTTTTTCTGACTCCAGCATCAGCTGCTGAATCTAAAAATACAAATAATAATAATAATATTAATAATAATAATAATAGTAATAATAATAATAATATATATATATATATATATATATATATATATATATAACATGCCTGGCAGATCAGAATTCTTTAAACATTCTTGAGATGAGATAAATGTAAGGTCAGTTGTAACAGGCCAATTCTATGGTGCAGTTCCCAAGTACAGGTACACTTACAGACACCGTCGTTTAACCGCTAAATTAATCATCATTAATCATCCAACGTGAACGATCATTCTGTCCAATGATCTTATATATGAATCTGCCAATTTCAAATATTTTTTTTTTTATTTTCTCTGCCAAAATTACATTTATTATTGCCTTTAACAAAAAAACAACTGTTTTATATTGAGATTGATTTGAATGTTTTACCAGCACTTTGTGGCTTAAGAGCTTGTATTTTGCTCATTAACGTGTACAGTTGGCAGCCATCATCCTGTCCTGCCGCCAGCACGTATGTCTTGTCAACCTTACACACGTCACAGTTCATTGTAGCTCTGTCGTCAGTACTGAATTTGTTTGTAGTTTTTGCAATGCAATTGCCATTGTCATTCTTCATTTCAAATAATTCCTGATAATAACAATAATAACAATAATAATAATAAAAATAATAATAATAACTAATTAACTTCCGGTGTGGGTGTTGATGTTGACCTCCAAGGTCAAAGTCACCGATATACCAGTTGTGTAATCTCTTTTACACCAAGACATCCGGAAATGAGTTCTAAATCGCTCTATCATTAACGGTTTTCGAGAAAACGATCAACTTCCGGTTTCGAGTCTTGACCGTGAACTCCAATTTCAATATCACTGAGTTACCACTTGTGTAACCTCTTTTATAAAAAAAAGGGCAGAAATAACTCCGAATTCTACTCACTCTGACTCTCTCTCTCTCTCTATCTCTCACGGTTTACGAGATAACGCTCAACTTCCGATTTGGGCCTTGATCTTGACCTCCAAGGTCAAAGTCACCGTGACACTACTTGTGTAACCTCTTTTACACCCAAGGGGTCCAAACTGAGCCCAGAATACTTATATCCCTTACTTAATTGCTCTCGACGCTTAAAATAACTTTTAGAGATAAAATTTCGGCTTGGGGTTAGCTGATACACGATAAACTAGATGGCCAGTGTTTTTGTTAAAACAAAAACGGATATGTCTCCCCCGCCCCCCAATCAGTCACGTGGAAAATATCGCCAAAAATACATTTTTACAGAAAATGAAGAAAAACTACGCAGTAAACATTTGCACTATATAGGGGTTCTTCTTGCCTTGTTTCAGCCTAATCCAACAAACTGTTTCGGAGATATCGCAACAATTATGGCCAAAAAAGTTAAAGATCAAAAATAGAAAAATTCGCCAAAAATACATTTTCAACGGAAATGAAGAAAAACTTCGCAGTAAACATTTACAAGTTTTGTGAGTTCTTCCTGCCAAGTTTCAGCCTAATCCAACAAACCGTTTCGGAGATATCGCAACAATATGGCCAAAAAAGTTAAAATTCAAAAATTAAAAAAATCGCCGAAAATACATTTTCAACGGAAATGAAAAGAAACTTCGCAATAAACATTTGCACTATATGTGTGTTCTTCTTGCCAAGTTTCACCCTAATCCAACAAACCGTTTCGGAGATATCGCAACAATATGGCCAAAAAAAGTTGAAAATCAAAAAATTAAAGATTCGCCAAAACTACATTTTCGGCGGAAATGAAGTAAAACTTCACAGTAAACATTTGCACTATATGGGTGTTGATCTTGCCACGTTTCAGCCTAATAGAACAAACTGTTTTGGAGATAAAGCCTGCCAAATTGAAAAAAATGCACGAACCCCCCCCCCCCCCCCCTATGTTCAAAAATTTGCCAAAAATAGACTTTTTGAGGAAAATTGAATGATTCAAGAAGACTAATCACCTAAATGCGTGATGAAATAAGTATTTACTAACTAAGCTGAGTAAATACTAGGGTTGTGTCGGGTTACCCGAGGTCCCGGATACCAGGCATGACCAAAATGTGAGGAATGGTCTTTTTTCTTCAGTTGCCAAAATGCGGCGGATTTTTTCCACCCTCTGTCAGACGTACGAATGTGTACGAGGAGTTAGACTTGGCGCTACTCCTAGCACCAAGAAGCGACCCGCTGCTGGGGCTAAGCGTACAAAGACATATACAGAGTGAAGTGGTGACTCAGGGCTGCGCTACTTGTAGCTCCATGAAGCGTTTCGCCAATGGGGTTCGTCCTACTCCATTAGACTGAGAGAAATATCTAGCTCCAAGAAGCGGTACTCTACAAAGTTTCCGGACACCGCTTCAAAGCCTCGCTTTATAACGATAAGCAAGTCAACTGCGCTCGCTCTGAGGGTGCGGAAGCTAAATTTTATGCACTTTATGAACAAATAAAAAATACACAACTCACTAAAAATTATGCCTGTTTTGCAAAAAGGTATTTTGTGCATGAACTTTCAGTAAATGCTTGAATTATTGGGACTGGTATGTAGGATTCGTGCTTCAGAATATTCAAAGTTGACCCCCATTAGCGTAACAATGTAAGGTTTCGTAGACAGAGAGATACGATGTTATACAAGTCAGAGCTGGTTCGAAGCTAAGAAATACCAAGTAAATATAAAGAAGAGCTGACTGGGAACTGGGGGTGGGTGAGAACGAATGGTTACGGATAATCCGAATTGGTGAAATTGCAAAGAACATCTTCCGTGGCTGAAAAAAAATTCGACATGTAGCGCAAAATACGGAATATTTGAGTCGAACGGATTGGCAAATTACAAGTGGTTTATCAAGTTTACTCGTAATACTCAATAGAGATTTTGTAGCTAACAATTACGATTTACCCTACGAGTAACCTATCACCTCTCCCTCGAACGCAGCTTCAAGAAGCGGTGCGCTGTAAAGTTTTCTGACAGAGAGATATACGATGTTATATAGGTCGGAGCTGAGTCGGAGCTACCGCGAAAGCTACTCGCAGCGAGTATTAAAGCAGCGGAGAAATCAGCGACTTACAACCGAGTTTGATATGCCGGTTTTCGCTTTCCCCCCTCCTCCAGCTACCAAGAAGTGCTTATCCCCCACTACACGTATAGTATAGAGTGGAAAATCTGTATGACAGATTGTGGTTCCTTTTTGTGCCATGTTTACAGTACGTGGCTATTAAACAACCTATGTATGTCCTAGAGAAACTTGTGCTCACAACCACAATAAGTGAATTCGTAGTTGCAACTGCAATGTAAACATCCGGTGGCCTTGAGAGGTCAATTGGGATAAACAATGGTTGAAAGGAAGATTTTGTAAAACATATACAGCCAGGTAAAAAAATAAACTCTCTCTGTTTTCAGATGAAATTTAAAACATTTTGTTAATATGTAGAATAAATAAAAGTATTTTGCAGTACTTGTTGTGATTTCAATGTAAACACTATTTATCGCCCATGTAAACAAAGAGCTGTCAAATTTTAGCAAAATTTCGAAGACTTTTGAAGGTATTTTTCATGAATTATGAGGCTTGTCAACTTAAACAAGCTGTGAAGATATGCAGTTTAGTTCCTAATAGAAACACATAATTAATGTCATTTGTATGTCTCGTGTATTTTCGCTGCTCCGACATGCGAACTTAGCATGACAGAAGAATATAAGAAAACACGAAGTACAGCGTATTTTAAGACACATATACGGTAGCAGTCTGTTTTAACTCGGCTAAAGAAGTGCGAAGATGAAATGTGTCATATTCGCAGATGTCCCTTACGTATTTGGTACATGCTTATGCCCACCTCTATGCAAACTGCTGCCTTTTCCGAGGGTATATAAAATCAATATTCGATATGCATATCGGTATTTTTGGTGGAATATTTACTAGTCGCATTAAAAGGTTGAATTGAAATTGTGTATAGTGTTTAAATTTAACTGTAGCCTACCGTTATTCCAAATACCGTTATTCCCACAATATTAGCCGCCCGGGACATTTAGCAGCACTCATCCAAAATAACCCATAAAAAAATGTTTCGTTGACCGGACTATAAACCGAATCCTGGTCGAATTTAAACTATGAAAGTCTTGATCATTTAGTACATTGTATACCAGGGCTGGAAAAAAATCCGATTTTTAAAAAAAATCATGATTTTTTATTTTTTAATTTAAATCGGATTTTTTAATTTAAATCAACCCCCCTGTTGTATACATATAAACTCTCAGTTAGATCAGCTGAGATACTCCTACAGTTATGTTATTAAAGGACGAAGGAAAAATGATAAATAGAAGCATTAAAAATAGTTTATTTTTGCTATTGTAAATTTTAACATGTACATATATTTATTAGTATGTTAATAAAAATTTGATGTGCCACCACCGGAGAGTGCAGTAACTCCGCATAAGAAATCGTTATGCGTGCACCCTGCAGGAGTCGAACCTGCAATGACACTAGCAAAAAAGTTAATAATATATACACACCAAAGAGAGAGAAAATATATAATTGGTTATATTATATAGGAATAAGTTGGTGACAACAAAATATTAAATTTTCAACAAAACTTAATAATTCTGATGCAAATTTGCCAACCCTTTCGACTCAAACCAAATCACCCTTTGAGAGTTTCGAATAAAATACGCAAAAATTCTGAGTTTCGAATACAAAATAGCTGAGTAAAAAATGAAAGAAATGACAGAGAGATTTTGTCTAAATGTCAAATTTCTCTGCACCAAACTTTTAGCAAGCCGTGTGCTATTCTAATTTATTAAAGAGAGAAAATTAGAATCTTGATGTTTTCCCTTATCATTTCTTGATAATTTACACCAAAAAATTGCAGTCGAAACGACACCTCCATCGGAAAGAACGAAAATTACAATTTGGCTTACCGAAGTGGTATGAGCCACCACCGGAGAGTGCAATATCTCTGCATAAGAAATCGTTATGCTCGCACTTTGCTCGAACCAGTCCCGAGTCACCCTATTTCATCATTACTACTCTCCCCGTACTCCTACCTCGATATAAAAACATGAAATTCTAATTTTTACAAGATCTAAGAACCCCTTAACTGAAGTAATATTGGCCTCATATATATAACAATGTTAAAACTACGATACCTGAAATGTGCGATAATAGGGGTTTTTGCTAAATTCTTCTTAGCTCGGATATAGTTTTACCTTCAAAACTTCTTATATCTTGCATCCTACTTAACTCCTGTTATTTCTGCTCACAATGGGACTGTAACTGTAATATATATGTAGAAATCAAGTTCTGGTTTTTTGGTGTGTTATACCAACTTTCTCGTGCTGAATGAGATTCTCGGCGGGGTCTCGCGGTAGTACGAATAGGCTTATGAAAAGCGCAGATAGTTTAATGCCGTATTTTATTTACAAACAAATTCTATTTTAAGGAACGTGTTGTTCAGTGTTGCAATAAATGTCGAAATAAAGCTTATTGGTTTATGGTTAAATCTGTAACGTCAAATGTTCCCTTGTAGAAAATAGCACGATAGAATTAGATGCGGTCTGATCATCCCGGAAGTAAACAAACATACTGGCTATTCGGCTTATGTGGTCTTTTTGGACATTGTCCGTCTTGAGAACAACTTGGCATAGCAATAAGACAGCCTCAAACTTTACAACTAGTCATTCTGTGTTATTACTATCAAGAAAAACTTGCTATATAGATAATAAGAAGAACAGATACCAGACCAAAACAAGCAACATATTGTTCCGGACGGATAAGCCATCAGTACCACTTACTCTACATTCAAACTTCTGGCAGAAGAAACAATGAATTCAAAAGGATTGGTAATGCTTCTAACTTGGTATGTCAAATGCTTTGGACAGTAGTCAATCGCTGATCTCAAGCAGTCTGTTTAATCTGATGAAATGTAATTAATTCACCTGTTTACAGAAACAGTTAATATCGTGGTTAAAGAATAAAAACAAATTTCTTCGGTTTAAATTAACATAAATATAATTTTCAGACATATAAAAATTTTGCTATTTCACGCTTCAGCAGTAGCTAATTTTTGTTACAGCTATAAAATATAAATGTATTTGTTTCATTCGCTTAAAATTGTGCGCTTTCCTTGATTTCTATTTGTAGATCTCGTTTGAATGCCTTCATTGAAAAGAGTTTTCTATAAAAGCAGCAGTCGTAGACAAATCACTCTGCTAGCCTAAAAATGAGGTTAAGCCCATCGTCATATTTCCAAATATAAAACCAGTGCAATTGAGTACAGTCATTTCAATCATTTTCAAAATATTATAGATATTGAATTTGGACAAGTACAAAAATACAAGATGATTCTTTATTACCTATCCTGCGCTGATTGTAAAATTATAGAAAGTGCAAGAAAAAATAAACCATTAAGCAAAAACCTATAATGTCATATATATGCACGCATTACAGAATATGTTGGCAAATGAACAGGGTAAGTTGCAATCTTGCATCTTAGACCCTATGAATAAACACAGATCACACAGGAATGGCAGCTAATAACCTAGTGCTACTTCACACAGGGTATCGTTGTATCCAAGAGCCCTTCTTATACTATTCAAAGTGTTACATACGCATACAAAGATTAAAAAAATAGTTTAGGTTGAATAGGCGGGAAAGTGTGGATAATAAGTTTTCAAGAAAGTACCACACTTAATTAACTTCCTATCAAATCTGAAAGCAGACTTCACCAAATAAAGAAGTTGTAAACTTCAAGCTCATTGTAACTTATATTTGACGTAACTATGTGATATCAACAACATTAATAATGTAGTAAGATTGAAAAATATTTCCTCAATACTTTAAAGTAAAAAAATAGAAAACTTTCATCATGACACTGTTACTTGCGCGACAATCTAAAATATTACAGATTTCTATTATTTCACTTTATTCTTTGGTAATTAAATTTCTCTTATGCACAGTTAATTAAAATTACACAGGGCATTACAAGACTATAAACTACATGTTTAAGATCTTTCAACAGGGTTATTTATACAGATATTTACCATGACAGATATTTACAATGACATTATTAGCGGGTTCGTATCCATGTCTTTTACCGTGTAACTGATAGACGCAGCCATGACAAAAAATAGTATCTTACCTTAAGATAGCGTTGCTTGTTCTTCAGCATGAAAAATTATTTAATAAAATTCCTGAAAAGTCTGACGACCGTGAGTAATGATAGTAGCCCCTTTCTGTGTGCAACATTATTCGAGCACTTGTTAAAATTGTCCTTTTGAGTTCTTTTTCTAAAACATTAAACCGAACTTGTATAGTTCTTAGGATAAAGATTAACATGTTTGAAGAACTATTCCAAAATCATGGCGCATATAGATAAATATATTTTTTCATGTAAATTACATCTTTGGAAGTTTGTCTTCTTTAGAAGACCAAAGAAATATTACCTAATTACCCCCCCCCCCTCCAAAAAAAACAAAACAAACAAACAAAAAAAAGTAGCCAGACTCCTTTCACAGATAATACGGATTATGTCGAATGCAGTGGGGAAAAGATTTGTTTGGTATTTGAAAATAATATTAAATGTTCTTCAGAAATCGACCGAAAATGTGTCGCCATCTTAATCTTATGCTGATCCTAAGTTTCACGGGAGACAATTTTGTTTCATCACCGACGGATCGTGCCATTTTCTTAAAAATGGATACTGATATGGCTCAAAAGACATGGGAGATGTCAAATAACGTTGAGACGATTGCCACTGTAGATGAAATCTATCGATATGACAAAAAGCAACAACAAGACATTTTAACTGCAAAACCATGGGAAAAGGAGTGAGTCACTTCGTGCCTTCTGCGAGTACGAGTAGCTTCTAGCTCCGAGTCAGCTCTGACTCGTGACACATCGTATATCTCTCTGTCAGAGCTATGAAGCCTTCTGTTGTTCTGCTTATAAGGATCAACTTCATATGTTACGTTCTAAAGCAGGAATCCTGCACACCGATCCCTATCATTCAAATATTAACAGAAAGTTCACGCCTCATACTAGCTCCGAGTAGCTCTGACTTGTATAACATCGTATATCTCTCTGTCAGAGCTACGAAGCCTTCCATTTCTCCCCTAATAGGGGTCGACTTCATATGTTCTTAGGCACGAATCTTGCATACCAGCCCCTATTATTCAAACATCTACAGAAAGTTCATGCCCAATATGCCCTTTTTGTAAAACAGGCACAGTTTCTAGTGAGCTGTATGTCTTTTAATTGTTCATAAAAGTGCAGAAAAGTTCGCTTCCGCACCCACGTGTTAAATGTTTGTTTACATTCTGGCCTTTAAATGTCACGTGACCAAAGTCAAAGGTCAGGAAATTTAAATAAAGGCATTGTAGTTTATTTGTAAAATATATACTAAAATAGTTGATAGATGCAGAATTACGTATAAATTTATTTTGTACACCCACAGTATTTGACTTTTTATTTTTACGTTCTTTTTGAAATATAAATTTAAAAGTTTTTTGGTGGATAATTGCAAAAATTATTGATACCATTTCACGTAATAAGGTATGCTCCCTGTATACAAACAAATGTCACTTATTGCGGGAGATTTGGGGTTATTTCCGTATTATTTTCTTTTAAAGAAAGCGTAACACAGAAGTTGTATATGATTACCGTAGTACTTTGAGGGCCTTTAGCAAATACCAATAAAAAACTATGGGTCGTTGAATCTCGCACAAAGTAGCCACAGGGGTGCCTCAAAGCGAGCGCAGTTGACTTGCTTATCATTATATAGCGAGGCGTTGAAGCGGTGCCTGGAAACTTTTTAGCGCACCGCTTCTTGGAGCTAGCCTCATACACACTTTTTGCAAACCAGGCACAATTTTTAGAGGGCTGTATATCTTTTCTTTATTATTAAAGTGCAGAACATACCTTTCTCACTCGACTGTCAAATGTAAGTTTACATTATGGCCTTTAACTTTCATGTGACCAAAGTCAAGTGACCAAATGCTTAAATAAAGATGTTACAAGTATAGATTGTCTGTAAATTATATACTAAAATAGCTCATAGAAGCAGAATTAGGAATAAAATTATTATGTATACCCACAATATTCCACTTTTAATTTCTTCCATCCTTTTTTTTTTTTTTTCAATTTCAATTAACAAATTTGGTGGATAATTGCAGAAGTTATTGTTACTTTTTAATGAAATAAACTGTACTCCCTATATGCAAACAAATGTCAGTTATTGCGGGAGATTTGTAATTATTTCCGTATTATTTTCTTTTAAAGAAGGCTTAACACGGAAATTGTATATCACTACCGTTGTACTTTGAGGGCCTTTAGCAAATGCAAATAAAGACTTGTGGCTCGTTGAATTTCGCACAAAGTAGCCTCAGAAGTGCCTCAAAGCGAGCGCAGTTGACTTGCTTATCGTTATATTGAGAGGATTTGAAGCGATGCGTGAAAGTCTTTTAGCATGCCGCTTCTTGGTGCTATGGTACGAGGGGATCGATATATGGTGCTCAGCTATTTCTTTAAACACGAAACTTTATAATTGATTTTAAGGACCAGTGATTATATTTTAGTGAAGAAAGTTTGGAAATATTTTAGGTTTTGATAAAGTTATTGAGGTTTAGGTTTGTCTCATTTCCATATCTCTGTGACATTTCCATATCTTCCCCTCGTGGATAATCTCCGTTCGTCATCGTATTGAAACTACTACGAAGAAGAGTTGACAGAATCGGATAGAGTAGATCATAATTGGTGACATCAAAGTGTTCAATTCTAACTAAACTTAAGCCGGATCTAATTTTCCAATCCCGTTGACTCAGACATTCCTTATTTTGTGATACTTGACAAATAAATTTGTTTTCAGCCTTGGAAGATGTTCTTTTTAATATCATCATTTTGGATCTGCTGGAACCATTCGTTCAGTCTCCGTCGGATACATATCAACCCCACTCATTTTGAATGCCGTGCAACATCGTTAGGTGTTCACTTATAAAGTTTATGGTGTTCATACTGAAGTTATGTCAGTTTTTAGGGAGCAAATAAGAAAAAATACTGTAAAAGTTATTATTTGTCGAAAACCTTTAATTAAATTATAATGTTTGCATACAAAGTTATATCTCAGATTTCCGTTCTTAGCTAATTGCTTTGCAAAACGATTATGATTGTTTTCTCATTGACCCCCATATGAGTGACAGGAGATAAAATTGATTACAGTAGATCATAAGTGGCGACAATAAAATGTTACATTCTGACTCCACCAAATATGCCCGATGCAAATTTGACAATCCTTTCGACTCAAACAGTCCTAATTTTGCGATACTTGACAAATAAAAATTGTTTTCAGCCACGGAAGGTGTTCTTTTTCATTTCAGCAGTTTGGATGTATTGTGACCATTAGTTTTCCTCCTTTCCGTACGCTTTTAGGCCCTAACCCTTCGGATTGGGGCCTATAGGTTTGGGGAGTCCGTCCGTCATCGCTTTTTTGTACACGGCATATCTCCAGTTCTTTTGGTCGTAGAGCATTGATAGTTAGCTTAAATGAAAGGTCTTGACATGTAGATGTGCCTTTTGGTACTTTTGGTCAGATTCAGTTATCTGGAAGTAGTCGAATTGACCAAAATGGGCGATAATGTGGGTTTTAGGGAAATAACCTTGTACACGCTATATCTTCGGTTCTATTAGTCGTAGAACATTGAGAATAGGCTCAAATGAAAGGTCTCGACAAGTACATGTGCATTTTGGTATTTTTGATCAGGTTTGGTCATCCGGAAGTGGTCAAATATACAATATTGGGCGATAATTGGGGTAATAGAGAAATATGTTTGTACACGCGGTTTCTCCAGTTCCATTAGACGTAGAGCATTGATGTTAGGCTCAAATGAAAGGTCTCGACCTATACATCTGCCTTTTTGTACTTTTGATCAGATTTGGTCATCCGGAAGTGGTCAAATTTACAAAAATGGGCGATAATTGGGTTTCAGAGAAATATGTTCGTACACGCGGTTTCTCCAGTTCCATTAGGCGTAGAGCATTGATGTTAGGCAAATGAAAGTCTCGACCTGGACATGTGCCTTTTTGGTACTTTTGATCAGATCTGGTCATCCGGAAGTGGTCAAATTTACATTATCCATCCCTTCCCCTCGTGTTGCCTTGTTCTTTTATTTAGAATATCCTATTGCTTCAGTCTATAATGCTTAATCTGAAGGTCAGTTTTAAAAATTGACTTAATACCCCTTTGAATTTGGGGGCGGTTGCGGCGTGCTCGTGTTTCACAAAAACTTACTTGTTTACTTCAAAAACAGGTAACCTGTTTTTTCTTCCGCACTGAAATGCCGAGATCGTTTATAACTGTTTAATTATTTTTCTGGCATGCCCTGAAAAAGACAGCTGTGATTAGCTGAAGCTTTAATCCTAGATGACTTTTGTGGTCTTCCTATGACAGCAAGTGTAATAATATCCATAACATAACTTGGCATTGACGCCCATTTTGCTAAACTCGGTGTACAGCACGAGTCAGTAGCATTAATTTGAAAAGGATGCATCACACCAGTGACTCAGTTATAAATTATAGCGCATAATGTTTAGGGTCAAACAGCAATATCTTTTATCTTTTGTATCCTGTTAGTATATCGACAAAAAAAGAGTTGATATGTGAATAACGTTGATGCGTAAAGGGTTGCCAGATGTGCATCAGGCTTGCTTATTCCAACGCGGGACACACGGGCTTCCAAAATGAATAAACAACAAGTGATTAACTGTTGTATGTTAGAACATGATACAGAATTATGCATTGAGCAGTTTGATATATGTCGCACACGTAGTGTGTTAATTTTTGTAATTTATTGGTTTTGTTTTATGTGTGCTGATACGGATTACAGACGAGATACAAAATAAGTGAAAACTTATGGTTAATACTGGAAACTCGGATACGCTGTACCCAAATGTAGGCAGCGAATACTAAGATTTTCGCATAACAAATCAATTGAAGAGCAACTCTTGCGCGGAAGTGACTTGTGGCGCCCAGCGCTATGGAATCCGTGCGGTTGTCTGAACGATGATTTTTCATGTGAAAACTTTTGTTCAGTTACAATCGATGTCGTGAATACGAGTAGTACTGTACAGTACTGTACTGTGTTATTGCCTGACTAACAATGGTTCTCAAAACTGAAGGTTAAAAAAAAAAAACAATTGCAGGTTAAGAGGATATTAAGAGAGGAGATCTGTTTTCTGCATTGAACTTTCGGAAGGGTTAAGATCAATAAATCTAAGTACTAAATCATTATTCTCTGCACCTGCTGAATATCTCAATACTTTTGTTCCTTCACAGCTCATACTCCATTCGTACTCGTAACTTATACGCTTTTGTGCTGTCATTTCATGTGAAAAGTTACCGTTTTAAATTGCGTCGAAATGACGACAGTGGATTAAACTATTTAAATGCCATGTTAGTAGTTTAAAATAAATTTGGTAATAAATAGTACCCGGGCAAAAGTTCAAGTCGTTAATCATAATAGTAATGTATCAGTATTGCATAAAAAGACGTAGTGTTTTCGCTCTTTTTTAGTCCTCATTATTTCAAAGCTATAAAGATATCTGCACTAGCGCTCCTTAAGATGGTGATGCATGCGAGGTCTGGTGGTAATCTGGAAGTTATGGGACTACTTCTTGGCAAGGTAATGTGCTTAACCTTGACTCTGATGTTACATGATATTGACTTGACATAATGACGTGTGCTATTGGTTGATATTTGTATAAAATGAATATATGTGAAGTACGTACACTCATATATATATTTATTTTCCGTTTTATTTAAAGGTCGATGGAAATACAATGATTGTAATGGACTGCTTTGCACTTCCGGTAGAGGGAACGGAGACGCGAGTCAATGCGCAAGCGCAGGCTTATGAATACATGGCAGCCTACACGGAATCTGCCAAACAGGTGGGCAGTAATTCCCGTACACGGCAGGGGATGGGGGGCTGGGTGGGGGGTGGGGGGATTAGCTGCTTGATCGCGTGCCTTTGTATCGTTGGGAAGAAAAGTTACAATGTAGAACGATCATATTGTGACTTCAGCAAAAACTGACTGAACGGTTTTAGCTGGGTCAAATGAAAAAAATCTTAGGAATCCCTAGGATTGCGAAATTGTAAAGCTGTCGGTTAGGGTGAGTGCTTCGTCTGCTGTTCGCATTCCAGTTAGCCAGGTAAAATGTGAAGCCCTGCACTCTGTTTTACTGATATGGTCTGATGTGGGAAAGTTAGTTTTGTGAAATTACTGTCGGTGTTTTTAGGCCCCAACCCTTCGGATTGGGGCCTATAGGTTTGGGGTGTCCGTCTGTCCGTCCGTCTGTCCGTCATCGCTTTATACCCCTATGAATTTGGGGGGGGGGGGGCGGTTGGGGCCTGCTTGTGTTTCACAAATACTTACTTGTTTTTTTTTGTTGTTGCCAGGTGAAACGTTTGGAGAATGCTATCGGTTGGTATCACAGTCACCCTGGCTACGGATGCTGGTTGTCCGGAATTGACGTCAGCACACAGATGTTGAACCAGCAGTTCCAGGAACCCTTCGTAGCTATAGTTGTAAGGAGTGTTTACGTGTTCTGAAGTCTGTAACTGCCTCAATATTCATGCCTTACGCGCATGAATATCGACGGGAATTAACGTTGTAAAAGAAAAAGCTTCTTTGAACATAACCGTTATGTGTATCATCAAATGATTGATTGATTGGTTTTGTTTTAGATTGATCCAGTGCGCACAATTTCAGCAGGAAAGGTCAACATTGGGGCGTTCCGTACATATCCAAAAGTACTGTTCATTTTATGCCATCCGGATTGCATTTGTTCTTTTTAGCGTGTGTTTGTGGCGAAACGTGAAAATGATTAAATGTGATTAAATAAAAACACTTTTCAAACTGACACAGTGTGATTTGTATAAATAACTGGTGTACCAAGCAGAAAACGTAGATTGATGTGAATCCGTTGCGTTTCAGGGATACAAACCTCCAGATGAAGGTCCTTCCGAATATCAGACAATACCATTAAATAAGATAGAGGATTTCGGTGTACATTGTAAACAGTAAGTATACTGGTCAATTTCTGGTTGTTTTTATTTTTTACTATACTGGCTTAACACTAATATAAATAAATAGGACTAAGCGCGCCATTTTGTTTGTGTTTCATTGTTTGAAGGCGATTTTGCTGCTTGGGTCTTGCACCAGTACAAGCTGTAGAATGAAGGCACGACAGTATGTTTCCGTCCTAAATTTGAGCTTGGTAAAACATTGGATATTGTTCTAACACGGATTTTTGCTGTCCACTGCAACCATTCTCTCAACGGTTTACACTGTGTCCTATTTTACACCACCTGAATGGAGTCGAGAAGTCTTAAAAACATGTAGCTTTTAATGAGATAGACAGTTCATGTCACGTGATGTCTTGTTTTTTTTTCAGATATTACTCTTTAGATGTCTCTTATTTCAAGTCAGCTTTAGACAGGAAGCTGCTTGATTCGTTATGGAACAAATACTGGGTGAATACACTGAGCTCGTCAAGTTTATTAACTGTAAGTATCGTGTACTAAGACCAAGATATTTGTTGCATATAGCTTTTACATAACGTGGTCTAGTGAAGATATAAGTGGCACTGTAAGTTCAGTGAACTATTTGGGAAGCATATTCCGTGCACTGGACGCGCTTTTGGAGGAACTGCGCGTCACCTTGAACGCGTTTGTAACTCCCAAGCACACATTTTTTGAAGCGAAGTGCGTACTATTTTGTGCCATTTAAACGTTTAAAAAATAGGAGATTTTCCTGTGCATTTGCTCGTTTATTTAACTTCCGAATATTAGTTTGCCTACTGCCATTTTTTATGTCTTGCTTTCTCGAGTAAGGGTAGAGTGGTATGTGCGTCATAAATGTTCCGTGGAAATACGCGCTCGGCACTCTGAGGTGCGCGTTTTCTTTATTTTTTTATTTATTTAATTTTTTTGGTGACAGGAGCCGCATGCGTTTTTGACGTTATCCACACTTTGTCAGATTCATGTGTTCCTGTTTATTCTCAATCCCCCACCTCCCCAACTTGCGCTTTAGTCCAGGGGGGTCTGTAGGTTTGTGTGTTGTCCATCCGCCCATCGCCGGTTGTCACCCCTACCCTGCTAATCCATTTCCTGTGATATTTGGTACATAGACGACCTACAATAGGGGGTAGGTGCGCGTTATTTTTATTCTGACCTTGTCCAATTTTCCAAGTCACAGTGACCACAATCTTGGATTCCAGTTGATAGGTGTGCTTTCTGCGATGGCTTGTTGTGTAGAACTTTCACCGTGAAATGTAAGATCTTAAGACTACCTCTTTTCAACCATCGCGAATTTAAGATGCTCAAGATCTTTTGTATAAATCACTGGCGGAACAGAAAAAAAACAAGGAGCATAAAATAAACGATATCAATATTTGCTATATTTAAATGAATGCCTCGAATTTTCACAGAAATATTGATGATGTTGTTTTGGTGTTCACAGAATGCGGATTACATGACGGGCCAGGTGTACGATTTAGCGGACAAACTAGAGCACTCGGAGTCACAGCTGGGGCGCAGTGGCTTCATGCTTGGCATCGACACACACGAGAAAAAGTCCGAAGACAAACTTGCCAAGGCTACCAAAGATGGGCAAGTGATGCAAAGAAAACGTTATTCGAATTCCGAGCAAGACTCGGCCTTCGGTTAAAGATGTTATTTTAACTTTTCAGTGGCCTTTTTTTAATTTCCGACTTTATTGACGTAAAATTTTTCATTTACGAGACAATTTACATTGCAGACTCCATTTAATGAATACCTAATTACGAAACAACTTGCAATAGACAAACACTGTTTTTCTCCCCGATTTCTTTCCTTAGTTATGAAATTCACGCTTGTTAGTGAACATTTGAGGATAACGAATCTTTGGCGCGGTCCCAAAACAGGGTCAATTATAAGAGGCTGGACCATAATTGAAGGGGTCCATGCATAAACTTGATAACTCCACTTATCAGGAAAATGCACTATTACCACCACGGTATTTCTTGGCCTCTGTTCTATCACAGGTCTTTGGACAACTCGGCCCATTACCAACTCGGCCCACACAAACTCGGCCCATCGCGAAAGACGACTCGGCCCAACTTTTGGACAACTCGGCCCATTCGTGAAAGACGACTCGGCCCAAATTACCAACTCGGCCCCAAACATTTTTATCGAAAATTTTCTTCACATATGTGAGTTTTTTTAGTGTCTTGTATGGAAGAAGTGTTAGAACTTTGTCCATTGTCGATTATACATGTGTCAGGAGAACAAACCACTTCTAATTGTGGATGGCAGGATGAGATTATTACACAGAAAAACAAACTTTTTACCAGGGATATGGACAATTCGGCACCTGAGTCGGCACGAAACATTGTCGGTAGTTTTTGGTCAAGTCAGCGCCACTTTCCATTGGCAAGTTGGTACGACCTTTGAAAGTCGGCACCAAACATCAAAACATTTTTACACACCATTTTAATTGTGAAAAAATAATTCGTAAGGTTTCCAGCACCAAATTTGAAATCTCGGCACCAAGAATCACGGGCTTTAATGCAATCAAGCAACTCTTGCTCATGACAAGAACAGAATTATTTAGACGCAATTTATAAAAAAAATCATAATTTACGTATGTACTCTGTGTGATTTTAAGATGAAAGATGTTTTGTTCAAACCAGTAACAGAGTTCTTTTAACACCTTTATGTGCTCTGTGATTGTTAGATCAAAGGTTTGACTGCACAGCAAGGGAGCTTGAGTGATACCTTTGATTGAAATGAATAGCAATTATTGTTGTGAACAATTAATTGCATTTACAATATAACACTCGTGAGTAAAATCAATTGCAAATCGCTCTTTAAATTCGGTTATTTTGGTTTAGAGTGATGTGAATTAATTGTAATCTGTACCAGTGTACGCGACCACGTGAACAACATTAATTTAATTGCAATTATTGCATTTTTTAAGTACCAAGCTCAAAGAGTGCTGAAGTGCAATTTTTGGTGTGTAAAATGACCCAATATCACCATAACACGTGAAGTGCATGGCGAGTGATATTTGTGCCCGCATCATAAACCGTAAAATGGTGTGTTAAATGGGTATAGTAATATTTGATGTTTGTGACATTCAGACTCCTTTCAGTCATCTCTGTCATTGTGAAAAACAGTGCTGATCATAAGAAATGCAATCGAAGGCAGCAGAAATTGCAGTTGAGCTCAATAACACCGGAGCATTCATTAGTTGCAGTCATCCCTGTCATCGTGAAAAACAATGCATATCATAAGAAACATCGGCCGCCATTCAAAACCTCATGCAACAAATGTCTCCAGTCTTTCATTGTTTGATTAACTCGTATCAAAAATCATAACAGTGTCATGAAAGGGCTGCTAGTTCTAATCAAAATCAGCAGTAAAAACTCAAATAGGAAATAGTAAAGTGGAAAAAAAATGGGCCGAGTCGTCTTTCACAATTGAGCCGATTCGGTAAAAGTGGGCCGAGTCGTCCAAAAAAGTTTGGGCCGAGCTGTCCAAAAAGGGCCGAGTTGGTAGTGGGCCGAGTTGGTAATGGGCCGAGTTGTCCAAACCGCCTATCACATATGTAAGTCTTACACCTCAAAACCGATTAGAAGTGGGCATTTTTTAGGAAAAGGCGATGGGAAAAACCTATGTTTGTTGCTAAAATTTCAAACTTTAAAAGCGTTTTTCTCCACGGCTGATAACTGCAGTTATCAGGTTTATGCATGGACCCCTTCAATTGCGTGTGGCACAGTTGAAGTGTTAAAGACGCACAGGTGTTTCTGACATGTGAAAGTGGCCGTTGGGTATCAAGAGTAGGTTCGAAATGTACAAGGGCGAGGTGAACGAATCCAAACGAAATAAAACACCTTCTGTGGCTAAAAACAAGTTTCTGTTGTCATGTATCGTAAAACAAGGAATATTTTGAGTCAAAATTTCTCTGACGTATTGACTGGAGTCGGAATTGTACATTTTGTTGCACCAATTCGGATCTACTGTAAACAGTTTTATTTTGTGTTCCTCTAACAAGTTTTCGGTCATCTTATTACTTATTGTTGACAAGCTCTCATATCGTTGTTTTGACAGATGCGATTTTTCTTTTGCAGGTGCAAAAACACGATAGAAGCTATCCACGGCCTGATGTCGCAAGTGATAAAGGATAAACTCTTTAATCAAGTCAATGTTCCTCAGACATGAGAGGGAGAAGTGACAACCGAAAACTGTGGCTTTTAAGATTTAAAACGCAGACAGTTTACTTGCAAGTTATGTTGTTTAGATAAAAGTTTAGTATTCAAGTAAGCGCATTTCTTGGTCGTTCGCGTTAAAAACTAAAAGGACGGAAACTTCGTGCGGAATGTATTTTGTTGGTTTTTATTCAAGCTTTGCGGCTTCGCTAATTTAATCTTTCAACAGATCTGATATCCTGTTCACATAGATGATCTTACCAAAGTGTTGATGAGAATAATCGAGTATGCTGATGTTGAATTAGTTTGGTGTAATATTCAATGGCCCTGTGTTTGTGAATAAATCGCGTACCAAAGGATGCAAAAATGCGCCTTAGAAGGACTTGTTTTTCTGTGTAAAATTCACATAGCAGCGTTGGTTATACATATATGACTACAGCAAAAACAGGGTGAATTTAACACGAATAAATAAACACAACATTTTCTTAAATACTTTATTTTTTGTAGAAAATATAGTTCATTCCTATTTTTATAACACACATCTGGGGCTTGGATACTGCAAGACTTAGCTTTTCAAAAATAATCTATACCTTCACTTTGTGCCTGATCAGAAGTCTCACGCACTGACAAGAAAACGTGAGTTGAACTTCACTATTACTCTCTTTTCTGTGTAATTGAAATTTACGCTTCTGATGTAATTTCGGTTTGCTAACAAATCTTGACAAGTAGCATCTTTAGTTTTGATAAAAAATACCAATCTCTTTATAAAAAGAGTAATCTATAGTTTAAAAGGCGGCTTTCATAACAAAAGAAGTCACATGAAAAAGTTTATAATAAAAACTCTGAAAACCGGTCTAGTTAACTGAAGTACATAAATAAGATAATACATTGAAAAATAACAAAAGGTTACATGCTTATGCTAAAACTCGGCTACGGACTTGTTTTAATGAAGGTTTACATACACATACACAAACAAAACATGGTGAATATGATATTCCTACTTTATATCAGCTTGTTTTGATGTACGCTAGGAAATGTGGGATATACAAGAAAACGTTAACACGTCCTCTGTCCTCCAATGAAACGAAAGCTTGTAACTAAGCATTCAATTTCAGAGGAAGAAAGCAATCATACGGAGATCACACGTGTCAATTTTTACTGCCCATTTCCCCTGAAGTGAGATTCAATATGACGTAGCTGATGACATTTCTTTGATCGTAAATATGAGAATATACATTTTCAAAAATTTGGGTTTGTGCTGAGTTCAATTTACTTTGACAGCATTTATTTAAAACAGGCTTGGAATTTAATGCATTGTGTATCAAACACTGTTTTTGTTTGCTTGTTTTTTTTTTTTTGAGGAGTGTACATTTTGACGTTACTTCAAAATCCCGCAGCAGCGAATTTAATATATATGTTTGATATGTTGAAAACGCCAATATACCTATTTCAGATAGAAATTTACTCAACACAGGAATGATTGCTATCGTTCCGGTGATACTGCAGGAAAGAAATTTGTCTCCATCCACATCTAGAGGAAAATGCAACTGAAATGTTCTTTGCTTTCGACTTCTTGCATTAACATACAATGGAACCTCGTTATCTGGAACCTTCAATATCTCAGACACTGTTGTCTTAAAGTTACCTCAAAGTTCGCACATCGTAAACCCCACTTTGTTACTATCGCTCATCTCGAACCTTAGATATCGCAAAGTAAATGTTCCGATCCTGACAGATTCGAGATTGCAAGGTTACACCGCACCATGATACTTTAGCAAATAAGTTACATTTTTTGCGTCTTAATTATATGTCACTTTGAAATAACGTTGCTGTTTATAATTACTTATGTTTTCAGTGTGGCACAAACAAGCTAATGCGCAAAATAATACCCGATAAACGACTGACTACTTCACAACACAATCACGTTATGGTTAATTGTTTCACATCAGGATGCACACAAATACTCTTAATCCCTGTTTACATTGCTAAAAACACGTGTCGACCCTTTTTTTCGAGTTAACTTGATGCAGCACTCGAGTCACCTTGCTTGACCTGACAGCTAACGTTTACTTCTGACTTTTAGTCAATGACAGCTTAGCACTGAGAAAAACATCTCGTTTTTAAATTCTTAGAAGAAATCGTTAAGTAAAACCACCCCTCAGGCTACTTCTAGAGAAAACAAAGACAGCACACGCAATTCCCCATATATTTACACTCATTCCTCTATACAATTTCAGAAAAAAGCCTGTTACCGAACACCCCTATTCGTCTACCATCTACCTTGAAAACACCTAAGCTATCAATATTCTTTCAATGGTTCAACCCTGAACTTAGATAGCCTGTGTTTTGTTTACCACTGTAACTTCTGATGTCAAACTGCCCTAGGGTTGTTAAAATTATTTTGGTACAGGAAGGAAGGGGATAGGGGTTGCTCCAATACCAATGCCTGAAAGAATTGATACCGAGCCGCTAAACTTGATTGGATATATGACAATACGCTCAGCCGACAAAAAGAAATGTCCACGGACATACGACAATGACATCAGTAAGGTTGTGAACTGCAGATGAAAAATGCACCAAGACAGCTGTTCTCAAAAAGGCAAATTCTGAACAGTCTTAATACAAGATTACATATACGTCAACGCATAGTAAATATTGCAAATTATTACTACGAGCATTCGACCAGATAATCAGTAGAATCTTTAGTGTCGTTGGAATACGGAGGGCCAAAAGCCTCGGCTTATATGACAGGAGTGTTTACAATATTTTATTGGCTCTTGCATTGGGTCTTCTACAAAAGGGTTCTATGACTCGCGAATTTTGCACAATCTCGCCGCCGGCTTTGAATAGAAATATGGACAATTTTATGCACGACTTTTAACCTAGCTTTGGTTGGTTTTGCTGCAATGACCCCGGCTACGTCGCATTAGGCTCTATGGCTAACACATATCACGTATACCAATGCTATGTGGCTGGCTCTTCTTGTTAAATGACTTTAAAAGGCTTCAAATTAATCACACTATTAACACTACGTATATTTTACGCAAAGATAAATAGATGTTTATAAAACAAAATACTATTACCCATCGATAACATCTGATTAAACACTGCACAACACGCAGACGAGACAAATTTTAAAATAAGAGAAAATCCTCTTCGCTTAGGTGGACCAGTGACTTTCAGGACCCAAAATTTCCTGTTTTCTGCAAATCTAAACGCAAAAATCACTCCTTACAAAAAAAAAAAAAAACAAACAAACAAAAACCAGTCCTTGGAACCATATGTAACGAGCTTTGAATTTACTAGTAAATTTGCGAGTGATTTTAACGTTGTCGCTAAATTTGAGCCCTGTCGTTGTCAGACTGATTAACAATACGCTCCACTTTGAGACAGCTAATGCAATAATTACAGATAAATGATTACTCGACAAAAATAGTTCTTCATATGTTGATCAGGTCAAAATATGGCTTGATCGCCTTCTACTCCTAGACATGCTATAACTCCCACCCACGTTATAACTACTACACATGTTACAACGCCCACCCACATTATAATTCCCACCAACATTATAATTCCCACCCACATTATAACTCTCATCCATGTTATTACCCCCTCCCCCCCAACGTCTTAACTCTCACCCCTGCTATACCTCCCACCCATGCTACACCTCCCACCCGTGTCTCACCGGTGCAGGCGAGAATCATGTAAATAACTTCAATGACTCCAAGCAAGGCGGAAACACGTCAACTGAGATTTACAATTGGTGCGATAATATTTACAATTTTTGAAGCAGTCTCTTTAGAAGCAAGATAATATGGAAAAATAGCATACAAACACTCGCAAAAACAGCCTCACAGAAACTCCAAACACACAGGCAGAAATCTGCAAAAATTTTTTCTTAACGTACCAAGTTCCTTTGAATGAGTATCGCGTAAAATAAACAAAAACCGTTGTAGCACCAAAATGCCCAATTTAGTTTTTGTACAACTGCTTCGTTTACAACGCGTCAATGTTTTTTTATTTTATTTAAAGTACAAAATAAGTACACTAAAATCACCCACATTACATAACGTTATTGCATTGAGTATTTTTCCCCTGCTATTACAAACACATGAATTGTAACGGATTTATTCCTATCTTCAAATACCCGATACAAAAGTTCTCATTCTCTCATGACAGTTTAATAAGAGTGAGTTGTGTGAGTTAATCTCCCCTGAACAAAATCCTACAGATCTGAATACAAATGCATACATTCATATATTAAAAGTACTTGCTGTTAGTTACAATAATCAGGTTTCCAATACAATTTCACGACCTTATTGCGCTATTTCTTCAGACAATTTCCGTGAGAAACACTCACACCATACTATCGATGAAAATACGTTTCTTCAGACCAGACATAAAATTGTCCAAACATTAACCGCACAATACAACAGAATTAAATATGTCTCCCCTTGGTCGGGGAGACATAATCATGTGATGCCATCTACTCACATGATTACTGAAATACAAGTATGACTTATTTGAGAAAAGCAGTGTTTTTTTTTGTTTTTTTTTTTGTTTTTGTTAACAGAAACCACTGACGCATCAGCTTGAAGGGAGATTTTTGGCCCAGCCCTTTCCCCCTTTTTCATAAACTAAGATTTTACTTATTGGAAACAAAATGTCAATAACAACATGCTTAAAATATGAACTTAAAATATGTGCTTCTGTAGTAAAACATTGCTTAAAAAAAATGCAAATTCAAGCACAATATTTAAGTTACCAAATTTAACACTCACCGCAGTGTGAAAAAAAAGATGAAAGACAAAAAGAAGAAATATGACGCGACCATCAGACAATAGCAGAAACTGTGAGCTTAAAATAGTACCAAAAATTAGCAAGTGAGAGGGAAAGGGTTTCCACTAATATGATGTGGTAACAACATTAATGCCTAGCATGAAAACATAAACAAAACTCCTGTTAACTTATTGACTAAATGGGTCAAGTTTAAATAGGCAAAAAAAAAAGAGAGAAAAAAATAACAAAGGTCTGTAAAGAATTCAGATGCTTAAGAGCTGAACAGAAGACCTGATCAGCAATTGGCTTAAAATCTGCTTAATCAAACGAGGATCTCGTCAGGTTTTTTTTTTTTTTTTGATGTGTTTGCTTTTTTTTTTTTAATGTGTTCGTTACTTAATTATTGGAATAAAGGAGGAAAACATGCTACACAGAATGACGTCAGAACTTTCATATCATCCACAAAGGGCCACGACAGTAATTACAAAATTGTGGTGACGTCACAACACCAGAATCACCGTCTTGATTCATTTTTCAATTACGTCAATAATTTCCCTTTGGAAAACATGACAATTTTAGGATTTGTATTCAAATAGGGGCAGGGGTCGGAGGGACAATATTAACATGAACATTACTCCCTCCATCACAAAACATTAAGCAATACAAAAACTGATTCCTTTAAGACAATTTTTACATAAAAATAACACTTTACCACAGTAAAAACGTACAAGGGGTATACTTTGGTGCACAGTCATTCTACAATATAATACTTTTTTTTCAGTTTATTATGATAATTTATTCCAATGGACCTTCTTATCTGGGCGAAGTTATGCAATATGGGACAAAATGTGTTGAAATCGGATGACCCTAATCAAATAAAATTTGACACTCAGATGCCCATTAGAACCTCCCATGATTAATAAAAATTTGACAATATTTTAACAAACTGGACGTGCGTGAAGTGGGGAGTGAATGCCGTCCTCCAGTCACCATTAATTAGTCCGTTTGACGGACGCCGTGGGTTGGTGCTTTACCATTGTTGACAGGAGACTATAATAATACGCTTTGAATGCACACGAAGCTATCACACTCGGTTGCCTTTCATTTCATAGCTGCCCTCGCTATAGGGCGGCGGGCCTGATGACGGTGCACCCGATCCAGCCCTTCCCACGCCATAGCCTCTCGGTGGCCCCTGAGCCTGTGAGCACAACCAACAACATAATAAGACAAGGCTTCAATTTATCTGGCCCGAAATTCCAAGTTAATAGTTTCTTTCTGCAAAAATTTACGTTTTTTTATCTTTCTTATCCTGGAACAGACTCGATGTTTTGTTTATTTGTTTATTTCTTTGTCTTTTTATTATTATTATTATTATTATTATAATTATTATTTGGTTCACAAAATTGAGATGACCTCTTTTTGCCACGGCGTAACTTATAAACTATGGGAAGATTCGACGTACCCGAGGTGGCCTGGGCCTTCGCCTGAGCGTATCGCTGACTTTCCTCGCCGGACGTTTATTGGGGTTACTGCTGGGCGTGTGCACGGCACACACCGCTATAAAAGCCCCCATGCCCACCACTAGCCCGATGCCCATCAACATCACCGCCCACCAGTGCACCTGTCAATTAAATGCAAACCTTCCTGCAAAAATATCGCTTTTTTATTTATTTACTTGCTTTTTTTGTTTATTAATTTATTGCCAATTCATAGTTCAACATCTTCAAATCTAAAGATCGGGGGAAATATCTTCTATCTCTCCCCTTTCAGAAATGGGGAGCTGATTTCGTCTGTACACTCATATTACGAAATAAGCGGCGGGAAAAGCAAAAATATATACGCTCTAAATATTCCTGCAGCCAATATTCATGCCAAGATTTTCCTCAAGACTAGTATTTTGTTTATTTTATATATATATATGTTACAGTCAATGAGTGAAACCCGCCATTTCACGAAATGGCAAATCGTTTTAGCCGTTTCGTGAAATGCCTGAAATCTTTTGCCGTTTCACGAAAGGGCAAAACATTTTAGCCATTTCGTGAAATGGCTGAAACTTGCAAGACTTCATTACACAATATGGCAAATACAATCAGGCAATCTGTGAAACAGTTTTGGTGGTCTTTTATTTATTATATCAAGGGGTCTTTCAACTCCTTTTAACCACATATTACCCAGATATTAATCATCTACAAAAGACTTTTGTTCTCTTTTAATCATTAACTCAAACAGGCTCAAAAGCTCTCCAATTAAACCTGGGGGGTCTAGGACAATCACCCCAAGACAATTCCCCCGAACAATTCCCCCACGGGACAATTCCCCACTTAATTTCTATTTTTATTTTACTTTGAACGCCAAAAGAAAAAATAAAACAACCAGGTATCTGTCATTTCTTTTTTTTTTTTTGTTGTTGTTGTAAAACACCTTAAAATCAAAAATGCGAAATGATCTGTTCGGGTGTTTCCTAGGTTTCCTTAGCCTTGCATTTTACTCCGGATGAACAACACTGCCCTAGGATTGCAATTATAATGATCAAACACTCCAGTTACTGGTTGTGTAATTGCAACTGAGTACATGAAAGACAAAGCAACACAATTCAAAAAGTGCAATTACAAGATGAAAGGACAAATTCCTGCATTCAGTTGAAATAGAAAAGGCATGTAAATTGCAATTGCGACAATGTTGAAAGGACAGTTACACGGCCTCCAATTAGAAGATAGAAGGGCAATAATTTGTAAAAAAAAAAAAAAAAGGAAAAATGTGAAGAAGAAAAAATGAAAAATAAAAATGAATTGGGAGGGCGGGTATGGATGAATCAAGCCAGGAAATCGTACACCAAGACAAACCAAGACCGCCAGTAACTTGGATATCGCAGCCAGTAGCCCAGATGCTCCTGTTAACGACGTGTCACATCGTCCGAGACCCCACCATTGTGTCCAAATGTACAAAAGTTAAACTTTTAGAGCATTTTGGTCTGATAACGATTCGCTTAAATGTGTAACTATTCGAATTTGTAACTAACAAGTTTGTCCAAGGACAAAGTCCCAGCTTACGAAAAGCAATCAGACCAATTCCAGCGTGCATGAGCAAGGGAATTTCCCTGAAAATTGGGCTTCAAAAGATGAGACAGCAAAGAGCTAGTTCAATAATTAATTTAGCACCAGACCAGAACATAGACCGATAAATGCATACAAAGAGGAGGAGAGACATTTAAAAAAATTTTCTTTAAAATGTCCCCAAAAATCACCCGATCGACTAGAAAAGGACAAGCCGTATGCATGACCCCTTAGGAATGCCTCACACCAAAAATAAATGACATTGGATCAAAATTGTAGGAGGAAATGCATTTTGAGACAAAATTTACTAAATAAACAATTAACTAACTAACTAACTAACTAACGGACGCCTTCCGCAGACCGATAGGAATATCCCAGCTGGGCTAAAAATCGGTAAGATTATCGCAGAAATACGAAGAGTATGAAAAAGTTGTTTCTGTATGTTACACTGGTATTTGTGTGGTGATGGTGTCAGAATTTGCAAATGAAAAGTTCAAATTATTCTGGTTTTTATTTTCAAAGTCTGGTTTGCCATTTCATGAAATGGCAAAGCGGAAATTTCAGCCATTTCACGAAATGGCTAAAAATTCCAGTCATTTCATGAAACGGCAACTGATTTCAGGCATTTCACGAAATGGCTAAAATGATTTGCCATCTCGTGAAATGGCGGGTTTCGCTCATTGACTGTAACATATATATCTATATATATATGCTGATCGACCGAGGCCTCACAGGCACCGAGCCGCCTGCTGCCCACTGTCCAACCGCACGTTACCCGCTTACCGTGATCCACTTTTTGACAGTCTGGTACGTTTCATCGCTGAAGAAAAGTTTCTTGAGTTTGGCAAGAGGCCCATCCGCATCCACGCCTCGGCATTTATTGAACACATCACAGTATCCCTTGAAATCATCGCACGGCGCACCTGCATCAAATCACGCACAAAAATGACGTCAAACGCGGCATCTCCGCCACACGCCACCCGTCATTCGCGTCAGTTTGAACACCAATACTACATCCGAGCAAACTCGCCACAGCCAAAGAAGTAACGCTACCATCTTTAGTGACCACCGCAAATAAGGTTTTTTTTCCGGATTTCCGTATCTTACACCTGATCTAGTTTGGGAGGCGGCCGCCTCTTATAAGCGGAGCGTTTCTGTATTATACAAATTCGGTAAGATAGCCTCTATAGTTTATTTATGAAATGTACCCATTGCTGCTGCAATATTACCCTCGTTTTTTAACAGAACCAATGACTTTTATACGAGCACATACCAGGGGGAAGCTTGATGCCCTCTTCGATGAGGTAATCTCCGTCGGAGGTGTTGTGAGTGCGGAGAAATGCGGCAAAATCCCGGTTATCATTTTGTTTCAGTGCTTTTTCATTGGGACTAGAACTGACACAGTCTCCCGTCTCTGGATCTGAAAACAAACAACAGAAGAAATGGATGCATGTGTGTGTGCCATATTTTTATGTAGAATGCAGCAAATATTCTTTTAGAATAAATATTTTTTTCCGAGTGCAGACTCCTAAATAGCACATTTGCTCCCAAAACCACAGGAATGGAAACGCAGAAATGGTCTATAACCGGAACTTCATTCCCTGAATTCCGCAAGAATCCTCGAAACAAGCCGTATTTAAACCTTTCTTCCACCAACCATGACGTCATCAAAGCGTCACTAGATGGCGCTCTTACTTTCACAGGCGACGTAGCAGAGGTTGCCCTTATCGTAGTCCTTATCGTCGTCTTTTGGCGCCGTTAAATAGCACTGTTTCCAGCCGATACGCGAGCAGATGGAACCCGAGCAGTCCTAAAACATCAAAATAGCAAAGATACTCGATGCCACCAAAATTAATACAAAATAAAAGGCCTTTCTGTCACAGGTTGAATAAAAACAAAACGTGGTGTTAAGCGTCCCTCTCTTGACTCCCTCCCCCTCCCCCCTCCCCCTCAAAGTATTCCAATTCTTCTTACCCCGCTTATGCAGATCTGTGTGTTTTCATTGCAGAAGGTGTTGTTACTCTTGGGCGTGGGGTCGGGACATTTGGCCATGCTTCCGTCACAACTGGAGCGCTGCGTGCAGTCTGCTTCCATCTTACACGTCATCGAATTCTCTGTCACAAAGGTGCAGTTCTCATGGCAACATGGCCCTTCCGATGGACTGCAAATTTAAGCGTACATATCCAGATACATATGTCAAGATATTCATTTCTTCTGCCGTTAGCTCCAATCACCTCCTTTCCCATCACACCCCAACACCAAAAAAACACCACATCACATCTCGCAATTTCTATTTATACACTACTTTTATTACTTAGATTAGAACATAGAATTTAAACAGGAGATTACCACATGTGCGCAAATTTTAACATTACCTGCATTGTACATTGCTGCGGCGGGTACACTGTATATCAGAGGCTGAACTGTTGCGGCCGTAGCAGCACCTGTCACATGACACAAGTAACAATAGTCAAGTTGCTTATACCACCCCATGTAATCTAGACTGATCACGTGCTGATCACGTGCCAATCACATGCAAGTTTATCAGAATCATATTTACTAAAACTCTTTGCAACCGTCTCTTCTGTACTGCTTCTAGTGCAATTTCTTGTTCTTTTGTTATAGCTGTACTCCAAGCTTGTACGGCATATTCTAGTTTGGTACGTACTATGGCTTTGTAAAACATAGATAGGTCAGTTATATTGACTTTTGCTCGTTTTAATTGTCTCAAGTGGTACAGTTTTGATGTTGAGCTTGAAATTATATTTCGCATATCCCATATATTTTGGACATCCCATTTAAGGTTGCTTTAGATTGAGAGGCCAAGCAGTTTACTTGAAGTAACTTGATTAAATATCAATGTTATTTAGTTTTATCGGTGTGACGGGTATTTCCACTGGGTTTGTCGAAATAATCATCTCTTGTGTTTTTAGGGGGTTCAATTCCATAGCATTATTTTCACTCTATCTGAGTATTTAGTCTGCAGTTTCTTGTGGTTTACTTGATCTATTGATTTCAGATCTCTCCATAATTTCGTCAGTGGTTGTATCGTCAACGTATTTGTACATGTCTAGCGGTGTTTCAAGGTCGTCAATATAGCAAACAGTATTCCCTGTGGTACTGCTCCACGTAGTTTTCTAACAACTGATTGGTGATTTTCAACCTTTGTTTTTATTGTTCTCTCTTCCAATAAATCTTTGCGCATCTTAGTCCAGTCTCATTATGTAAGTCCTACTACTTGAAAACTAGAACACAGCTATTGCTTTTGAGGCACTGAAGTTCGAGTTGAATCGTAGAAATATGAAACTTTGTCAGACTTTCCTATCAAATGCATTTGATTTGGCTCACTTTGGCGAACACAATTTGTATCATTTTTTATGAAACCTAGAGATGGTGGAATTGCAGAATATGATGTAAAGTGAATATTCAGAAATTTCGATCTGCAACATCTACTTTTCATCACAGACCCTAGATACTGCAACACTTGGACATACATTTTGTCTGATCATTCTGAAAGGGGAAGGGCTGATGTCACGCATCTATCCCCACACTCACCTTGTACCTAAACTTTCAACAATGACTCACCTGTCCCTGCAGTCCTCTGCGTATCCGCAGTCACACTGCTCGTTGCCCTCCACGATTCCGTTTCCACAGAAGGCCTCATGACGATCCACAAAACAGTTCTTTTTGCCGTGTCTCTCTTCGATAACCGCTTCCAAGACCTATGTAACAATGCCAACCATTCAGTTTATAGTCAATACACTTTAATAAACAGGTTATCCCTTGTTCTTCTACACTGCTCTTGCTTTGAACAAAAACAAAAGACTGTTGTGAGCAACTCTTTAGTTCTTTACTGTATTGCACAGCATCAGCCTATCTCGAATTGGGTCTCATTTTTGTAGACCAACAAACCACACCCTGGGCTACTTTCACAATTACAGCAATACATGCAAGTACCTCCGAGATACTATTTCTGCTGCATTCGGAGAACTTGTTGTTGTTCTTCCTGTCACCGCTAGTGGCGCTGGCAAACATGATGTAGTTGCCGTCGCTGTCGCCGGAACTGGTGTAGGGCGTACAGTCCTTGCCGCTATCATGCTGTCAATCACACACCAATATGTCTTACTGACAACCGACTAACAGCTAGATGCACGTAATTAAAAAGATTGTTCATGGACAATGTCCCAGCTCACGAATACTGACGTCACGATTTATCACACTGAATTTATAACCTTTAACCAAAATTGCAAGACAGTAAGGCGACGCATCTGGTGTTATTCAAGATTTTAATACAAAAATATGCCCGCCAATTTTCGGCGTCTCGCCAAAAAAAAAGTAATAGCCACTAGGTACTTATGTATGCTGCCTGAAATAAAAATGTCAAGACAATTAGACCATATCCTTACATCAATTAAGATCTTAATAAGAGAATTTTTTCGCAAATGCTTCCATTATTGTTTTGGAAAACTGCCAAAAAATAAATAAATAAATAAATAAATAATAATAATAATAATAATAACAGCCAGGTGCCCCCTACATTCATCCAAAATTTTACGCTTTTTTCACTAAATCCTAAAAGGATATCTTTATGTTTTTAAGAAAATTGGTTTTCGGTCAATATTTCTTTAACATTGGGCGAATCGACAAATAATTAATAGCCAGATGTCCACTTACACTCTCTGCCTTCAATCAAAATTTTAGACTTCTCAATAAATTCCCAAGAGGAGACACGTTTTCAGGAAAATTGGATTTTAATCAATATTTATCGCTAATTTTTGGTGATTCACCAAAAAGTAACAGCAACATTAGACTACATCTTTATGCGAATAGGGTCTCCTCTGGCGTAGATTTAGATTTTAATATTTTTTTTGCAAGTATTTCAACCAAAGTTCGGCTTAAAAATTAATAATAGCCAAAAAGACATGGGGTAGGGGGCACTTATATCCCCTCCCCTCCAAAGACTCAAAATTCTTTGAAGGGATCTTATGAGGAGGTGTGTTTTTAATTAATTTGGTTTAGGCCAATATATCCGCCAATTTAAGCAGATCGTCAAACAAAAGTAAAAACCAGGCAGATGCCAAAGTCTCCTACCACTGCCTTTAACCAACATTTTAGGACAGTAGCGCGTGTAGCGTGGATAACCCATGAAATCAGTGCTATGGAAGAGACATGATCCCCGTGTAGCGCGGATAACCCATGAAATCGGTGCTAAGGCAGAGACACGATCCCCGTGTAGCTCGGATAACCCATGAAATCGGTGCTAAGGCAGAGACACGATCCCCGTGTAGCGCGGACAACCCATGAAATCGGTGCTAAGGCAGAGACACGATCCCCGTGTAGCGCGGATAACCCATGAAATCGGTGCTAAGGCAGAGACACGATCCCCGTGTAGCTCGGACAACCCATGAAGTCGGCGCTAAGGCAGAGACACGATCCCCGTGTAGCGCGGACAACCCATGAAATCGGTGCTAAACCAGAGACACGATTCCCGTGTAGCGCGGACAACCCATGAAATCGGTGCTAAACCAGAGACACGATCCCCGTGTAGCGCGGACAACCCACGAAATCGGTGCTAAACCAGAGACACGATCCCACGCTACACACCTTCAATATGTGTTCTATCCGTGTGTAAAATTTCAAAACAATCCGACCTAGAGTTTCGGGGATATAGCCCGGACACGCAAGCGGACAGGCGGACAAGCTCATAACTATATCCCTCCGTTACGCGGAGTATAAAAATAAGACTTCCTGTGAAACTTACCGGCGAGCCAAAATTATGTCCAACTTCATGCGCAAACGTGAGGGTGGAGACTTTCGGGGGTACACGAGAGCCGTAATTAACCAGCGTCACAATGCCCGTGTTAAGACTTTTCTTCACTTTCTGACCGTTTTCTGTATATTCTTTCCACTGTTCACAAATTCCACCGGCTGCCCCTGTTTGAGAAAAAGGTTTCTTGAAGTTTGAACAGTAATTCGTCGCATGAGGATGAAAAGTAGCTTGGAGGATCCTCAAAAGTGAGGGGCCCGATATATACATATATGTTACAGGGAATCTGTTAAATTAGGGATTTCATGAAATCCCTAGTGGATTCGTGTAATAAATTGCTCAATCAATTTCGATGTTTTTATTGAGAATTTTCATGTTTGCAATGTAGTATTTAACTGAAATTAATAGTAGATTTTGAAGTAATATGCTTAAAGCACTCGATTGCCAAACTCTCTGTAACTTATGTCACATTTCCCACCAAATTCTGTTATTTTGGATGGTAATGTTCTAACTTCCAGTTCCTTTCGATGTGAAAAGGGATACACAGTTTTGAAGAACCACTAAACAGCTATCTTGAATGGATAATTTTTCAAAATAGTTTTATAATCAATACGAGCTTATTCATTACACGAATTCACTAGGGATTTCATAAAATCCCTAATTACACAGATTCCCTGTAACATATATATTACAGGCAACGATGGAATTGGATTACCCCGTGCATTGGCTAAACGTATCTGGCTGAGTCGTGTACTGCCTGAAATGTCCACGCATTCTGTGAACAACATTTGAGTTGGATAACATTAACTGTATGAATTCAGCAAATTCAAACTATAAATATTCTAAATTATCTAATTGCAATTGAAAATAGCCTGTAAGCACTTTTCACTAGATCATAGAGGATTTTTTTACGTACAATAGCTTTTATCAATGGATCACATGAGATGAGTTGTAAGCGTTGTGGAACTGCAATTATACCTCCTTTCAACTACATCATAGCGAAATGGCTTAGCTTTTAACTACAGATCACAGAATTGTATCAGTTTGTTGTTCGTTAATGAAAATCTTTAAAATGAAAATTGAAAAAAAAACTGATGGTGGGGGGGGGGGGGGGTATTGGCACGGGGGGGTATGGTCCTAGGGGAGGGGGATATGGTCTGGGGGGGGGGTATTGTCGGGGGGGTATCATTCGGGGGGGGGTATTGTCTGGCTGGGTATTGTCCTAGACCGTATATACCCTTGTAATTGCAATTGGTTTAAAAACATGTTCTGACTAAAATGTTAGGTTCATTCCTGAACTGACCTGAAATTTAGCCTTACAATTATACAGATCTGTCGGGCTTGAATAAATAAAATCAAAAGCAAGCTACAAATATTCCAAAGTACCTAAATCAAATAACTTGTTAAGGATATTTGATATACTATTTAGTTGGAACTGGTTCTCTGTGTTAATAAGTCTTTATTTAAGGTGAAATCCATTGCAATTTGTAATAAAACTTCTATATGGGAAAGGAATCCTTAATCGAACAAGTTTGAAGCTGATCCGAGATGTCGTTCTCGAGTTACATTGCTACGAACGCAAAGTGTTCACTACACGTTTGACGTAATATGGCGTCATGCGTTGCGCTTTCTAGGCCAAATACAATATGAACCAACCTAAGGTATTATCCTACCAAGTTAAAGCAGATCTTACGTTTCGTTCTGCATATGACGTCATCCGCTGTCCAAAATAAATCAAATACAATAGCAACCGGCAGTCCCACCCCGAGGCATGGTCACACCAAGCATGAAGCTGATTTGACTTGCCATTCGGGAGTTATCGTGTTAATAAAGTCTCGTGTCCACAACACGTAATGACGTCACAGGCTGATCTGACGTTTTGTTCGAGAGTTATCGTGGTAACATATCAAGTGTCTAAAGCAGAAGTACACACCGCATGCACATATTCAAACATCCCAGCCACCCAACCATTTAAGCAATACTCGAATCAATCCAACCCCAGCACTGTCTAAATTATATCTAATCCCCCGCCGTAGCGATAGTTTACGACACCATCGTAAATGCGTCCATTTAAAACATTACTACACCTCGCGCAAAAAAAGACACACCCACACAAATAATCTGGGCGATAGCAAATGTTTACACATTCTCAGACAGGATTTTTATTTCATGATCACCAGTACGTGTACAAAGGAAACACTAGTATTTTTCCTGATAGATACGTCCGGTAGGTGCATACAGCCGTATTACCCGCTATTCCAGTATTGGAGTATTGGAAACGAAACCCTTCTCACTAGTCAAAGTGTGTACTAGATGTCGTCATAACAACATAACTAAACGACAGAAAGCATCGCACAGGAGTGTAAAGAAATACGTAAATTTATAAGCGAATATATCTGTACCAAAATTCATGAAATAAATATAATACCACACTCGTGTTTGGACCGATCAGAAAACCCTCCCTTTGCCTTGCGCACTGTTTGCATCCACCTTTCAGGCTCGTGCAAAAAGTGCTACAGGCTGCGGGTGTGTGTGGTTTTATCATTATATAAATGACTCAAACCCAACGATGCTCTTTAACCTAGCACGTTCAAATAAAAGAACTTACTTGAATTGGAGCCAACCCAAGCCAGACCTAAAGTGCCACCGGTGAAATCTCTATACGTGAACATGTATGCTAAGCAGTACTCGTCATGCCTCGACAGGGAGTTCAGGTTGAGAAAGTTCGTCACATCAATATTTGCAGCACAAAATCGGTTCTCCGTTAAGCTATTTTGATTGCATATTGTGTCGTTCATGATCTATAAAGCAAAAAGGCACATTTTCTCACCATGACTTCATCATGGATGCTTAAGTATATCGACACAACCTTTTTAACACATCCATTAAACGATAACCAATTCTGTTCGTCCGCTTGTTTATTTACTGTATCGTTGTGGTCTTTTAAAAAAAAGCTGTTAGGCATCACAGAATTTGTGCAACTATCACACCTGGAGGCGCACTTGTAAAGAAAAATCGTACGACTCCCCACCCCTTCTGCACAGAACCCCACACACACCTGTATCCTCCACACGACGAAGCTAAAGCCGGATAAGTCATCCTTGAAGCGCGTGTCCTCGTAGATGGCCTTGATACCAGTCACGTGATCAGCTAGCAATGACGTGATTTCCTCATTCGCCCGATTAGCACCCTACCATTTATAAACAATGCTTCGAAAATAAAAGCTGTTTCTGAAATACCTTATTTTTTAATACAGACTTTCGAGAAAAAAAAAAAAAAAGAAAAAAAAAAACATCTGTTTCTGGTGCCTTGGCAATTATCAAACTGTATTTGTTGAGCTTAACCTACCTTAAACACCCAAACGAACGTAAAATATGAGACTGGTGGCTTTATTACAGTTTGACTCGAGGAAACTTCAACCTCGTGTTCAAAATAAATTTCTTGAATACTATCTCATAGACAAACAGGAATTTAAAAAGTTGACGTCACGACTTCTCTCGCATTTTGTATTCCACTACTATATCGACATAGTCACGTATCTGCTACTGCCTTTCAGCGATTGGTCAAAACTGACAACCAATCAGAAAGCAACACTGGCTTTTGACAGCATACTTACATAGCCCAGCTGCCCTCTCCTCCTATCGTTGCCAGTCATGTACTCCCACAGCTGGGGGTCCGTCTGTAAGAACAGCGAGCAGGTTTTGCCTGTGTTGGCGTCTCGCTTGTAGATGTTGTGGGCTCGGCTGTACATGTGATACGGCTCGTTGCGGTGGCGTTCGGTTTGTGCCTCCTCCTCCTCCTTCGCCGAACGCTTCTTTCTAATTGGCTGTTACGGCACAGAAAGCCAATAGTCAAGTTAAAGAAAAAATACAATACACTTCTACTAGACTTTACGAAAGCGTCAAAATACAGAGACCACATAAAGTAGGATTAAATACAAAATAACTGAAAAAACTAGCATTATTAAAAATGCTCTTTTAGTGCATAAGATCTTATAAAATTCCCTTTGTATTCAGAAATCGGTGGGTTTTTTTCTGTTTCAGCACCGCATAATATGGCTATATCTATAAGGTAAGGACTGTGAAGTAGAAAATAGGTCGCTATAAGATATGACGTAATAACCTTCTCCCAAAGGAAATATGCAGTCGTTTGAATTTTCGAGACGCGTCTGCGCATAAAATTACCTCGCTGTAGGTGGCCGAATTCTGCATGGATGACATCCACTTTGCTATACTGTCCTCCGAAGCACCGCAGTGTCCATCCTTCAAATTCCGTTTTAACCTGCAAGAAAAAGCCGTATGAATGCCAAACATAGGCCTATGCACAAGGGACTACTTTTTTTTACTTACGTCACTTAATGCTTGCAAGTTTACCAGGTGCAGGAGAGCAAGCGTAAAAACCCGCAACTTCATATTGTGTATCAGATGAGTATTTAATTCACATTTTATCATATTACTCTCATGGTGTGTGTAACACCAAGAATTCTATTTTTCCAATTGATTAAAGCACGTTGTACAAAGTGCTAACCGTCCGCCCTCATTATCGACGTGAGACTCGTGGTAGATGACAGAATGGAAGGGCTGTGTCTCGCTGAAGTAGATCTCCGATTTGTCAACAAAGTAGGCGCCCGTTGGGGTGTGGATCCTGCCAGCAAACACGCCATTGATGATCGAACCATGCACACGGGTGTTTGGCTCTCCTGTAAACACAAAATATACGTCATAAATCAAAATACTACCAAGAAGAAATATTGAATACCTGCATAAGAATAATTAGGTTCCTGGTTAAAATATAGATATTACGACTCCACTCCGTTTTTATGTGATTTTTTTTCACGGGATTTGCGTAAGTAATCCTTTCGTTGAAATTTTCAAAACCGATTTACTCAAAGGGTTTCCAGTTGTGATTTTTTTATATCAATACTTAAACACTTAATTTGTCCCGAAAACCCGCTACTTTATCCAGACATTAATAAGGTTAGCTTTGTCATGTATACTTGTGACAATGACACAATGTACTGTACATCATCTCAAAGATGCACTGGTGCAAAACGAATATTACACAAAGAGTTATCTGTCTTTATTACCATGTAAATTAGACATTAAATCTAGTATGAATAAGGTAAATAATGAGAACCAGGTTTTGACTGGTTTTTCAAAACCTAAGGGCGGAGCCCGCAGGTTTTGAAAATCCAGTCAAAACCTGTGTTCGAATTATTTACCGTTTTTCAATCATTAGTAGGGAACTTTCTCCAAGCAAGAAGTGGTCAGTCAAAACCTCCCTTTGTTTGCGTGCGGAACTTTGGTCAAATGCTCATTCAATTAATAAGTGTGAAATACATCAAAAGCTGCTTTCACGTTATAAAAAGTTGACGTAGAATCAATTTCATCGACTTTTCTAACAGGCGGCCAAACGGCTAACAACAAAATGGATAATACATAAGATATTGAAAATGGTGCTGATTTTGTCAGTTTTTTATGGCGACTTAACACAGGTTCTAAATCAAAGTGACAGTGCTGATTCCACGGACATTTTTATATCACAAATCGAAACAAATCAAGAAAATGGAAACTGTGACGATTCGATGGACAAAATTCTGTCACAAATCGATACCGAGGGGACTAATGATAAACCCGAGAGTGACCGCTCTCTTGACCTGATCGACACAAATATATTTGAAAACGACATGGAAAATGAGTATCCAAAGTTTGAAGGCAACAGTGACTGTGAGGAAAGTACAAGATTTCGTTTCGTGTCGGAGGAAGAGGCATGTGGAAATAAAAATAAAAATCAAACGGTTTTCTTTTTTACAGCCTCGATTTCAAACAGGTTTTGACTTAGAAATCAAAACCTGTTACAACAATAGAAAGTGACCTACTTATGATTGAATTATGTTTAAGGCTTGACATTAAGCTGAAGCAAGACAACGTTTACAGGGTCACCCCCTCCCCTCTCCCCTTGCACGCCTTTTCGTTTTCAGGCACATAAATGTCCCCGACATGTCTACTGGAAAACCATGGAAGCAATTTCAATCACTGTTCATGATAGCACGAAAACGATTCTTAAAAGGAGAATTTGATGAAATGAAACAAGAGTATTATTTTTGGAAACGAATCTAACGAATCAGCTTTGAAGGAAACAAAAAATATAAACGATTTAACAACCTAACTTTCTATTCTCTATTCAGTAACTAAATAAGAATTTTATTGTTTATCTCGTGCTCACAGCCTCACACACCGAAAAAAAAGCTGGTGTGATTTCGGACACCGATTTCAACAGCAGGCCAAACTCAAAGCCCAATTTTACGCCATGAAAAAAACATAAGGAATGACGTGTCAGGAAAATTCGTGAATAGTCCAAATCTGAATTTTAGAAACCATTCTTTTTTATGCATGTATGCGTGTATGTTTTTCACTGAACATGAGGGATATGCACCGGTTGACCAATCAACTCACTGCCATTTCTTGCCACAATATTAAACTGTAACACTCACATTAACCATAAATATATCTAAACAACATCCAGTTTTTCTGTACTTGAAACCTAATCGCACTGCGTCACACCATTAGCATTTTTTTGCGCATCACGTGTTCCACAAACCTTTGACGTATCCGTCGTAAATGTATGACGTATCATGGTCTCTGAGGCTGCCGTCGGCTAACTGTATTTTCAGGTTTTTTGAAAATGTCGACGTGTCTCGTTTTAAACGCAGATTAAAGCTCCTAAAAATAAACAAATATACAAATATGTCAAACAAACTGAAAAACCGAAGATGCAAACATTTACTGATTTACTGAGCAGGTCGAAAAGCAAGACACAAGAAAGTGTTCTCCTGCTTCGTTTTTTTAAACAGCTTACTTTTAACCACGCCAGGACTGTAAAAAACCATCACTTGACGAGTTAAAACTGCGGATATGTTAGAAAATCGATCTCCACACAAGTGGGAGCGCCTAACATCGGTAAGTGTTACCGCATGGAAAGAACCAAATAGCAGACCATTAACGAGGCTGCACCGTATATTTTTCTTAAACTACAGATGTCGCTTGTTACACACAAACTGTCGCACAATACATAACGCCTTTTTGTTACACTTCTTCCCAATAAAACGCACACATTTTGCAGAACCCGGGCAAATTAGCTTCCGGTTTCGGAGGGAAATGACAATAGCTGCCGTAGTCAATCAGAGACACTCAGGACTACATACAGTAATAGAATGAACATGAATTTATTCGAAGTAAATATTTAGCTCTCCACTGGCGGACTTCCTTTCTTTGCTGGTCATTATGTGGGTTTGATATCATTTGTTGCGGTCTATGGTTTTGCAAAACAACCCAATTCAGGGCTTTACATTAACTTTTTTTGTAACCTACATGGCGGGCAGACAATGTCAAAATCTTCTTGTCCGACCAAAATTCCGCCTGCCCGACCCTGTATAATTAAACTAACATTTTAATTCAACTATCTAGGCCATAGTTCTCAGTTTGAAGTCTGAAATCTATCCATAGCTTAAACAAATTTCAGTTTGGGGTCATCCAAAAAGCATGTACGCACAGACGAAGGGGTGGGGGTCACGGTCGGTGCGTACGCACTGCGTACAGAAGGGTGGGGGAAGGTCTGGGCTACTCCTTAAGTACGCATTTTTTTAACATAACTCAAACATATTTTTATGTAATTAAATAATCTAATACATCGATTTACAAGCTAAATATTATACTGTTTTAGTGCAAGGGCTATTCTATACACATTTTGATGTATGTTGGCATGAACGTTTTCAATTTTGTCACTGATTAATTGGCATTATATTTTTTAAAACAAATTGATATTTTCTTCAATATAACACAACATATTGCGTACGTTCCTACGGGGGGGGGGGGGGGGGGGGGGGGAGTCAAAAACTAACAAATTTTTGCGTACCTACTTTATGGATTGCCCCTTTGCGGGCCAGTGTGACAATCGCGTTTCACGGGCTTCAACGCTGATGAGCCCAGCTCTTAAACTGACGATACATAGAATGCCAGGTACGTGTCAGGTCGTTTACGTGTCTACGACGACACAGTGCTTAATGTCGTTTGTCGCAATTTTAATATGATGTTTACATTTTAGTTGACCTCCCGTGGCCCGACCGAACGCCTGCCCAGTCGGGAAAGTAATTTTTAATTGTACCCGATCGATGCGATTTTTCACTTTCCCGGGCAGTCGTCGATGTAAAGCCCTGAAAAGGGCATGGCTTTGGCAAGACCAAAGGACAAAAGTGGCAATAATGTGCATGTGAAAAAACCTGTTTGCCTGCCTATGTGACTTCACTTGCTGAGCCAAATTACACTGATCAAAAATCTCAGTAAGTTGTTAAACAGCCTGTCATTCAATCTCCACGAAGTCACGAATTCATTAAACATTCCTGTTCACGAAATTACTGTACATAAAAGCAAGGTTCGAAATACGCGAAGACCTTTTACCTTGACATTTGTTCTTTACTAAAAAGTAACTCAGATTTGGCGCAGGGTTGTTAATACCAAAAAATCAGCCTGTGTTTTTCTTTTTAGAACACAAACATGCGGATTGTTGATCGGTAGCTGCAAACTGACCACATCCGAAACACGTCACTTTTCGGCATTTTCCTTTAATTATCCCGGACACTGTCTTCAGTTGTTAGGTGGTTGCAGTTAAAACTTGCAACAAAATTGGACAACTGGGCAAACCTGACCATGATTTTTTTTCTTGTCATTTTTAAGTGCACAAAAAAACTCGGCTTTCACACGAGCACGAAGTCTTATAAGAAGGGCAGCGTGTGTCTGTTATTACACCATATTTGATCAAACATGACTCATTTACTTACAGAGATAGGTCACGACACACCCAAAGAAACTTCTTATTTTTTTCTGGCACATTAATCAGTCACGAATCATTTCACTCGGTCCAGTGCGAAATCCTACAGACAAAACAGCTTTTTTTCCGAATGACTGATTGTATAAAAAGTCTAACGTTTTGAATAATTCTATTAATACTCCACCCGAACTGAAGACATGGCGTGCGAACGCCACACGATTGGTTAAAATGCATTTTAAGACAACAAGTTTTGTAAGTTTGGGCAATGCACACATTTCGGGTCGTACTGTCGTGTCCGTTTTGCATCGCAGACTGTGAACACAGGACAGTAGGATTAACATCAGTGCCGAAAACTGAACAGTTCCCATGGCAGGGTATTTTCACAGTTTCATAGAAAAGTTCATCTTCCTCCAGCCCCTACCCCCCCCCCCCCCGAAATCTAAAGCAAATTCCTGGATCAATTTAAAATCCAAAACGGTATACAGTGTGTACTTTCCTTTAAACTGTAAATAAATTGTTTAGAATATCGTAGAAAGATCACTCTGGACTTCTCAAATGAATTAACTTCGCAATAATACCAAAAAATAAAAAAAAATCAAAAAAAAAAAAAATCACGTAAACTAAAGTACACGTGGGAAACTATAATTGTTCACAAAGCAGTCTAGAAGTAGCATTGACGGAGATGCAAGCATGAGATAATCGGAGCTCATATTTCGCGAAAATTAAAGTGAGACCAGATAAGAATTCGCACCTGCCGTTTCTATTCACACTTCCAGAAAACTCACTCTCACTCGTGTCGACGCACTTTTCATTGCAAACACCTTACCCAGTCCAAGGAGAGGTTTTCTCAAGGCTAAAAATGTTTGTTGTATTCAACGATTGCCACAGGATTGCAAAATCTAAATTTGGATTTTTTGTGCACTACCCTTGTACCGTCTGCACGAAAATTAACAGCAAGTTCGTAAATGAATAATGATTCTTGCTTGACAAAACTTTTGAAATTATATAAACCGACAGAATTTTTACCAACCCTCCTCCCCCCCCCCCCCCCCCACCCCGTAAGAAAAATCCATACCCCGTGCGTGCACACTTCACGGAGGGGGCTTTAAGACGCATAACTATTAACCTTAACTTGTACACTAGAAAAACCACACCTAAGTCATTAGGCGGTGCAGATTTCTCTACCAAGAAACATGAGCAACAACGTTAGAGAACACAAATTGTAATATCAAAACCTGGACCCAGACCTGGTGCCTGGTAACACGACCAGCCTTAATCAAATAAAAACGTACAGCAAAACGCATTAACGAATACTCATTGATATTTCTTAATATTCTGGATATAGAGATGCGCTTTTCTGACACGTACAGCACACAGTACGTGCTTCACGAAGACCTCGAAGCTAGAGACGCTTAACAACATCTTAGCCCGCATGACAACGGGCCTGATGCCTGTCAAAAACATCTGACACAGTATCATGTTATGCTATCATCTATACTGTACCATAGTTAAACAAAACAATCCCTGCATTTCCACTCCCTCCCCCCTCCCCCCTCTCCTCCCCTGCAACAGCTGTACATCTCCATCCATAGCACTGATACATTTATAAGCCCACGCCAAAAAAAAAAAAATAAAAGAACCTGTGTGTATCGTAAGTCACAAGATAACAGTGCTGCTGGATCGATGGATCGACGCCTAGTGCGGTAAAAACTAAATGGACGGCTTGCGGGCCACACCCACTTCCACCAAACGTCTGGCTCAGACCTTCGTACTTGCTTTATTATTAGCATTACAGTATTCTATCATATTCCTAATGAGATATTATCACACAGCGCTCCCTCGTGATCTCGACGTTCCGGTTATCTTGAAACATTTCATAGGTAAGACTCCCACCACATCTCAACCCCACCTGTTTCAAAACTAGACTACCTCAAATGATACCGGCAGTCCTAGGGATTTTTCGATCACAAGGTTCGTTGTTTTGTTTCGAATGCCAGCGAGAGTGCAAAACGCAAAGCCGTACGGCCTATTGTCTATCATTCTAAAATGATAAAAAAAAATCCTTTAAACGCCATTGATTTCTTACCTGCCAAGCGCCTTAAATTTTAAAGACACATAATGTTCGTCTGTTGACCTTCGGGCCCGTTTGTGAGAGTTGTGTAACGACTCTGTGTCATATGTTAGTCCATCGAAGTGTCGTATGTAGTCATTTAATCGTCTTTCAGCTGAAAGCAAATGAAATGCAAAAACAAAAGAGTAAAACTACTTCAGAATTACAGTTAAATTATGCGGACTGTGTTTAATTCTGCTATTCTGGTGTAATTTTATGATATCATTTCAACTGTGGTTCATAACATCCACTGTTTTTCGGTCTCAAAAAGCCTATATTGTACTAAAAAAGGGTGTCTTTCAGCCACAACTTCACTCTTGCACAAGTTCCTTTCTATGGCATATTGTTGGTTAGCTGAAAGAGGCAGTGGCTACTTTGTGAGTCATAAATACGTAGCGCCGCTCAGGGCCAGTAGGACAGTACGACATGGGGCGAGTGATCAAGGTGGAAAAAAATGATAAAACAGCGAATCTGGGACCAAATTTTGTCTCCAATTTTGCGGCAACAGGACAACATAAATACTAAATACTTTCGCCAAAGTAATGACGTAGAGGGTTGAAGTAACTCAACTATGTCAGTTGTATTTTTATGTACAATTGACAGTTTCAGATATCTAACCTGGCCATGACGTCTAAAATACGCTATGTTTCAAAAAATCGAAAAAATACTACCATTTCGACAATTTTTCATGAATCAGGACAAAAAAACACGACGTTGTACACCTTTGTGCTTTATCTGTGTGTGAAATTGCAAAACAATCCGACTTATAATTTCGAAGATGTAGCCCGGAAATGCATGCGGACGGACGGACAGGCTGACACGCTGATAACTATATCCCTCTGCCATAGGGTTATAATGAGTATAACTGGGTCGCCTTGATAACGACCCTACCCTCCCACCAATATGAAGGACACGGGAGATTTTGGACTAGGTCAAGTGTAGTGCCCAATGTGAGAGTGGAAAATAATGTCACTTGAAAGCTGCATATTACTGGCATTGCTCGATTTTGTGACGAAGGGTGTTTGATAAGATAACTGTACATTAGCCTGCACCAGAAATAAAATTACGTTTCTTGAATCAACTCTGGGCCTGTTAACGTTTTATCCATCGAGCTTTTGACAATCGACGTTTTCACCCTCGGCGTTTTATCCGCCATTCATAACGCATTGTTGTAGAAATTATTGAAATGTATCTTAAAGTAAAATCGTACGTCATAATCTATTACACGATAACAAAATTGTCTTGTCACTTGGAATCTTTAAAAAAAATAATAAATGCTGCGACGGTCCCAGGGAATATCAATTGTTGAACTAAATCATCATTCACTTTTGTTTAAGTTTTTTTTTACTGACCCGCCTGATGATTTCTTAATCGAGTTTTTTCGGGCCTTTGGATTTTTAATACCACAGGCCCGACGGTCATTCAGAAAATTTCCATTAATTTTAACACAAACTTTAACCCGTCTGACTTGTCAGGCTCAATGGATAAAACGTCGGTATCCGTCGTTCACACATATAGATGTAACATTGCTGGTTCTACAATTTTGAACTGATCGTCTCCATATTTGTGTTTGATTGCTACAGTATGACTAACATGGCATTGGCACTTGCAAGTCTTGAAATATTTTTGTACTATTCCGGTGGTTGAAAATAAGTTTCGACACACTTACTTCAAAATTACATCGGGCCTCTAGAATTTTGCTCAGGCCTCAGGAATTTTTGCTCGGGTTTGGGGATTTTAGGGATCGCACGCCTGGTGGATTGTCAAGGAAAAACGTTAATTTCATATCTTGAATACACCTTATGCAATTACCGCCTGTTACCAATATTCTATAAGTACAATCACAGCTTGGATTATTTCTGGGATTACAAATATGTGCTTCAATCATTCTTCGAGTCTCGTTTCTAAATAAATGTTATCACTGCACTTTGGTTTCGCTTTAAAGTTCTATTCAGTAAATTGTTAACTCGACTTGGAAAACAGTATTTATAATTTAGCTATTTCCTGTACATTTTGAAGGATATACTTATTAAGTATCTAACGATAATGACCGTTCAAGAAAGTAATATTCAAATTAATAAACTTTAATCGGGATGGAGTTTTGTTATGTAATTAGGAGGCGGGTTCAGCGGACCGAGTTCTTGGATGGGTAATAAGGTTTAGATTGGTAATAAGGTTATTCAGTTCGGGAGACTGAGTCTTGACATTCGCTTCACTTAAATTTAATGCCAATGTGACATGTATATTTAAGATGAGCACTGACTGAAAACACTTACCAATGTATTCACACAATATCACGATTGTACAGAGACAGGAAATAAAACTGGTTATAGAGGATCCAAACTGGCGAAAACAAAATGCGCCATTCCGACTCCATCAATTTGGTAACCCTTTCGATCCAAACATTCGTTTTGTCGCAATACGTAATAACCACTTTCGGGTATTTCTGATGGGACTATGATTCAACTGCAAGTTCATTGGGTTAAAGTACACAGAAATGACAACGAGAAACGCACATTTGGCAACCATTTCGACTTACATATTCCTTATTTTGCGACACTGGGCAAATGAAAATTGCTTTCGACCAGAGAAGATGATCTTTCCCATTTCATCAGTTTGGACCTACTCGTACTGTAACCTTTCTTTTAGTTTCAAGAAGCGGCTCACTAATAGTGGTGCGGTGTACCGCTTCAGTTCCTCGCTATATAATGATACGCAAGCCAACTGTGCTCGCTCTGAGGCACCTGTGTGGCGATTTTGTGAAGGATTTAACAACTCACTAGTTTTTACCGACATTTGCTAAAAGCGCTCAAAATACAATGGTAATGATATACAACTTCTGTGTCGCGTTTTCTTTAAAAAAGAGAGATAACCACAAGTCTCTGCCAATATCAGTCATTGCATACGCACAAAGGGCATGGTTTTCTATGTGAAAAAGCGAAAGAAAATTATTATCCACGAAAAACTTTAAATTGATATTTCAAAATCGACGGAAGAAATTAAACGTTAAATATTGTGGGTGTACATAATAAATTTAAGCCTAATTCTGCACTTAATTATTTGAGTATTCATTTTACAGATAATCTAAAGCCCTTTATTTAAATTTCTGGTCATCAATTTAAGTCATAAAACATCTAGAGGCCGGAACGTAAACATTTGACAGGTGAGGGCAGAGCTAACTTTTCTGCACTTTGCTGAACAAATAAAAGATACACAGCCCTTTAAAATTGTGCCTGTTTTACAAAAATGGTATATTGGGCATGAACTTTCTGTAAATGTTGGAATAATAGGGACTTGTATGCAGGATTCGTGCCTCGGAACATAAGAAGTTGACCTGTAATAGCAGAACAATCGAAGGCTTCGTAGCTCTGACAGAGAGATATGATGGAGAATAGAAAGAATTGGTTGTAGTAGATCGTAATTTGTGACAACACAATGTTCAGTTCTAACTAAACTTAATAAGCCAGATGCATATTTGCCAACCCTGTTGACTCAAATATTCCTTATTTTGCGATGCATCACAAGTACTTGTACAAGTTTTCACTCACGGAACATCTTTTCAACATCACTAATTTGGATCTACTCTGTCCAGTCGCCCCCCTCGCGCCACCCCCCCCTCCCCCACACACACACACATACACCGTAAATGCCAGAAAGAGCTGACTAAGAACTAACATTCTTTCCGCTCCCCCTCGTATTTTAAGCCGATGATGGGGTTTTCCCAACCAATCGAAACATCACCCCACAAAGAAGGAACAGTTCCTACACAATCGAGCAATATTTCGATTTTTAGCAAATCCGAAGTCACTGTTCGACGGTATGTTATTGTATACTCGTGAGGTACGAGTAAATCCGGGATTCAGTCCGATGCGGAAAAAGTTTACCTGTAACGATGACGGTCAATAAAACTAGCATATAATATACTCCTTTGTGCATTTTTATGAACCATGAACATCAAATATTATATAATATGAATATCTGCAAGGTTCTAATAGTTTTTAAACAATATAAACTGCAGTTAATTGAAACAAAAATATCTTTGTTTATTTTCTGAAATTGACTTCCGCCTACAAATCACACATCTAATGGCTAATATACAACCTGCTTCTAAGTGAATTAGAGTACTAACTTGTGTTTTGAATTGTGCCCTAGGCGAATCTATAAACCACTGCTAATCTTTGGATAAGTGTGAAAAACATATCAACATTTGAAATTTCGTATTGAATTCCTCTTTCCATGTAAACTAGTCAAATCTATCTATTTTGAAATTTTAAGCATTAGCGTGATGTACCTTTATATTTTTTGCAAATATTAAAGAAAAAATGCTTTGTTGTGCACAATTACACTGCTACGATAAATCTGCTCAGATTTAGAAAAAAATCAACCGTGGCCTTTTGATCCCAATCAAATTTTTGTTCAAAGAACAGATAAAATACATAGTAAAACGAACATAAATACCGTAAATTCTTAATTTTCTATTGAAAAATAATTCACTTAAACGGGTAGCATATCATGTATAATTCTAGCTCATTTCTCAAAAGCAATGTAAATGAACATTTCGATAGAAAAAGTGACGAAATTAAATTCTTTTCTAGTGCGGCCTGGAAACAACTTGGGGAGAGATAATATAGTAACAACATTGGGTCGCATGTTGTAGTATTTAACGAAGTTTTCTCTCAAGTAGGGTGTATTTGTTAAGAACAGAACCAGAGCGAATAAAACCATCTGCATCTGGATGGAGAGTAATAGTTTTTTATGTCGGTACGAGCACGTCACAGTTGGACCTTCAAGCAAAGCAGAATCTGGTGATTTGCAGAGAACATTCCGACGTATGTCAATTTCAAAATTAAGCAGCAGTGGTGAAATCAAAATCAAGATAGCAAAATGTTGGTACTGAATATTTGAGTTATTAAAAAAAATGCAGGATACAAGCACACGAGGTTGCGCAGCCAGATTTATTTTTGACCACAAACTAAATTCGAATGTAGTAAACTGATCAGCGTGTTTGGCAGTTTTATGCATAAAGTGGGCCTTTGAGCATATTTATATTAAACGTAAGGAAAAATTTTCGATGATTCAATATTTTCTTGTATTTTTAACTGTTAAAGTATTGGTAAAGTTATGCTTTTGGAAATGCAGTAGAATCTGGTATTATCGACCTGAGATGTGCCGATACTGATTAGTCCCAGCGGACCCTTTCTATCTTCCTAGGACAGAAAGGGTCACAGTTCCTTCAATAGAAATGACCGTTGATCTCAATTTTCGAGGCTCTGGATCTTTCGGCGCACGTTCAAGGACACCGAGGCTCGAACTGGCTGGCTTTTATTTTGAAAGCACACTGAGAAGTTCCCTGGCGCATTATTTTCGACCTCAGCGAAACTCCCAAACTAGAATAAAGCGTGGTTTTGCAACTGTGGATTCACTGTTGTTGTGGGCGATAATGAGGGATTCGATATCTTGATCTCAAGAAAACATATTTTTCTCAGTAAAAAATTGTTATCTGCCCATAAAAGTTGTGCGCTATAATTTACAATTGGACCATTTATGTGATGCGCCCTTTCTAAAATAACGCCGTTGGCCCCAGTCGTGCGCCGAGATTTGAAAATTGACATCAATGACATTTCCTATTATAGGAACTGTGACCCTTTCTGTCCTATGAAGATAGAAAGGGTCCGCTGGGACTAGATACTGATAAGACAGTTCACGGTTTTGAGTGCGCATGCACCGTAAAGAAACCAGCAGGATTCCTGTGTGGAAAAGACATAAAGAAACAAATATGAAAAATACACTACATGTTGATTATTCGTCGCATGGCATATGTGTACGATGTGAAAACTTATTGGAATATTGGGAAATCTATTCATGACATTATTATGGGTTTCTAACGCAAAAAGATAGCTGTATCAATTTCAAAGTGATTTTGACATATTACTCATTGACTTCTGTGTTTCTACGCTTCCCCAAAAAACTGGAAGCCTGCTTTTTAACGAAAATCTCATAGACGAATCTGTAGTCCGCTTATTACGAGGCGAAGAAGATTCAAATTGAACAGCAAATTATAATTTGTTCAATCACGAATTGGTCTGTTAGCTGCATGAAATTATTATGACTTATAATAAGAACCTCATGGTGAATTGCACTCCTTCTGTTTTGTAAATAAGGCTGGAATAAGCGGTGGAATAATGCTGTTTTTCCAATTACGATGTGCAGGTCAATTTTATGTTTCTATCCTTGCGGTACTTGTAGATGACTCTAGCTCTGAGTCAGTTGTTCCTAAATTCTACTTTGTATATCTTTTTGTCGGAGCTACGAAGCCTTCCATTATCCAACTAACAGAGGAAAACCTCGTACATACCGAGGCTCGAATCCTGCAAACCAGACCAAGTTTTTCAAACATTTACGGAAATAAGCGAATTCATACTTTCGGATCTTTCCAATGAGGGTATCGTTTCGATAGCTATTTTTGGGTTAAATTAGAAAGAAATGGTATGGGAAAATCATCCAAGTCCTAATTTTCTTTCAACATGCACTCTTTTGAATTAAAAAACTATCATATGACTTTTTTCAAAACTATGTCACATATTATTCAGCTCATTTAAAAGTAAACTTTGAATATGTTTTTGGTAAAATGGAATTTCGCTGATTTTTTTCAGTTTTTTTCTACCGTTTCTTTGTACCTTTATCTCAACGAATTCTGTAGAAGCGCAAAAACTTTCCGACAAAAGTCCCAAGTACGCCACAGGTCCTGTGCAAGTGGCGTTATGTTAGAAAGGGTGCGTCACATAAATGACTACATTATAAATTATTGCGCACAATTTTTATGGTCAAGTAAGAGCTTTACAATGCGAAAAATAGTTTTTTTCTTGTGGTTAGGATTTCGAAACCGCCATTTTTGCCCACAACTAAAATAAATATACAGTTGCAAAACCACTCTTCACTCGAAAATAATGCGCCATGATTCTTCTCAGTGTGCTGTTCAAACCCCTGGCCCTGGATTATGCGACGAAAGATTCATACCGTACAAAGCTGACATCTAACTTTGGCGTTTCGACTGAGTTAATTTAGGAAAAAGATATATGGAAATTATAGAAAAGAATTGGAAAGAATTAAAACAAAATTCCATTTTGTTAGAAGCAAAACAAGGGCTATAAAAGGGAGAGAATGCTGTGTAATTTTTTTTTAAATGATCGTATGGTGCTTCTTAAATTTGTGAGTGTGCATGGTGAAAGAAAATAAGATTTTTGATGATTTTCCTTTACCATTTCTTTATAATTTTTCCCAAACATTTTGCAGTCGAAACGACACCTCCATCAGAAAGGTCCGAAAGTACGAATTGGCTTATTGGTGGATCTGTGAATGGTTCTGTTCTGGGAAGAGAGAAAGAGTCCGCTGGGACTAGATGACTAATAAGTGGATTCGTACATACACTTTTGCATTTTGGCGTTTCAGTCGCATTGAGTTGGGATATACGTTTAAAGAAATGATAGAGAACAAATTGGAAAAATAAACCTAACGGTGGTTTTTTTGGGGGGGGAGGGATAAATGTAAATTGTTTTTTCAACATGGACATTTTCAAATTAGAAAAGCCATCATGTCGTTTTTAAAAACTATTTTATCATTCTACCCCTTTCACTGACAACCTGTGATTATGCTTCTGGCAAAACTAGCGGGGAAAGTTGGCGAAGTTGCGAAGCTCGAAACTTTGCAAGTATATCTGTGAAAAACAATATTTTCAAAACCTTAATCTTTACGACTTGTTAGTGGTTTAAATACTTTTGATACAGTTCTAACAAGTATTTCAAATTTAATGAATGCTGAGTGACACCTGCTGGTTCGACTGTTTGCAACCCTTTTGCCAGTTACTCTTAATAAAACAGTTGTTTGTTTAAAGGCTCCGACCAAAAACTACAAGTAATCTAGGACAGTTGGAGGCTTTCGATTAATCTATTCCAAAAATTGGACCGATTCCTATTTGAATCATTTTTTTTTCTTTAGAAAGTGTAATTTGTGGAATATACTGATTTGTAAAACTTAATATGCAGTAAAAATGCCAAATAACAGTGAATCGGTATTGCCTTTACTGTTTTAACTCTTACACTCTCTTATTAAAGTCTGCCCCTAAGATATTTTCAGATGAAATGTCGCTTTCTCAGCTCATTTTACGATGAAACGTATTCTGATCATATATCTTGTATTCCTGGTACGAGAACTTCTTGTGCGGCTGCATCATAATCAAATTTGGTCAAAACGCCACCAGATCAACAGGGACGAGACTTGTGCTTAAGAGTAAAGTGCCCTTCCGTTTGATCGTTAAGTCACAATCTACTTTTAAAAGTACTATGTTTTGTTTCAGTTCTAAGTAAAAATCAGCAAAGATGCGGGGACGTGGAATGGGCATGGGGAGAGGCGGACCAATGAGACCGCTCCATCCCGGATTTATCAGGCCAGGAGGGCCGTAAGTTTTTATACACATTTGTTAGCTGTCTGTGATGTTCTAATATCGTGTAACAGGCGTGTAGAAGTCAGGGTCAACCGTAGTTTGGCAGATTTGTCTATTCGTTCCCCGTTGCCCAGATGCGGTTTTTGCGGTCTGCAAATTGATAAAAGCAGCATTTCATAGAGGTGACTTTCTTTTATCAGACCCGACCAGGCTGCTTTAGCGGAGAGGTTTGCAAAGTTTTTCGTAAGATAAATTGCGTATTTTCGTGCTTTGTAAACAGTTAAGATTCCCACACCTACCTGGCTGAATGTGAGTTATCGTTATACTATGTTAGCTAAGAAATTTGGCATAGAGGTAGGTAAGAGGTATTAAAGTCAGAATTAAGGAAAGGTTGTTCATAATTTTTTATCTAAATGCATTTCATGTTAAATGTATTTATTTTGTATCGAGAAATTATATGCATAAGTTAGACAATGTCCGGTTTAAGAATTGGAGCAATGCTCATTAAATAATATTTGTGTAAAATATTCTAAAATTTTGTGTAGCCGATCTATGGGAAGGTACCGACTATCTGGACATAAATACAGACATAAATGTGTATGTAGAGGGTTTCGGGTAGAGGGAATGGATTAGTTATAGGGTATGGAGGGTTAGGAGATACAAAATAGAATCGGGATGGGTACCGTGTCCCTGGACATTCTTGTGAATTGATTCCGGTGTTCACGATATCATCGAACATTTTTTTTTTACTTTTATTTCTTTTTATTTCTTTTGGGAAGCCCTTTGGATAATCATATGTAATGTGGATTAAAAAGTTTACGAATAATGTATTTTAAGCACTTTCGTTTATTTTTTAACGTGGCAAATCACATAAACTACACTTCGTGTCATCGATATTTACTATTTTGTGTTCCAGATTAAAACCTTTTATTCCACACGTGCCTTTTGACCTCACACAGGTAACATTCCGTTTCTTTCTCATTTGTGGGCATTTTCCATGAATACAAGATGAATCCTCCACCCTGTCTCTCATCGCAGCTCACCCTCGTTTCCGCAGTTTATTTACATTATAAAGTCGGCATACTTGAAAATTAACTGGAACAAATATTATAAATTTTAATTTTGATGGAATTTTTCATCATCTGATTGTGCGACTGTGGTGTGCGAAGTAACTTTGTTTTGTTAAATGTTCACGATTGAAATGAGCGAGAGATCAACCATCAGGTGATTGGAGTGCCTACAGATATTACTAGATGATCAGTACATACGTAAATAAATAAAAAAGTATTCGCCCTGTTATCCTGACAAGATTGCCTTTTACTTCCGTTTCAGTGTGATTCCAGTTTTCCCAGAACCAAGCCGGTGACAGAGGACAAGGCATTCTCAGATGTAAGTTCAATTCCTTGAAGAGTTCTCAGTTGTTCTTTATACATGATACTGAAAGAGGAGAAGTAGTTTAACGATATATGACACAAGTAAATCAAGGCGTTGCTATGAAAAGTCAAATTTGTCAATGACAGAAACTACGGCAGTTTTTCCTCACTTGTGCTTCCGTTTTTTTTTTTGCCCAGCCGACTACTGTTGGTGGGCTGTACTCATCATTTGTGGGCCGTTCATTATGTGTAAGCCAAATCTGGGAAAACACAAAAAATGTTATTACTTCCTACAAATCCGGTTCGATTGCGTCGAAATTTGACAGAAATGTTACCGGCAAGCTTCTGCATCAGGCTTGTTTTTTTTTTTTTTTTTTTTTTTTTTTTTTTGGCGATTTGATCAAAATTGGCCAAAAACGGTCAAATTGAATAAAAAATTCCCGATGTGCACCTACTGGACCAGTTGCCCAAACACTTGCCTTGATAGCTCACTGGGTAAGGTATTGTGCTGAAAATAAGGTCGTTGGTTCAAGCCCCGCTGAAGGCGAATTTTTTCATCGTCCCTTTATTGGTTTTATATGCAGTATTGATAGTTCTGCCTCTCATCGAAGCAGTGGTTTGCGTTATAGCCTGCGAAGCAAGAGGGGTGTTCCGCTCTAGGCGTACTTTTTCATTTTCTAAATTCTTAGGTTTTGCAGGCCATATTTACAGTTCTGCCTCCCACAGAAGCATATAAAAGCTCATACTACATTAATTTATTTTTTCTTTCTTTTCTTATTTCTTTCCTTCCGTCCCTCCCTTCCATGATCCCGGGTAGATCATTCGCAGAGTTGTAGTATTTTTGTTAACGGTTCGACTGAAACTGGCCAAATAAACGGACAGCTTTAAGAGAAACACACAGCAATGTTGTCCATGAGGCCTTCCTACCAAATCTGAATTGCTCGGTTTCTCCCTTCACCTTTACAGCTGGGCACAGTGTCCACGGACATTCTTGTTCTCTGGTTTTCCACTTAGGTTTATCACATGCCAGATGTAACGTTTGTTTTCAGGCGGTTCTGAAAAGAGCCCAGGAATTGACTCCGTCGTCATCAGAACAGACCGCTGTGTTAAATCTGGTCACGAAAATCACAACCGTTCTCGACCAGCTTGTTATCAATCCGCAGGGCTTCGAAGCCGCCGTGAGTATATGCAAAAGCAGTGGAGGGAGGTTGGTAGGCAGGGGTGGTGAGGGGGGGGGGGTTGGTGCGTGGGTGGCTTGATTTGTTGAAGTCTCAAAATATTGATAAGAATTTAAATATATCCTTTGTTTTAGCAGAGCGGATAATTTTTTGTGCGTTTGTAAAGTGTGCAGGAGAGCAAATATTGTATGATACCAAGACAAAATAAACAAAAAAAAAAAACACAAAAAAGAAAAACGTACACACATGATTCTGTACTTTCTGGTAACTGATTACTCAGGAGTGGCAGTAAGCACTGTCTCAATTCAAATCACTTGCTTGCTTCCACTTGGGGTAAACTGTAAAAATTAGAAATTAAACATTGTGGGAGTATTCCAGAGACCCGGAAAATGAGATGATGGCATTGTACCTTTTGTCTGCCTGTTTCTTGTAGCAACTGGAGGAGGTGCGGCAGGTGGGCTCGCACAAGAAGGGTACGATGATGGCGGGCCACACGGTAGCCGATGTCGTCGTCATTCTCAAAACACTGCCAACCGGTAATGCCACCTTTCTCAAAACAACACTGCCAACCAATAATGCCACCTTTCTCAAAACAACACTGCCAACCGGTAATGCTACTTTTCTCAAAACACTGCCAACCGGTAATGGCACCTTTCTTAAAACAACACTGCCAACCGGTAATGGCACCTTTCTTAAAACACTGCCAACTGGTAATGCCACCTTTCTCAAAACACTGCCAACCGGTAATGCCACTTCTCAAAGCACTGCCAAGCGGTAATGGCACCTTTCTCAATTTCTGTTATTGTTATTTCACTTGCTACTTGCACGAGAATTCAGCGAAAAATGAATCTTCTCGTATATGTTCTACATACACTAGCGTGGTACTTTTGTTCGGCAGTTGAAGCCGTGGAGGCATTAGGACGCCGAGTCATAGAGGAGGTAAAGGTGTCTGACCCGCAGGAAGTGCTGTCCATGCTGATGCACGAGGGAGGCCTGGAGATCAGTTCTTCCGACGCCACAGTCAAAGCCCTCATCACCACCATTCCGCCCAACCTCAAGAAGTTAGATCCAGAATTGCATTGTAAGTTGTTGCAAGTTCTATGTTGTTTTTTTTTTTTTTGTTTTTATTTGCGCAGGGTTCAGCACTCGTTAATGGCATTTATGTGAATAAGTCACAACAACAGCAATGGAAAAATACATGTGCAAGTTGAAAAAATTTTAAAACAAGGCTTTGATTTTGAATACTGCAACAGTACAAGATGGCGCTTTATTCTGCATCAAAGTCTGAAAACCACCCCATGCCACCAGAGGTTTTCAGCTTTTGTGAAATAAACCGAAATAGGCAGTATTTTTATTTTTTTTGACCGGAATTGCATCGCGATATTGGCGTAGTCGTACTTCAGTGGTGCGTTACTCTACTATTATTCCGGTCATCACATTTGTTCACAGTGGATGGGAAGATCATGCAGGGCCATCTGGCGGCTATTCGGCACGCACGCTGGTTCGAGGAGAACGCCACTCATTCTAACATCAAGGCAGTGATCAGACTGCTAAGAGACTTGAGCAATAGGTTTGAAGGGTTTGCGCCACTTACTCCGTGGATGATTGATCTCGTGGTACGTACGACAGTTCACTATGCCGCCGTTTCATTTAACGAAGCCTAATGGACATCTGTATGCGTGTATGTGCGAGCAGTAATACTTTATTATCCCCCGTCTAATGGAGGGATATAGTTAAGAGCGTGTCTTTGCTAGATCTCCGAAACTATAGGTCTGATGATAATATTTTAAAATTTGGTAAAACTTCGCGTTTTGCTATAATTTCGCGTAATTGAAACGTGTCGTCCAGGCTGTGTCTCAAAAAATATTCTTCTATTATTTTAGAATTTCACCCACGAATAAAACAGATATTGAAAACTGCCAAATAACTTTTTTTAATATAAAAGTTAGCTTTTGTCGCTATTTAAAATTGGAAAGTTGTTGAATTGGGAAAAACGTGGTGTAAGTGGCAATAGTATGGCACTTTGCAAACTGACTTCAGCACTATTTTCATGGGTCATCCACCCCACACGAAGGATCGTGTCTCTCTGAGGCTCTAGTATTTGAAAAACAAATGTCTGGTTTGAGATATGTTGAATATGGTGTGTTGTTATAAAATTTACGAGAGTGGAAAATTAGAACAGAATCGTAAGCTTCAAAGAATTGGTTAATTTCGGTCTATTCCATGAGTACACCAGTCACATTTTTATGTACCTCCATTCCATCCGTTTACGTAGCAGGGATGTACGTCAGTCACATGTACTTCCATGCCACTCATTAATACATCTTTGGCAGGAAAACGCTATGCCTTTGTATCAAGCATGTAAACATGATTCAGAAATTAACACATACCTTTAAAAATGTAGAACTAATAAGTTTGGTGTGAGATAAACAGGAATGACGTAACATGCATTCTGCAGGCCCATTATGCCGTCATGAACAACCCTCAGAGACAGCCTCTCCCACTCCCACACGCATTCAAGTAAGTGCTTCTTTTCCACATGTAATCAAAGCTTATTTTACTTTTCTTAACAGACATGATCTGGTTCAAGGAGAGGGGAAGTCGCACAAGGCAAACAAACCTTTCTTTGTATTTAATAGATATCAAAGATCAATACTCTGATTTCATTCTTAATCTTGGTTGTTCATCGATAATAACTGGATGTTCTGAACCCATCGCGGTTTGAAGTAAAGAAAGACGTACTCTTTCCGTCACAGGCGCTGTTTACAGCTTTTAGCGGCAGGATTTTTCCTCCCCGGGTCAGCGGGCATTATTGACCCTTGCGAACAGGTTAGAAATAGTTTTAAACGTTAAAAAGTGCCAACAATGCCTTGATTATAAAACCATAATAGAAGGAACACGCATGTTGTTTGCGAGCAAATAATTTGAATTTGAAAAATTCAATGCTGTATCAAAGCTTCTCATGCTGACAGTGAGACTTCGATTTAATGAATTCGCACAAGACAATCCATCTGCTGTGGGGGCGTATGTCTTGTTCCAATGTATTGTGGGAGCATATGTCTTGTTCCAATGCATTGTGGGAGCGTATGTCTTGGTTCAGTGCATTGTGGGAACGTGTTTCTTGTTCCAATACATTGTGGGAGCATTTGTCTTGTCCCAATGCACTATGGGCGTATGTCTTGTCCCGATGGATTATGGGAGCGTATTTCTTGTTCCAGTGCATAGTTGGAGTGTATGTCCTCTTTCAATGCCAATTATTTCTTTACCTCCAGCCGGGGAACTTTCTTTTTGATGTGCTTTTTTGCGACATGTTTTAGGGAAGCTTTTAAGTAAATCAGTTTTATGATCTTTTCGGAAAGAGACACTTTTGGATGTATTCGAGCTGAATGGAAGACGCTTGATTGTGTAAACAGGGCACAGTACGGATTCACACGGTGATGAGCCTGGAGGAGCAGGATGAGGTGTGCTTCACGGCGCAGACGCTGCTCAGAGTACTCGCACACGGCGGCTTCAAGCAAATCCTGGGCCTGGAGGGCACCGCCAGTCAGTACCCTTTTCCCCATCCCTTGTTGTCGTTGATTTTAATTTGTTATATTTGTTGATTTAGGTTATTAGTACTTATTGTCAACGGCTGGGTCAAAATAATGTGTCACGTAATTGATGTGTCGAGTTGATAGATTGCCTGTGATAAACCTGTTGAAAAACCTGCTGAAAAACACCCATTTATGGACAAGTTTTATGAAAGGATGACGGCTCGGGTCCAAAATAATTCCAGGGGAGAAAATTAATTGGTCGATTTCTTCTTTTCAGGTTAAGTCTTGGGTATTAATAGATCTTTTTGTTTAGGTTTTTTTGTTTAATTTGAAATTTTGAAATTAACCTAAAACAGTATCCTAAGTACATTTAATGTTTTCGAAAATGGACAAAAGTTTTCATGCCATTCTGTAATCATGTTCTGTATTTTTAAACGATCATTTGCAAGAAATTGCCGAGAGGTGAGGCCTTTTCCGTTTACTCATGCATGTTTTTTTCTCACCGTAGGCATAGCAACCGAGATGAGTGTGTGGGAGGGCGTCGTGGTGACGCCATCCGATAAAGCATTCGAGAAACAAGAAGAGAAGGAAGAGGAGGACGAGGAAACCATGGAGACGCAAGAGTGACGTCAACGCCACTCTTTACATCATTTCTAACAATGACGAACTTTTAGGCTTACTCGCTGCCTGAGACATTTGCCAAGAAAATTCTATATTTTTAGACCAGAATGAAGTTCCGCATAATATTTATGAAATAAATGAAATATAAGGGCACACCAACATGCACACTTTAAAACCCTTTCCCACAGAGCAAGGAGTTAAAATTTTTCTCAGTCAAGTCGACACAAATGTACCTTACGTGAACTGCTTAAAAGATGCTGTTTGCTTGCAACAATTACTTCTGAACTGTTGGCATAACCATTGGGAGGGCAAAGCGCAGTTCTTTACCATAACAAATTTGTGTAAATTGTGCGAATACTAAAGCTCATGTAATGTTCCATCTCGGGCCTGGCGGTTCTGCATTTTGAAGTTTTTTGCTGTCTGTGTACTGGAAAGTGAGCAAGGTGTTACTCAGTGGACTTACTTTTAAACTGAAGCATATTGTTTGTAGGACTGTCTGGTTGTGTATCGTGTATTTAGTTTCGTAGACGGACACTTTCCCCGCGTCTCATCCGTGTTTGTAATTGGATTCATCTCATCTCCATCGACTAGAGCAGTGTGCAAGCCCACATATTCCCCACAGGCCCCCCATCAGTTAAACACGGCTATCAATAGTTTAAATTTTCCAAGTCCATTTTCCTTGGACAAACCTGACCCATTTACAATACCGATCTGTGTTTGTTCCCATAGAAGCTACATACCAAGTTTCATTAAAATCCTTGCAGGAGTTTTTAAGTTATCGTGTTAACAAGCTCTTGATCACAGACCGACAGACAGACGCGATCGATCGCATATATTCCCCCCTTGTGGGGAATAAATAACTACCACAAGTAACTTGTCAGATCTGCGTTATTTGCTGTCTGATAAGCGACCAGTCTGATTATCATTTCATGGTGCAGTGACCGTTGTAACCATATGCATTTAATGGGTGTCGTGTGTGAAAATTTTCATTCGGGAGAGCCGCATAAAATATACCTTTTGGGATGTTCACAGAGCTGCACGATTTTTATTTTAAATACCAGGATGGTTAACTTTCCGCCACTGCATGTATACAAAGTTCATTCTTCATACCAAGGATGGGTAGTGATATATGTGAAGGAATGTATTTCTTTTAACACTGATTTCTTTTAAGTAGGGTTACAAACTGAGTAATTATCAAATTGAAGAAAAATGTCAGACCCGTTGATAAAATTGCCATAATAGTTTCATAACAAGGTTTTTTTCAAGTGGGAATGATTTGATTTGAATGCAATTTCATGAATTGTTCATTGATTGGCGGTATGTAGTTCTACGTGTGGATGTGGTTGGTGTCCAGTGTGATTTAAACATGGATGAAAATATAAATGTTGTATATCAAACACTGTGGATTTAATTTCTTTTTATTAGCCCAGCTTACGTTACACGTAAGCTGGGGTATTCCTATCGGTTTGCGCGTGGCGTCCGTTAGTTAGTTAGTTAGTTGTTTATTTAGTAAACTTTGGTTCAAAATGCATCTCCTCCTACAATTTTGATCCGATATCATTTATTTTTGGTATGAGGCATCCCTAAGGGGTCGCGCATATGGCTTGTGCTTTTTTAGTCAATCGAATAATTTTTGTATTTTAGGGGAATTTTTTAAGCAAAAATTTCGAAAATAATTCAAAATGCATCTACTCTTACAATTTTGATTCGCTGTCATTTATTTTTGGTATGATGCATCCCTAAGCGGTCTTGCATACGGCTTGTGGTTTTTTAGTCGATCGGGTGCTTTTTGAATTTTTGGCGAATTTTTGAAGAAAAATTTTTTAACTATCTCCTCCTACATCTTTGATCCGATTTCATTTATTTTTGGAATGAGGCACCACTAAAGGGTCGTGCATACGGCTTGTGCTTTTTTAGTCGATCGGACAATTTTTGTATTTTTTGGGGAATTTTTAAAGCAAAAATTTCGAAAATAATTCAAAATGCATCTACTCCAACAATTTTGATTCGATGTCATTTATTTTTGGTGTGAGTCATCCCTAAGCGGTCATGTATACCGCTTGTGCTTTTTTAGTCGATCGGGTGCTTTTTGAATTTTTGGCGAATTTGTGAGGAAAACTTTCTAAAATGTATCTCCTCCTACATTTCCGATCCGATATCATTTATTTTTGGTGTGAGGCACCACTAAAGGGTCGTGCATACGTTTGTGCTTTTTCAGTCGATCGGACAATTTTTGTATTTTTAGTGAGTTTTTGAAGAGAAAACATCAAGATGCATTTGCCCCTACAGTTTTGACCCGATTTCTTTATTTTTTTTTTATTATTATTTTATTTTTTTGAAAAAAAATAAATGAATCTCCTCCTACAGCGCATAAACGCAAGTTAAATGAACTTGCAAAATAGTCAGATTTAACAAACACGCATCGACGCCAGTTAAATAAACATGCGCAATGGTCCAAAATTAGCACCGCACATCGATGCAAGTTTAATAAACATGCAAACTGGTCCAAAATAAGCACCGCGCATCAACGCAAGTTAAATAAACATGCGCACTGGTTCGAAAAAAGAACCACGCATCGACGCAAGTTGAATAGACATGCGCAGTGGTCCGAAATGCGAACTGCGCATCAACGCAACCTAAAGAAACATGCGCACTCGTCCGAAATGCGAACCGCACATCGAGGCAAGTTAAGTAAATATACGCACTGGTCCGAAACGCGAACCGCACATCAACGCAAGTTAAATAAATGTGCACTGGTCCAAAATGCGGACCACGCATCAGCACAAGTTAAATAATTGTGCGCACTGGTGGAAAATGCGAACCGCTCATCGACGCAAGCTAAATAAACAAACAAACTGGTCAGAAATGGGAACCGAGCATTAACGGTCCTAAATGGGAACGGCACAAGCTAAATAAGCAAGCACACTGAACCAAAATTAGCACCGTGCATCAACGCAAGTTAAATAAACATGCGCACCGGTTCGAAATGAGAACTGCGCATTAACGCAACTTGAATAACATGCGCACTATTCAAAATAAGAACTGCGCATCAGCACAACTTAAATAAACATGCGCACTGGTCCAGAATAAAAACCGCGTATCAACTCAAGTTAAAGAATTTATGCGCATTGGCCTGAAATAAAAACCGCACATCGACGCACGTTAAATAAACATGCGTAGTGGTTGGAAATGCGGACCACGCGCCAACACAAGTTAAATAAACATTTGCACTGGTCCAAATTAAGCACCACGGATGAACGCAATTTAAATATGCGCACTGATCCGAAAAAAGAATCGCGCATCAACTTAACCCAAACAAACATGCGCACTGGCCTGAACTGAGAACCACACATCAAGAAAAGTTAAATAAACATGCGCAATGGCCCGAAATGCGAACCGCGCATCGACGGAAGTTAAACAAACATGCGCACAAGTCCAAAATAAGAACCAGGCACCGACGCAAGTTGAATAGACATGCGCAGTGGTCCGAAATGAGAACCGTGCATCTACGCAAGTTGAATAGGCATAAAAGTCGGACTTCGACGGGACTTAAATAATATGCGTACCAGTCCGAAATGCAACGCAAGTCATATGAACCCGTGCACTGGTCCTAAATGCGAACCGCGCATCAATGCAACCTAAAGAATCATGAGCACTGGTCAGAAATGTGAATCGGATATCAATGCAAGTTAAATAATCATGCGCACTGGTGGAAAATGCGAACCGCTCATCGACGCAAGCTAAATAAACAAACAAACACACTGGTCAGAAATTGTAACCGAGCATTAACGCAAGTTAAAAAAAACATGCGCACTAGTCTTAAATACGAACCGCACATCGACACAAGTCAAATAAGCAAGCACACTGGATCAAAATTAGCACCGTGCATCAATGAGTTAAATAAACATGCGCACCGGTTCGAAATGCGAACTGCGCATTAACGCAACTTGAATAACATGCGCACTATTCAAAATAAGAACTGCGCATCAGCACAACTTAAATAAACATGCGCACTGGTCCAGAATAAAAACCGCGTATCAACTCAAGTTAAAGAAATATGCCCATTGGCCTGAAATGAAAACCGCACATCGACGCACGTTAAATAAACATGCGTAGTGGTTGGAAATGCGAACCACGCTCCAACACAAGTTAAATAAACATTTGCACTGGTCCAAATTAAGCACCACGGATGAACGCAAGTTAAATATGCGCACTGATCCGAAAAAAGAATCGCGCATCAACTTAACGCAAAGAAACATGCGCACTAGTCTGAAATGAGAACCACGCATCAGCACAAGTTAAATAAACATGCGCAATGGTCCGAAATGCGAACCGCGAATCGACGGAAGTTAAGTAAACATGCGAACTAGTCCAAATTAAGCACCGCAGATCACCACAAGTTAAACAAACATGCGCACTAGTCCGAAAAAAAACCTAGGCATCGACGCAAGTAGAATAGACATGCGCAGTGGTCAGAAATGAGAACCGCGCATCAACGCAAGTTGAATAAACATGCGCACTGGTCAGAGATGGGAACCGAGCATTGACGAGCATTAATACAAGTTAAAAAACATGCGCACTGGTCCTTAATGCAAACCGCACATCGACACAAGCTAAATAAGCAAGTACACTGGACCAAAATTAGCACCGTCCATCAACGCAAGTTAAATACACATGACTATTCAAAATAAGAAATACGCATCAGCACAACTTAAATCAACATGCGCACTGGTCTGGAATAAGAACATCAACTCAAGTTAAAGAAATATGCCCATTGGCCTGAAATAAGAACCGCGCATCGACGCACGTTAAATAAACATGTGTAGTGGTTGGAAATGCTAACCACGCGCCAACGCAAGTTAAATAAACATCTGCACTGGTCCGAAAGAAGCATCGCGCATCAACGCAAGTTAAATAAACATGCGCACTGGTCTGAAATGCGAACTGCTCATCAACGCAAGTTGAATAAACATGTGCACTTGTCTAAAATGCAAACCGCGCACCAGCTTAAGTTAAATAAACACATGCACACGTCCAATAAACACCGTGCATCAACGCAAGTTAAATAAACATGCAAACTGGTCCGAAATGCGGACCGTGCATCAAGGCAACCTAAGGAACTTGTGCACTTGTCCGAATTAAGAACCGCACATCAACACAAGGTAAGTAAACATGCGCACTGATCCGAAATAAGAACCGCACATCAACACAAGGTAAAAAAAACATGGGCGCTGGTCCGAAATGCGAATTGCACATCAACGCAAGTTAAATAAACATGTGCACTGTTCCAAAATGAGAACCGCGCATCAACGCAAATTAAATGAACATGCGCACTTGTCTGAATAAGAACCGCGCATCGAGGCAAGTTACATAAATATGCACACTGGTCCGAAATGCGAGCGTTGTTTGAAGGTATCTATGGCAGAGTATCCAGTCTACCACAGATACAAAAAAATCTGTTTCATATTTTTCTGGGAAAGAAATCTTTGTATGCATTTATCGGTCTATGTTCTGGTCCGGTGCTAAATTAATTATTGAGCTAGCTCTTTGCGGTCTCATCTTTTGAAACCCATTTTTCAAGAAATTCCCTTGCTCATGCACGCTGGAATTGGTCTTATTGCTTTTGGTAAGCTGGGACTTTGTCCTTGGACAAACTTGTTTAATGTTGATTTACTAATTTATAATTTAATTTTTAACCGAGCGTTTTTGGCAGCATAATAGGCTTTAATTTAGACACCAACACCAAACAAAAAAAAAACACTTTAATTGCAACTGCTCTAATTATTTACTATGGTTTGTCTGTCCAATGACCAAAGTAGTTAGAAGACCTGGAACTGTGACTCACTTCGAAGGTGCATTTCATTCACGGAGATATATAGCGAAGTCCACGCCAGTTGGTATAATTAGTCCAGTTTTGTGTTGACCCATTCCGACTATCCGTCCTGTCGTATATTTCGAACGATGTTGCCAGTACCAAATGGTACGAACCCACGATTTGAGCTGTATACCTGTCACCGAGAATCTGTGTAATCTGTGATTTAATCAGATCCCATGGAAATTCTTGTAATGCCGGAAAATTTTAATTTTGCTTCGACATTTCATTACCCCCAATGGAATTGAAATGACCAACAAAAATTGAACATTTCAAGCACAAAGCAATATTTCAAATGATTTCCAGTCGACCGCTGAAGCACCAATGGAAGTACGCTGATACCTCGTTACTGTTTCGTAAAAACTTTCTATTATAGACAATCGCTGTCCTTAATAATATTGTCCATGGACAACGTCCCAGCTCACGAATACTGATGGCAGGATAACCTTTAACCAAAATGTTAAGACAGTAAGGCTATGCACCTAGCGTCGATCCAATTTTCGCTAACATTTCCGCGTTTGCCGAATTAAAAAAAAAAGCATCAGTCAGATAAGTACCCATGACCGCTACCATGACATTTTGGTTAAAGGTTTATTTATATGGCCTCAGTTAAGATTTTATTCAATTTGTTTTCGCCAATTTCTAGCGAACCACCAAAAAAAAAAAAAAAGAGCAAGTAATAGCCAGGTAGAGGAGCAATGGTCGCTACCATTAACCAAAATTTCAAGCAAGACTTTTTCAGTGGCGTCAGTTCAGGTGTTACTACGAACTTTTTTCGTCAATATGCGGGCTAAATTCCGGCAAATCACGCAAAAAAGGTAACATCCAAGTAGGTACTAATGTCCACTACCCGTAATTAAAACTAGATTGGCCAGTGTTTTTGTTAAAACAAAAACGGATATGTCTCCCCCACCCCCAATCAGTCACGTGGAAAAACTTCGCAGTAAACATTTCCACTACATATGGGTTCTTCTTGCCATGTTTCAGCCTAATCCAACAAACTGTTTCGGAGACATCGCAACAATTATGGCCAAAAAAGTTTAAAATCAAAAATTGAAAAATTCGCCAAAACTACATTTTCAACGGAAATGACGAAAAACTTCGCAGTAAACATTTACACGTTTTGTGAGTTCTTCCTGCCAATTTTCAACCTAATCCAACAAACTGTTTCGGAGATATCGCAACAATATGGCCCAAAAAGTTCAAATTCCAAAGTTAAGAAAATCGATAAAATTCCATTTTCAACGGAAATGACAAGAAACTTCGCAATAAACATTTGTACTATATGTGGGTTATTCTTGCCACGTTTCAGCCTAATCCAACAAACTGTTTCGGAGATATTGCAACAATATGGTCAAAAAAGTTAAAAATCAGAAATTGAAACATTCGCCAAAAATACATTTTCAACGGAAATGAAAAAAAAAACTTCGCAGTAAACATTTACACATTTTGTGAGTTCTTCTTGCCAAGTTTCAGCCTAATCCAACAAACCGTTTCGGAGATATCGCAACAATATGGCCAAAAAAAGTTCAAAATCAAAAATAAAAAAATTCGCCAAAAATACATTATCACCGGAAATGAAGTAAAACTTCACAGTAAACATTTGCACTATATGTGTGTTGTTCTTGCCTCGTTTCAGCGTAATCCAACAAACCGTTTCTGAGATATAGCCTGCAAAAGTAAAAAAAAAATGCACGAAAACCCCCCCTATGTTCAAAAATTTGCCAAAAATAGAATTTTTGAGGAAACGAAAAGAAATACCACGGGCATCATCTAGACATGTACCCCAATATGTATGTATGTTTTGAAAAAAATCAGCCAGATTGCAATTATTTTCCCTGAGTGCAGCACAAAAATCTCTTCACCTCTGGCTGATATAAATTGCAACTGAATTACGGTACGCTTATCCCATATGTTAATTTTCGATGCTCCGCACACTAATAGTTTAATTTAACAGAAACTGATAGGACAAGGATTTCAACGATTAGAAACTTTATTCTGGTGTGATAGCATGTAAATTGCTACACTTTCATCAAATGACCAAATCACCTCAGGTACATGAAATGAGTTAATAGCAACAGAAACAGAGAATGAAACCCGATTTTAAGATATTCACTTCACACAAACCAAGAAAAAGGTGTGAAATACATCTGGAGTAACGAAATCGCACAAAAGCAGTTAAATTTCAAATATTAGCAAAAACAAGTGATCATGTCGGCAAAGATGGCCAATCAGGCAATTTCAGCGAATCTGTATAATTTTAAAGGTAAAAAATCAGCGAATCTATAGATTCGCTGAAAATTTTCAGCGAATCTACAGATTCGCTAAGTGAGTCAGCGAATCTACAGATTCCCTGAAATTTTCAGCGAATCTATAGATTCGCTGGTTTTACAGATTCGCTGTAACATATGTACGTTTTGAAAAAATCGACTCATTAATTTCATAAGAACTCACTGCGGACAGACGGCTGGGCCAACGAGAGATATCTTATGTGGTGGCTGCATTATGTGGTAGCATTTTATACGCCTGAAATGCATTTAAGTGGTAGGTCACGGACAAGATTATTTGAGAATTAAAAATACTTATGTGGTGGTTTATATTTGACCGTGTCCTTATGTGGTTCCCAGCGGGCGTCATTTCAATGTCAATAATGTTTATGCTTTGTGTGTGTCATTTGTAAATAAACGGAATTATATATGTGGCACTTTACTGTATAAAGATATTATACTTATCTTTCACAACTGCGCATATTTATTTAACTTGCGTTGATGCGTGGTGCTTATTTTAGACCAGTGCGCATGTTTATTTAACTTGCGTTAATGCATGGTGCTTATTTTAGACCAGTGCGCATGTTTATTTAACTTGCGTTAATGCGTGGTTCGCCTTTGGAAAAACTGCGCATATTTTTTTAACTTGCGTTCAGTGCACGTGTTTGGTTAACGTGCACTGATGCGCGGTTTATATTTCGGACCGCTGCGCATATCTATTTAACTTGTACGATGTGCGGTTCACATTTCGGACCAGCGCGCATGTTTGGTTAACGTGCACTGATGCGCGGTTTATATTTCGGACCGCTGCGCATATCTATTTAACTTGCGTCGATGTGCGGTTCACATTTCGGACCAGCGCGCATGTTTGGTTAACGTGCACTGATGCGCGGTTTGTATTTCGGACCACTGCGCATATCTATTTAACTTGCGTCAAAGCGTGGTTCGCATTTCGAACCAGTGCGCATGTTCATTTAACTTGCGTCGATGCCCCGTTCGCATTTCGGACCACTGCGCATGTTTATGCAACTTACGTTGATGCGCGGTTCACAATTCGGACCAGTGCGCATGATTACATAACTTGCGTCGATGCGTGGTTTCCTCTCCCGACCAGTGCATATATTTAACGTGCGTTAATGCGTGGTGCTTATTTCGGAAACTGCGCATGTCTATTCAGCTTGCGTCGATGTATGGTTCTTTTGTCGGACCAGTGCGCATGTTTTTTTATCTGGCGTCGATGCGCGGTTCGCATTTCGGACTAGTGCGCAGGTTTGTTTAGCTTGCGTTGATGCGAGATTCACATTTTGGACCAGTGCGCATGTTTCTTTTATGTGCGTTGATGCACGGTTCTTATTTTAGACAAATGCGCATGTTTATTTAACTTGCGTTGATGCGCGGTTCACATTTCGGACCAGTGCGCATGTTTCTTTTATTTGCGTTGATGCACGGTTCTTGTTTTAGACAAATGCGCATGTTTATTTAACTTGCATCGATGCGCGGTTCACATTTTGAACTAGTGTGCATGTTTGGTTAATGTGCACTGATGCGCGGTTCAAATTTCGGACCAGTGCGCATATTTATTAAACTTGCGTCGATGCGCGGTTCGCATTTCGAAGCAGTGCGCATGTTTATTTAACTTGCGTCAATGCCCGGTTCACATTTCGGACCAGTGCGCATGTTTATTCAACTTCGCTGATGAGCATTTCACATTTCGGACTGGTGCGCATGTTCATTAACACTTGACAAGCCTTTGGCTTGCAAGAGTTATATGAATTTGTGCGAGCAAAATTCGTCCTTTTTTTTTTTCTTCTTGACACTTTTTCCGATTTTTTGTGTCTTCTTCTCCTCTGATACTATGGGCCCTACGACCATGAAAATTGGGACTTATGAAGAGCTTGATCTGAACATGTGCATGTCACTTTTTATTTTCGTCTTTGATTTCGTATTCTTTGTTAAAACGCCATGTGAAAAGAGTGTATTTTTTGCAAGAAATGCGTAGCATTTAACCCACATCACACACAGTTGCACAGTGAGCTTTGTGCGAGCTCTGACTGCGTAAATAGCTAACACGGCGTATGCTAGATCAGTCAATAACACCTTAAGTCAACAGAAACCAAACACTACTTGGCTTATAAGACATATTCAAGCTGTGTTGTTTGCAATATATATTATTCAAGAAATAACCCATTGAAGGAAGTATTTTTGCGTTTTAATTTTTGTCAAGTGTTTTACATTTCGCTAGCGAAGTGAGGTTCTAGTTTCGCTTGCGTTGGTGCGTGATTCACATTTCGGACAACTGCGCATGTTTTATACTTCAGTTGATGCCCGGTTCGCATTTCGGACTTTTTAACTTGCGTTGATGCGCGGTTCACATTTCGGACCAGTGCGCATGTTTATTCAACTACGCTGATGAGCATTTCACATTTCGGACTGGTGCCCTTGTTCATTGCGCTTGCGTTGGTGCGTGATTCACATTTCGGACAACTGCGCATGTTTATTTAACTTCAGTTGATGCCCGGTTCGCATTTCGGACTAGTGCGCATGTTTATTTAATTTGCGTTGATGCGCGGTTCACATTTCGGACCAGTGCGCATGATTACTTAAGTTGCATCGATGCGTGGTTCTTTGTTCGAACCAGTGCACATATTTATTTAACTTGCGTCGATGCGCGGTTCGCATTTCGAACCAGTGCGCATGTTTATTTACCTTGCGCCCATGTCCGGTTGCGCATTTATAACGAGTGCGCATGTTTATTCAATTTCCGTTGATGAGCGGTTCGCATTTCGGATTAGTGCGCATGTTCATTTAGCTTGCGTTGATGCGCGTTTCTTATTTTAGACCAGTGCACATGTTTATTTAACGGCGCTGATGCCCGGTTCGCATTTCGGACCAGTGCGCATGTTTATTTCACTTGCGTTAATGCGCGGTTCGCATTTGGAACCAGTGCGCATGTTTGTTTAACTTGCGTTGATGCGCGGTTCACATTTCGGACGAGTGCGCATGATTACTTAAGTTGCATCGATGCGTGGTTCTTTGTTCGAACCAGTGCACATATTTATTTAACTTGCGTCGATGCGCGGTTCGCATTTCGAACCAGTGCGCATGTTTATTTACCTTGCGTCCATGTCCGGTTGCGCATTTCGAACCAGTGCGCATGTTTATTCAACTTCCGCTTGTGCGTGGTTCACATTTCAGACAACTGCACATGTTTATTCAGCTTGCGTTGATGCGCGTTTCTTATTTTAGACCAGTGCACATGTTTATTTCACTTGCGTTAATCAGCGGTTCGCATTTGTAACCAGTGCGCATGTTTAACTTGCGCTAATGCGCGGTTCACATTTCGGATCACGGCGCATGTTAACTTAAATTGCGTCGATGCGCGGTTCATATTTCGGACCAGTGTGCATGTTTAAATAATAACCACACATTAACACAAGTTTAATAGACTGTAGGATGATTCATTTTGAGGTATTTTCTTCAAAAATTTCCCCTAAAATCAAAATTCAAGATCGAGTGAAAAAGCACAAGCCGTATGCCCGACCCATCTAGGGCTGCCTAATACTAGATACCAAAAATAAATGAAATCGGATAAAAACTGTAGGAGGAAACGCACTTTGAAGTTTATTTTCAAATAATCCCAAAAATACAAACATTGTCCGCAGTGGGTGTATTCTTAAGATTCTCCCCACCTCACAGCGGGATTTAAACAAATGCTGCTCTCCTTATTTGCTTTAGAAATTAGCTTTATAGTTGAATTATTTTTCAACAGATGGTGTTACAGGACAGTTGATCAACGGACTTTGACGGACTCCCTTATGTGGTTTGTTTTGTGCTCAATGGGTGCTTATGTGGCTACCTCATAAGAAACACCACATAAGAAAGAAAAACCACATAAGTGACGGATGTACCGAAAATCCACCACATAACATAATCATTGTGGGCACGGGCGGACGGACAGATGGACGGACGGACGGACACGGACCAAATGCTATATATGTCTCCCTTAGGGGGAGACATATAATTTCAAGAAAAAAGTCCACATACTTGGCGTCAGTTGAGATTTCAATAACAAATTATTATATGTCTCCCCCTCGGGGAGTCATATATTGTTTTTGGTCTGTCCGTCTTGCCGTCCGTACGTCAGCAGCGATTTCTCAGTAACGAGGCAGCCAAATGCAACCAAATTTTACACACATGTTGCCTATAACCTACAGATAATGCCCATATATTTATTTTTCATATCCGACTATTTTTCGATTTTTTTAATTTTTTACTTCAACATTTCGCAATATATCTTCGTCTTTCAGCAGCGATTTCTCCACAACGAGCACGGCGATCCCACACAAATTTTACACACGGGTTGCCTATGACATACAAATAATGCCCATATATTTTTTTGATATCCGGCCATTTTTCGAATGTTGGCTTTTTCTTTAGATTTGTTACATAATGTAGAATTGTTTCAAGCTAGAAGCGTATTACTTTGACAGACTGGCGCTGGGGGAGACCTATCCGTCCTTGAGCTTTAGCAAAAACATAGACTTTCTAGTTTGGGTCCCCTTTATATCCGGTTTTTTTTTCAAACCACCGAAACAAACTGCAGCCAGGTCGGTACTGATGCCAGCTTTCGCTATTCGACATTTGAAGACCGAAAGGTCACATCCCTAGCGTTAGTTAAGAGTTTACTGAGAAAATGGTTTTGCCAATATTTCCGCCAATTTTTTTTCCGAATCACAAAGTACAGTGAGCAATAGCTAGTTAGGTACTGGTTAACCTATCTGAAGTTTTAAGACAGAAAGATTACGTCAATGTGAAATTTGTTTTTCACCAATATTCCCGCCAATTTTTAGCGAATTGCTAAATAGCTAAGCAGATACCTATGTCCGCTACCTTCACTCAAAATTTCAAGACACTGAGCCTAAAAACCTAGGAGGAGACGTGATTTTTCAGCTTAAAAGCGTACATACTTTCAACGACTGTTCTTACAGAAGCAGGGACTAAGAAGGGTCAACATCTGAAAAATTACTCATTAGACGAATTCCCTGGGGATATCATGAATTGCCTTACGACACGATTCCCTGCCATATACCAAAAGGAGTGTGTAGAATCTGTTAATTTTTCCAGGGTCGTTGTGTGTTGCGTCTTTACACTGAACTTTACTTGGTCTGCTGTGCAGGAAATAATACTTACGTCTAGTTCCTGTAAATACACTACAATGTGGCTACAGAGCGTGACGCAGAGCTTGCCTATACGGTGCTTTTTGAGGACACATTTTGTACTTAAAAGCATTCCCGCTAATCACAAATAAAACATGTGATAAAACTTCCGATATGCAAGGAAATGTATGCAAACTCAGTGCATGACCCTATCACAATAAAATATCACAGACAAATATTTGAAACACTATTCGTAGTTCTGACACAGTTTTTTCTTTCCTCTGACTTGGCACATCTTAAATCCACCTCACCCTTTTCAAACTGCGCCCCATCACGTTTTTTTCGCAATACTTAAGGTTTTGGATCTTTGGGAAGGCGCTCCGAACGATCATGAAGGAACGCTATGACGTCACAATAAAAGTCCTTTAGCTTTGGTGACGTTTCCGGCGCAGTCAAGTAACCCCATTTGGCAGGGTGATAAAAAGCTTTGGCAAATAAATGATGTTTTGTGAAATATTGCCATGGTGCGTCTCTGCTCTCATCCCAGATAATTTTATTCTCCATGGCAACAACATCGCCAGGATACTCCAAACAACGGATGATTGTGGGCACTGCAATTTCAAGAAAGACTTGATACTCGAGAAAAAGTTTAGAAAGTTGAGCAAACTCGTTCGACAGTCTTTGTGGAATGTAATACACATCGGAATAACCCCCTGAAGGCCGTAACTTCCCTCCATTTAGCTGCACCAGCTGCTGGTAACACTTATAAATCAACGGCGAGTGCTCCTGTTCTTTCTCCATATAGTTTAAAAGTGACACAGTGCTTTCTTGATAGTCCTCCCACCAAGCCCAGTGCGGAAAGAAATCACACATCCCTAACTTACATTCTCGCAGTTTCGTAATTTCTCCTATTCTCATCTCCTTCCCTGGCAGGAACCAAATCATATCGCGTCTGAAGTCTTTAATATTATTTACAAGCAAGAGTGTATCATCTGCGATGACTAAATACCCAGCCACATTGAACTGCATGTTGATGGCTTTAGTCAAACAGGCGTAGTTAAATGCCCCAGGAACATGGCCCGGCGGAGACCTGTCATACGTCAGGAACGTTCTGTTCAGCAGACCATTTGAATCATATAAATAAGGAAACTCAGTTTTATTAGGCCAACCGGGTCCGCAAAAAAGCAGATGGGGAAAGAAACTGCTGTATAGTGATTCCGCGTACGGTAAGGCTTCATAATGTGGTTTGTTGAACACGACAATTAGGAGAATATCTCCAAACTGTAGCCATGGTGCTGAGAACGGAGGGGTGGTTCTGTGTTTGCTGTCTGTGACGTCACAAGTCACGTGATGAAGGCGATCAATTTGTTTCAAATTATTTACAGGTAAATGCCGTGGCGCCTGCTCAAGCTGAAAATGAACTGGTCGGAATGTCAAGGCATCTCTGTCACACGGTAAATCACCTTGTTGTCTTCCAACTGAAAATAAATATGGGAATTCGTAGCCACTTTCGTCCAAGCTATTCAAGTACTTCTGTACGGCTCTAAACGTAGAATGCTTTAATCTTTCCTTGTCCCGCAAATACAGCATAAAATGTAGGATGCACGACTGCACCCAATCATCCTCACAAGTCCACTTGTCTATCAATTCAATCCATTCTTGCACATTTCCACTTAATTTTTCAACATTTTTCTTGAATCTTTTGTCATCGAGAAACGTCTTGATTCGGTTTCCAAGTCGCCAGATTATTTTCTGCACACCCAGATTTATCAACAAACGGTTTTCATTTGCTGCAGTAGAAATCATATCAATGGCCGCTGCCCAGATGTATCCATAGCGGAACAGCCCCGTTTCCAAGGAGACGAGTGCATAGTTACCAGGCTGAAGCACTACGCTTGGGGCCGAAGTGTCGCATTTTAAGTCACTTATGTCATACTGCTTACCATTTTGAAAATCATACAGATCACTTGCGCCCGAATAGCTGATAACAAATGGCGCTTGGATCACCGGAAGTGACACGTGGCAATGTTTATAAACGGCGTGACGTGACGGCGAGATGGGTGTGTTCAAGTTACAGCCGAAGTGTCGTGAGGCAGGGAACAGCGCTTGTTGGGGTTCGCTGCTGTACACCAGTCTGTCGATGTCAGATACGTCAATGTGATGAGGCCGATCCATATTTTCCAGGTTCTCCGTCGCTGCCACATACACAGCTTTTGGTTTGTACTTTGAAAAACAAGTAAGTACAGATTAACGTATTTTTAATTTGCACATACAGAACAAGGGAAACGTCTACTGAGATAGTGAAAGACTCATTGTACCAGCCACGAGACATTTTTCTAGGTCAAGAAATACATAGTTGTGTAATAGAAACTAACTGATTAAAAAATCTGTCACTCCGTCACGACTGCTATTTTTTCCACCGTGTCGGAAGGTTTACAATGACAAAATCCTCGGCTTTGCCCAACCGTTTGGTATACACTTGGATAGCCGAGAACAGCTTGAAAAGGTTGCTCTTGAACATGTTTTCTTTGTAAATGTACATTCTGAACACGACATGACTGTGGCAATATTAACAAGCAGTAGGGCTGTAGTTACTGGTTACAGTGTCGTGGTTACCTTGATGACGTGTTGTATGCCGATGACGAGCCATAAACGAGATGTACTGTTTCCAAATACAGCAGACAACTCCGCGTCACGCAAATCTGGGTCGAGTTGGCTCATAGCCAAGAACCGGCATCGGCTGTGTCTGCAATAGAGTAGTTTCACAACAAAGTGCTACACACGAAAACTGAATAAAGTAGTTTATTAGTTTTTCATGACTATCTTAAAGTCAGAATAACCGTTTCTTATGTTTTGTCAATCAGTCACAAGAACTTGCCTGCGTTGCCATAGTGTACTCATACAGTAATGCATGGTTATTAAGTCTGTCTTGTTAAAATTGAAGAGCTCGCAAACAGACAGCCAGAAAAGGTAACTATAGCGTATCACACAGGAAAACAGTACGTAATGCTTACGTCACATCTGTCTGCCCGGGCAGTACGAGGAAGATATTCCAGTCCTTAAAACTCGCCGCAAGAGTTATGCACATCTTGTCATCACTGCTTGTAGCCAATAGCCACACCCCAGTCGGTTCCGACGTGGGCGGTGGAAATCGACGTAGACTTGGTGAACTATCCAGCTTCGGTGCTTTACCCTGCATCACCATGAAATCACCGTAGATAACTAGATATATTTTTCCAGGTCGCAGAAACGTACATGTCTGCTCGGGTCAGAGTAACCGATACAGTTTTGTGGACAAAACAGTTTCTGTTCCTTCTTTTTCTATTTAAACTGCACTACAATTTCTGTACTGTCCTAAATATCCTTCTCTAGTATACCATCTAGATATTTTTCTGCACTGTAATTTGTTCTTGCGATGACGCACATTGAGCGAAGCACGAAGGGCAGCATTGCTAACTGATGGCACACATAATACGTAGGTGCAGACAGTTGTGTTCTCAGTTTTCCTTCCCTATTCAATGAATACTGAATAAATGGTTAAGAAGAATTCATGTCATGATATTGCTTTGTTTCAACCGATCCTTCAACCACAGCAGCACTAGTATTGACCTTAGACCGATTGACGACATGGTTTTGAACCAATCAAAGCCTAGAGTTTTTTCAGTTGAAAATGTACAAATATAGAAATTTCATTTCGCATACCTCTTCATCGAACCAATAACGTCGAGCGGCGTAGACAACAAAAACCAGTAGAAAAACCGGGGTCATTTTCCTAACCTTTCTTGTAACTGCAGTCATCTTCATGGCGTTGTTTTCTAAGAATGAAATATATGAACACAATTTGAAATTAAAAAACACTAACGGCAAAAGCTTTAACCTTGACGACACTGTTTAGCTTTGCACGACTCTAGTAGAATGGCAAGTGCAACCGAGTATGCTACAAACTAACAATACAAGGATGCCGATGGCCATTGTGACAAAGCGAGATCCAGTGAACAAGTATCAAAAAGATTGTAGGGTGACCAGAAAATAGCAGTAGCATTTTAAAACCTCGTTATTTTCAATTTTTCAAAGACCAACATCTGCATAATCTCCAAAAAAAGAGTAAATTTCAAACAAGTCCTAACCCTGGACTATGCCTAAGAAATTGAAAGCAAGCTGATTAAAACTACTTGCAGCAAAACTATTTTGGAAAAAAAATGTTAGGTTTCTGGACTTTGGTCACATGGTATTTAAAGGCCCGAATTTAAACAAACATTTGTCAGCTGAGTGTGGAAGCTAATTTTCGTCTGTACTTTAATGAAGAAATAAAAGATATACATCGCATTCAAAATTGTGCTTGTTTCACAGAAAAGGTACGAGGCAAAGAACATTCAGACTGAACAGCAATTTAACGACGAAATAAAAGGTTTGCAGCCCATGAAAAATTGTGCTGTTTTGCACAGGTTGTATTTTGTACCTGAATTTACAGTAAATGTTTGAAAAATAGAGACCGGTATGCAGGAATCATGCCTCAGAAGATATGAAGTTGACTCCTATTAGCTGAACAATGTATGGTTTCGTAGCTCTGACGGAGAAACATACAGTTACTTAGGTCAGAGCTGACTGAGAGCTAATATTGGGCATGAACTTTCTGTAAATGTTTGAATAATTGTGACTGATAAGTTGGATTCGTACTCAGATCAAATGAAGTTGGCCCTATAAGCCAATTCGCACCTTGGCTTTTGCCGAAAAGTTCTTGCGTTTCGGCTGAATTCAGGTGGTATAAGGATATAAAGAAAAAATAGAAAAAACGGCAAAAATCAACAAAATTCCATTTTGTCAGAAACACATTCACATGTTGGTTATTACTCGTAAAGGGACAAAATAGTATGGCTTTATAACTTTGAAAGTGTGCATGTTGAAAGAAAATTAAATTTTGATGTTTTTCCCTTATCTTTCTTGATAATTTCCCCCCCCCCCAAAAAGAAAAAAAACATTTGCAGTTGAAACAATACCTCTACCGGAAAGACCCGGAAGTGAGAATGGGCTTATTACGAGTACGTACTCGTAGCGGTACGAGTACTCGTACAATGGAGGGCTTCGTAGCTCTGACAGGTATATACCGAGTAAGTGTAAGGAAGGGCTGACTCGGAGCTAACGCAGACAAAACGTATGACAACAGGCTGTTGAACAGGGACCACTGACATGGTCTCTTGCACACTTGCGCGACTCAAATCAACCGCTGAAATCACCAAGCAACTTATATTATCGCTCATAGTCGATTTATTATTCGAAAAATTTTATCGTACATGAAATCCAATCCCGAACCTTAAGACAAGAAGCATCATACTGCATGTCGTATGGCCTAGCTATAAAAAGAAATAAACTCAAGCATAATTCAGATGAAAGAATACAGAATACGGAAATACTAGTACAGAATGATAACTATTTTAGCATGACCATATAATTATTATCCACAGCACTCCTCATAATAAATAACACAGCAAGCAAACTGTCATTTTTACCTAAAAGGAAATTTTATTTATCAAAATTTTCAAGAGGTATCCGGACATAGCGACGGCCATAGCGGAGAAGACCAAAACGGCGACGGCCAAAGCGGCGACAAGTGCAACCCTGGACAAAACGGCGACGGAATTTTTTTAGTTTATGCTTTAAAACGCTTATTAAAAAATAAGAATTAACATCGTTGCCAACACAGTTTATTTAACCACCAGAGATAAATAAATTTGAACATAGTGCAGTATTTCTCCCAACGTACCATTCATGCCCTCCCTAACCTCCTTCCTGTCACCAGTCAATAATCTGCTCAAGGAATGATTTACTCACTTACCTTTTCTCAGGTAAAACTGAAAATTATTTTCTCAGGTAAAATAAAATGTAATCTTATCTTTCATTGGTGTGGTTTGGTATATAAAAACAGCATTTCACATAACCGATACAGATAAGGATTAGCTCATTAAGGCAATTAAAACATCTGTCTTTCATTCTTGATAATCCGAAGTCCTTTTAAAGGCATGTTTATTTTGCCTTTTATTGATGTGGATTCACGTGCAATAACGGATTAGTGGGCACAGTCGCTAAATACAATTGTCTTTCAAAATGTACTTCTTTACTCCTGCCCCCCCCCCCCCCCCCACACACACACAATGGATTATCGTATAATTGCAATTAGGAATATATGAGAAAATAAGTGTTAAATTATCCATTTTATTTTAAAATTATTTCTTAAAATTTAAATATTGGTTCAATTTATGCTTATCTTCAAGTAGAAATGAACTGATTTATCTGGCAACACTATTCTTTGTATTTTGATTTCAACATTAAATTATTAATCTTGGTTGCCGTTTTGTCCAGGGTTGGACTTGTCTCCGTTTTGGCCATCAACGTTTTGGGCGTCGCCGTTTTGGCCTTCTACGTTTTGGCTGTCGCCGTTTTGTCCGGGATTCATCCTGAGAGAATGTTCATTCCCATAAAATGTAGCACATATTCCTGGATATTACTAAACCGCCAAACGTCAGATGACGCCACCTTCCAGTCTTTCTTTTTCTTAGTTGTGGCAATTATGTGATGGGCTAGGCCAGATGAACAGTTTCTCTCGTACATTAGCTAAATGTCTCCATACTATTTATGACACGAGCAGCACTCATCCCTTTATTTTCCAGAACCTAAGGCTAGCTGGTTTTTTCGACCATTTTATTGATCAAGAAAATGTAATGGCCTAGTAGTTGAGAAACGACAGTTCTACTGCAGTCAATTATCGTGACGTCATCATGACGTCATCACTTAAGTCCCGCCTCCCCCCTGGTTGTTGGTTGTTGTTGGTTCTTTGTTGGTTGTTGTTAGTTGTTGGTTGTTGGTAGTTGGTAGTTGTTGATTAATGGCTGTTGGTTGGTTGTTCGTTGTTGGAAGATGGGAAGTGGAAATTTGAGGTAAGTGAAATTCTTTGTTATGTATGTTTATTTGATATATATTTTTTTCTTTGGTTATGTGGAAGACCGCGCCATTCATAGATGTGTTCGAATGGCAAGCCCATTCAAACATGTGTTCGAATGGCGTGGTTTTCCCACATAACCAACCAAAGAAAAAATAAATATAACAAATAAACATACATAGCAAAGAATTTCACTTACCTGAAATTTTCACTTTCCTCTTCGAACAACCAACAACAACCAACATACAACAATATGTCATCCAAAAAAATTTTACTAAAATTTCCTGTCCTGGGGGATCCAAAAAGCAAAAATGTTCAGAATCGCCAGAAACAGATAAATATGCCAAAATCACAAATTTCCCCACGGGCGGGTGGGGGGGGGGGGCGGGAGGTAAAAAACAAAAAATGTTCAGAAATGTCTAAAACGTGTAAATATGCAAAAGAACAAAATTTTCACACGGGGATGGGGTCTGACATAGCATGTCCTAGGAGGGTCTGACATAGTGTGTCCCAAGGGAGGAGGAGGCAGGGCTTCAATGAGGACGTCATGATGATTGACTGCAGTAGAACTGTCGTTTCTCAACTACTTGACCTCTGCATTTGGCTACTTTTACGTTTATTAAAGCCTCCCCTACTTTGAACAAAACAAAGTTACAGTCGACTACGTAATTAGTTTGTACAAATTTAAAGATCTCCACTCTTTTTAACCACTTGTAAATGGACGTTTTTGATCCGTTCTAATAAAGAAAGTAAATTTTCAAGTAGCAGTTTGCTTCAAATTTGGTTAATGGAAGGAGTTATTATAAGTTCTTATTATATCTTTGATAAAATGTATTCTTTTTAGTGCTTAATATATGTGTTTTATTATTTATTGTTATGTCTCTATTGTTCCACAGCAACCCCCATATTTGTTTGATCCTGAGATTTTCGAAAATATGTAAAATTTTCTGTACAGAAAGGGGATTATTTATTTGGTCAATTTTGAAGTTGAAAGGCAAGATTAAGTACAATCCACTATATAGCTTCTTTTCATTGTGTATTATAGCATTATTCAACCATTTACCCATAGTCTTGTAAGCCAAGCTAGCCTCAATGCTTTCTTTAATCTACTGACATCTGGCAAGGCGATCTCTCTCTTCAAAGTCAGCAACTTAGGAACTCTGCTTCATATTATTTGGTCTATTATTATATAACATACTTTGAATATAGGAGACCCCCTTGCCAGATGTCAGCAGATTAAAGAAAACATTGAGGCTTTGGCTTCAAAAAAAAGACCGGAATCCAGTCTTTTCGTCTTGTCTAAGCAGTTGGGCTTGCTGCATTGACCACTATTTCTTCCCAATTTCGATGTCTATCATGTGAAATCTTGATTCATTTATATTCAAATCATACCCTACTTTGGGCTCTAGCAGCTGTAGGCTTGCAAAGACCAACATTGATATTTGATATTCGCACTTAAACTAAACTCGAACATTTCGGCAACAAATTGCTAATGCATAGTACTTTATAAACAAATGTGCATGTCGCAATATCAGCAAATGGATATATTTTGCACCGTACTTAACCAAACTCTACATACGCTATTTCTTCGTCGTTTCTGACAAGCTGGGCTAAAGATTAGACACATAAAACAAATAAACGATTAACACCTGGAACTTCTGCCTGCTTAACTCCTAGATTCCATTCTTAGGACTGTACTTGAAATTTACATAGCCTGTGTTTACCCATCTACGAAATTGGTCACCAAAGCTTAAGTGTTTTATAACTTAAGCATGTAATTCCAGTTAAGACTGTCAAATGCCTTTTCAAAATCAAATGACAAGACACGTTCCTCATCCCTTGTTTATTTGGTCTATTTGTGATATCTTCTATTAATAGCAGTGTATTGATAAAGTTGCTTTGGTTTCATTGTAATTTTTGGCAACATGTTTCTTATTGATTGGATAGTAATTTAATTACAATTTTGTAGTTCACGTTTGTTAGTTACACCGGTCTTTGCTTCCAGTAATTCTGGATTTTTTCCCATTTCTACAATAGTGTAATAATGCCATATTTTTGTAATTTTAAATATCTACTTTTTCTGTTGAATAATTAAATACTTGCACATAAGTATCGTAAATGACTAAAAGGTTTATAAAAATCGGCATTCAAACCATCACAGGCCGGACTATTTTTCCATTTTCACACTCCTTGATTATAAGTGGACCGTTACATAACTGTTCGTCCTCAACGTTGCTGGTCTAGGAATGGTTAAAAGATCATTAAATTCTGCATTTCCTAAGTTTTGTTAAATGGTTTTTATCAATTTTCTCAGAAATGTTTAAATTCAGTTCGTATTCGATTTGGGTTCGTAAATTCAGTATTATTTTTTAATGTTTCTAAGTTTTCATCATTCACACTCCTTGATTATACGTGGATCGTTACATACCTGTTTATCCTCAACGTTGCTGGTCTAGGAATGGTTTAAAGATCATTAAATTCTGCATTTCCTAAGTTTTGTTAAATGGTTTTTTTATCAATTTTCTCAGAAATGTTTAAATTCATTTCTTATTCGATTTGGGTTCGTAAGTTCAGTATTTTTTTAATGTTTCTAAGTTTTTCATCGTAAACTTTTTTATCACTATAAAAGCATTTATTATTTATCTTATTATATCAAATAAAGTCAGCACTTTAGCGTACATGAGCTCTTCTTCCTTTAATTTCATAGGTAATTTTGCAATTCAAGTATTGCGAATCTTCTTTTGAGATCAAAGAAGACTTACCTAGTAGAGACCATCACATTTTACAAGTATTTCTTATGGTCGATTTGCTTTAGCTACGCTCTTAGTAATTCCAATAGTTTCAGATCGAACTTCAAAATTCATCAAAGCCCAGCCAATTCGTTTATCAGATATAATTTTTTTCCAAGTAACTGTATCACAGATTGTAAATAGCCACCATTAATCAAAAGATGGTTGTTTAATTTCCACCATCTCCTAGCTCATGATCATGTTCTCGAATTTTGTAGCAGATTCCCACTTGTTAAAACATCTGGTAGGCACATGACAGGAGGAGTGTTTCTTGACCAATTAAATTTTAGCTATGATTTGTAATTAATTTTTTCATGTATTTGTCGAGTTTTTTCATTGCTACTCCGGCCAAACCTTTTATCCTTGGGCTCCAGCGTTACATTGAAATCACCAGCCGTTATCAAGGTTGCATCAGAGACTGTGTCTACTTTTATTCGGAAGGCATTTTGAAGAGAAATACTTTTTTCCAAATCAAGGTTAGTTAAAAAAATGTTAAAAAAGGCGATCAAACATTTGCAATTTCGTCTAAGTTCCCTCAGTCGACAGCCCAGTAGTTCCTCGTCTCCGAGGCCTTTTTAAGCAGTGCCATAACACTTTTACATTTTAACTATGCTGGATATAGCTGGCACTATATTTCCATTCGTTTCGCTACTTTTCTTCGCTTTCTCAAGAACTATGACTTTCTGGAATAAACAAGACATCAGAATCATCTCGTTTTAGAAAATAACAGATCTCTTTACATTTGTGATCATCCCTCAACCCATTGACACCTAAGCTGTAATATTTAACCATTTTAAAGTTTTGGAAATTTGATCAAACTAATCAGCGCTGTGTCAGAAAGATATTATTTTCAAAGAAAGAACGTCAAATTTCTTTGAATAGATTCAATAAATTTTGATATGTGGAGGAGGGATAATGTTTTTATTTAAGGTATATTATTAAAGGCCCCAAAAGCACTTCAAATGCGATGTCTAGGGTTGGAGCTACATATATCTGTATGTTCATAAACATACACATTCACATACAATGGCATGCACAAGAACGCATAATATAAACACACATTTAATCCGTATATAAATAAATACATATTTAAAGTAAAACACTTTAAATATCGTACATATTCATGTTCCATACTCAGAACAAGCATTTTTAATGAACAGTACAAATTTAACCATTTTTTGTGCGCTGTTGAAAGAATACACTGTTAGAAAGTAACAAAGGCTTACAACATTGAATAGCCTTTTCTCGCGCTCTTTTATATCAAACTTATTCCGTTTAATAAGAATTTAATTTTCGTCTTCCTGTCGAATACAAAGTATAAAGGGGTTCATTAAGACCTGCGATGCAGATTTGTTACTTGTTTATATACAAATATAATGTTAAGATGAATATCAGCTATAAATTCTTAGCTTAGAGAGTCGTATGTATTTTGAAAGTAATTTCACATTTTACTTCATTCATGGAAGGCCATACATATCATACACCCTAATTAACACCTGATAAGCGTTCCATTTAGGGCCGTTGGAAAGGGACCTTTGACCTCTGTACCTATTAATCAATATTCTGTCTTATAGACACTAGGTATTTGGCCCTTGTTTCACAAATAGAACCCGAAACTATGCAGTTATCTCAACATTATATTTAACAAAAAAGTAAATAGGATTTGACTTAAACATTCCTTTACACGAGAAATAGCATAGAGATTCCAATGTGCTCTTAAGCTCATTTCGGAAGCTTGTTGAAATTTTAATACCTTATACGGATTCATTTGCTATTACTTTCTGGCAAAACGTGATGCCTCGCCCTCTCCAGAACTAACGAGATGATTACGGCCTACAAAAGCCATAGAATCCAGCCTTGCAGAAGTAATGCTTCGGCCTATTGAATTTATCTCAGAGTTGCCCATCGAGTAGATGTTTTATGGCTTTTGCGATAAACAGGTCTTTCAAACATCTACAAATCTCTGTATATTTTATCGTAGATCTTCTGCGAAACTGATCTTTATTTCCTGTTTGATTAATTGTCTTTTTCCTGTAAATGCGCCTTTTTTCTTCTATTTGTACTATATTAGCTTGGCATTTGGGTCAATCGTTTTTGCGCAAGGTGGCAATTGTGATAAGTATACATGCCTGTGCAAAACTGCTTGGAGATATCTTATCAGTGAATGAGAATTTTGGATAAATTTAGTTTTTACAATGATGGATTTGAATCGTTCTGTTATCCTGACTGGCTTTTTAGTATCCCGCTTCCCATCAAGTGTGCAACATCTATGCAATTTTGCACGTTAATTGAATTTTAAAACACATGATTTTTTTTTTCAAAAACAACTTTGCAGTTCCCACTTTTCCGTGTCTCTACTTTCCTAAAAAATGAGAGTTATGTTTATATACTTTTTTGCGAATATTTTTTAGGCATTAGATTTTGCTCTTGAAAATGTGAGCAATTTCATGAACTGAACAACTTTAAATCTGAAGTTGACCCTGGAGGTCAATGCATTTCGTTGAAGTTTATTTTGCACTGTAGCTCATCCTGTTTGTTGGTATGCACTTGGATTTCTTGCAGTTATCGGTAAATATCCTCTTGCTCAATAAGGATTCTAGGGATTGTCAGTGTATCTGAGCAATCTAGTTCTGTGATGTTCGTACTCACTGAACTTTGATAACTATCTAGCATAGAAGCGATAGTATCAATTTTTTCATTTGTATTGTTGATCGTCTTTTTATGTGGTAAAAGCTCTTTATGTTTTTCCATAAGTTTAGGGCAAGCTCTCTGTGTTATTGTTAGGAGGCTGCTTTCAAGTTTTTCCCACAACCAAGTTAATCGTTAGCAATACCATAGAAGCTATCCTCTAGTTTTTTTCCATAAGCACCAATATAACTGTACCTCATAACCATTTATTTTTCAAGTCAGACCTCTTTCTGTTTGGAGGCGTTCCACACCTCCTGCTTTGAGGACTTTCCCTTTAAGTTTCGTTTTACTTTCACTTAGTTTCATATCTTGCTAGTTACCCAGAAATGGTGAACTGCTGTCAAATTGCTGATTGCTCCACAGGGAAGAAGCTATCGTCAGATTAAAAATGGAATAAAACCACATAACTAGAGATTGATCAACATATTTCAAAGGCAAACTGGTGATCAACGGCCAAACGCCGTACCTCATCTTGAGCTGAGCAGTGGGCAATGCCATAAATTTTTCTCATGAGCTTGAGCTGACATGTGTATGTTGTGTCGTATCTTTTCTTTCGTCGTCTCTTGCATCCGAGCGTGAACTCTTAGGACAAGACCCCAAATAATTGCGTCGAATCTCTACCTTAATCTATCGCCGCACCCCTGTTTTTGGCTTATTCAATCTACACTAGGGGCAAAGGTACCTAAATCAAAGGACTTTGCCTGGCGCCGCGACTAGATTGTAAGCAGTGTACCATGCTCCAACCGAATGTTACTTTCTCTACCCTCTCACTGGTAAGCTGTTTTAAGCTGCTGGAGTGAGGCGGCTCCAAGTATGAGATTGCGGCATCTGTTGGCGGAGCTCATATTTCATCGCCTGTTCCGGGAGCAGAGACAACTCGCCTGTTCCGGTGTTTTGTCGTTTGACGTCGCAGCAAAGCTAGGAGGTTAGGGCAAAGGATCTCCAGCATACGCTGAGGCCTGATCCTGTAAGACATCATCTGCTCCTTAATATGAAGTCGCTCTGACTTTAAGCACACGTGACAGAATGAGTTCGGACCACAGAAGAGATCTAACGATATATATATTCTTCATTATTTCTCATTTGCGCTAAATATGCAGGCAGCTGTTGAAAGTCTGAAAAAGTCATCTTTGACGTCGGGCTTTAGCTTTAGAGGGTATTTCCAGTCTCTGAGGTGAGGTACCCACAAGATAGACGAATGATCTGCTGTAAACTTCATTGAGTGTCTGAAGAAAATATCTGAAGAGGATACTTCAAAGAGAGAGAGAAGGAGAGAGAGGAGAGAGAGAGAGAGAGAGAGAGAGAGAGAGAGAGAGAGAGAGAGAAAGAAAGATATATATAAGGCTGGTTTAGGCATTAACAAAATATATAAAACGATATTTTAGGTATTATCGGCATTAGCGGGAGCACATATATTTGCATATTTTTTCTTATGAATGTGTTTGAGTTTTTGCTCAATTTTGATTGAAAGTCAATATTTAAGATATAAAAACACGCATTAAATAAAAAAATAATCTCTGGATATATAATATTAGTTGTAAGTAGATTTTTTAAGGCGGTCTCGATAATACGGTAATCTTGTACAATATATAGTACAGCCAAGAGAAAAATAATAAACACTGTAAATCTATTAAAATAAAAAAAAACGCTTGCAAAATATTGGAGTGCAAATGATATTCCGATATTAATTCTGTACAAAAACAAAAAAAAAATATGTTTTCAATAAATATATTACATGTAGCACCTAAGTCAAAATTATTCTTCCATCTTTTCCACAGACTGTGGTTGTTGAAGTATATAAATTTATCACGTGGGTAGTAAATCGAAGCGAATCTTCTGTAAATAAATTGCGAGTCGCTGTATACATATAACCCGCAAATAAAAGGGGCGATCGGCACCGTGTCTGTCGCTATGCCTGTCAAGCGAACTGACGGTGGAAGAGTTTGTGACTCCCCATCAGTAGCATCTTTTTGCACAAGTCGATGAGAATATACCCTCATTTTTGGGACAATGAAGAATTGTTTCCGGGGTAGCACCTTGACAGACTTTCGGCCAAGGAGCTGCCAAGGAATCAACTGACAAACATATTTATCTGAGTGTTGTTTTGAGGTGGGCAATACGGGCATTGGGGCAGTTGGGCCTGCCCTTGGCCATATAATACAGCAACCGTGGTGGATACTCCCTGACTAAACCAGAGGTCAAGATGAGCTGCTCGACATATTATCCAAAGGAAGCAGACTTGCTCTATCTTCGGGTAAATTTCAGTCTGTGTACAATTGAAAAGAACGCAATAATTATCCATTGTCCATGCCACGCAAAATGCATAGGTAAAGGGGAAATGTTAGGTTATTCCAAAGCAGAGATAAAAAGAATGTAAGTACTGTGTGAAATTTATACCAAATGACTTTTAATGTCCGATATCATTGGAAGATTTATACCAAATAAGTAATTCGTATCATGCGGAATTTTGTCGAAGTTAGTGATTTCAACTTTTTTCAGTAAAAGAACGTAAAAAATGACCATGAATTTATGTGCACTGGTATTTTGACCATAAATATGGTCTGCCATTTTGAAATAATACATGTGTAAATAATTTTGCATGAAGAAAATGAACCCTTTTTTGTTGTTTGTATAGTTAAACTGTTTATTGCAAAAGCAATCGCGGAATAGGCAATACGTCGTTTCGCAATCTATTTTCAATAAACTATATGAAGCAAATAAGTAACGTAATTAATTACATCTATGAACACTTTCACTCTTTTCTCGAGTAAAACGTGGATATAAACAGAAAAGTGGGTCGTGAAACCCGTTCACATGTGCGGAACGTTTTCATGTAAAACTGATACATGCTCATATTAATTGCTAAAATAATTAAGGCTCCATGTTAAATCAGCAGATATACAGAGAATAATAGGAATTTAACTGTGATGCAAATTGTCATTGCCCAAGCTGACTATTCCCTTGACGACTGTTAAAATATTCATAAAAGCGTGAAAAAACGTGTTCTTTTTAATAATATCAGTATCTGTTAAGCGATGTTGCAACAAAATGTTACGTCAATTCAATGAAGTCTCGGTTCAGATACCAGAAAGGCATTTTTTACTTATGTGTACCATTTTTTTCTATTTTAGTTTTATGTTTACAAACAATAGCAGTGCAAAAATACGAGGTTTCGCAACTAAGGCATGCGATATCCCTGGTGAAACGGAGGGTAATTTCATTGGTGCAAGAAGGTCGAGAGTTCAACGGACCTTATTCCACTTTGTGTAGGTATGTTGATGACCGAAATAAAGGAGGCTTACGTTGAAATCCCGAAATAAAGGGGGCTTACGTCGAAATCCCAGACAAAGTCTTGGAGGGAACATTCCTGTAACAGCCAAGAAAGTATTGTTTGTGGAACCGCACTGAGCATAAGGCATTGCTTTCCACTACTTGCGTTACAATTGTACATGTAAAGTTCTTGTTTCGCTAATGAGATGTCAGTGTAAAGGAGAAAATATATGTTTCATGTGGAATAAGAAGCGGTTTAGCAGTATCATGTAAGCGGTGACATTTCAGAGCTTTAATGCTTCAGTAGCAGATAACAATGGAATGACTGACAACTTACCATACATTAAAATGAAAGATATTATTTATGTTTATTTGGAGCTACTTAAGTGTCGTGAGAAACCTCCTCCGCGATACAATTTCCACAAGGGCCCAAACAATCAATTTTGCCGCCACTTCGTTGCGCGTTCCAAGCAGCTTAAGCATGACTGAAAAAGGAGCCGCAACAATGCTATGCCTGGCATTGTGAACGAAAGTGTACTGGATGGACCGCCATTTCACTATTTATTGCAATATGTTATTGGCGTAGACAGAGGAATTAGTAGTGCAGTGTGGCTTATTTTACAGCAACTTGCGTTGCAATGGGAAAGACACATGACAATAAATGGCAATAATGTTTCTGAAGAGTAAACGTAACGTAAAGTATGACATGTTAATATAGCAACGACTCCATTGTGGATTCCTTTTCAAGAATCATTTATCAAGAAGTTTGGACTCGCAAACAGACTAAGTCAAATCTTCGATCTGGATGAAACACCGTCAATACGTATAGAGGGATCAGCCGCCAAGGTACAAGAGCATTTCAAAATGAGGTATTTTTGCTTGTAGAAATAATACATAATGTTGGAAGAAAGTACTGTTGTTCCTTCGATTATTGAATAAGCATAAGGTCACTTTAAACTTAACAGTTTTATGAAAAGTGTCGTGTTCTGCATTACATTGATATATATGAGAATTTACTTAAGGCTGTCACTACTTTGGACTGCAGGTGATTACACTCAGCCAGGTGACGGCTCATATGTGCCTTTATGCAGACGGCAAAGTCGTGCCAACAATGATGTCAAATCAATCAATGATGTCTTCTGACCACAACTTACCTCCTGAATTGTAGTGCAGCGCATCAGAAAAACTAGTCATGCAACAGTTATACCCATTTTATTGTTCATTCAAAATGCGTTTTTGAAGATAGAGCCATTGATATTATTTTATGTATCACACAGGCAGACATACATATTAAATCATCCCAGCGAAATGTGAGAAGCACATTATTACGTAACGTTACTGTTTATAACAGATGACTTAAAACACATTGGAAGACTAGTTCTTAGGCATATTTTATTATTTTCTTTCAAAGACTGCATAAATAAAGATATGTTTGCAAAATAATTCTCACAAATATTTATGAAGCATCGAGGAAAGGAAAAGCTGGTGTTGCCGCACACGACAAATAGAAACTGGTAGATAAAAGTCACTGTAAATTACCTATGGTTAAACATTTGGAGACGTAATAAATAAACAGCATATATAACAAATTTGGTATAAAGATATTTATTAGAAATGTGTTTTCTATGAATCACAATAATGAGTTCACCGGCACATACAACATAGATAATTCAGCCTTTAGATGTTAGCATTTTGGGTCTTCGAAGCCTAAATTCAGAAGCATTGAGGCATCAGTAGCCCTAATAAACAAGGATTTCGTCTTTCATCATAATCGACTTGCTCAAGTTTGGGGCCACTGCATCGATCAAACATGCACAAAAAGACTTGTGACAGAGAGTTTCCTAACGTCTGGCTTGGTTTAATTCAATTTCATAGCTGTAAATATAACAAAGCTGTTACCAAAGGCTGTTCGAGGAAAGTTCATATAATATTCTTACATAACAGCTGCAATAAAAGGGAATTCTTAGTAAATGCACATTTCATTGGCTTGTAATATGTTACTTTTTTGCACTTTTGGAGCTCTTCTGCTTAAATTACCCAATAAAATCATTTTACTTTTCTAATTTCAGTTGAATGTTATCCACTTAGGTGCAGAGAAGTCTGGTTAAGTTGACGCTACAAGAAACACGTTTTCCAGTGTCAACACCAGCAGATTATACGCGCAGTTACAGTTGTGTCATGTAAGCTGTCCACACTAAAATATCTTAAGGCACAGAACATATTATAAGTGCAACAATAAGCTAAATCATGCACATTTTGGTTTTGGAGGAGATGTCTGGAAACCGATTGCTCTATCTCTCACCGTTTTCGAGATAAAGACCAACTTCCGGTTCGGAGCTCAAAAGTGACCTGGAGGTCAAGGACACCCGGACGTTATACCTTACGTAATGTTGTATAGGGATTGGAGGTCGAAAATGAGGTTAAAATTGCTCTTACCGTTTTCGAGATAAAGACCAACTTCCAGTTTGGGGCTTGAAAGCGATCTGGAAGTCAAGGACACCGCAAGTTATAGGGAGTGGCGTATTGTCGCATAGGGGGTGGAAGTCGAAAATGAGTTAAAATTGCTCTTTCTCTTACCGTTTTTGAGATAAAGGCCAACCTCCGATTTGGGGCTCGAAAGTGACCTGGAGGTCAAGGACACCGGAAATTATACGCTACTTAATGTCCTATAGGGATTAGAGGTCGAAAATGAGGTTAAAATTGGGGCTCGAAAGTGACCTGAAGGTCAAGGACACCGGAGGTTATACCTTACGCATCGTCTTATAGGGGGTGCAGGTTGAAAATGAGGTCAAAATTCTTACGGTTTTCGAGATAAATCATTGTTTTTATTAAATTTTTTTTCGTGATTTGACGTTGACTATTAAGTTCAAGGTAAAAAGTTTTTAACTGGTTCCTCAGATCACATCGTCCTTTATATGTGTGCCATGTTTGGCTTTTCTAGGTTCAACGGCTTTTCAGTAGATGTCTGGAAACCGATTGACCTTTTATCGCGATTTGGCCATGACCAGTATGATCAAGGTCAAAATTTTTTCAGGTGCACCACTTCAGATGAAGTTTGGTTGGTCTAGCTTCAGCGGTCTTGGAGGAGATGTCTGGAAACCGATTCGGCTGAAGAAGAAAAGAAATTCAAAAAAAGGGAGGAAAAAAGGTGAAGAATTCTAGGCAATCCATCTCCATTTGGTGTTTTCAATACCAAGTGGAAATAATTTCAAGGAATAATTACAGCAAGGCACTGTCCTTCTTAAGTTCAGTGTCAATGCACAACTCTTTGCAAAGCAAATGAATGCTGTTAAGTAATTTCACATGGTTAGTTTTTCCTGAAGTACGCCATTCATCTTTATTATTTGAGGTTGCACAGAGACAAACATTTAGTGTAACGCATGGAGCATAAATTTTGTGATTCATTCCATTCAAAGCATCAACACAATCTATGACCAAGGAAGACACAGCACCAGTACGGGAGGAAAGTCCTGAATAATCATTCGGAATGTGTGGCAGCATACCCCATTCTGTAGCTGCTGCTACCGAAACACGTCTGGAATTCCCTGACCTATTGCAGAATATGCAGCAACCACCAAAAAAGAAAAGGAAATGCAGTTTTAATGCACGTAATATTAGTACGTGGGAAGCAGATGCCACAAAAAGCGCGAGAAAAACAAGAACTATTACTGAAGATGGCAATTATTCGCAATATAGATTAAGGAAGGGTTATACAAAAATTTCAAAACACCGAAAGTTTTCAGATGTAGCTGGCAATTGTGATAAATGTATGAAGTATTCAATTTATTAATACTCATTTTATGAGTAAAATATCCTGTAGACGTAGAAGCAATCACTATGGGTTTTCCAATGGGTTTCACATTGGGCATCGTGATGCTTAATAATAAAAATTTTGTGGAACAAATAGCCCCAAATGGGTACACTTAACATATGCCCTGTTGCTATGTTTACAATGCTTGTTAACCAACCGACCAATCAGCGTCGGTGAAGTTCCTGTCATGTGATCGAACTACACCCAACTTATCGTACCATACGATCCCAATTGATGGGAGGTGGGTGGGTACAATTCAGGTAATGACTTCTACGTCTACAAGATATTTTACTCATAAAAATGAGTATTAGGAAATTAAATAATTCAGTTTTTGAAAATATCATCTTCTAGATCTAGGAGCCATCATTATGGGATACTAGAACTGGTGGTGGGAATTGAATACCCAATGCATACGAACTGGCTGATACGCCCTCTCCAAGACATTGTGTCAGAAATGCAGAAATAAAAGAAGCTAAATTCAATTTATCTTTTAATTTCAACGGGGGCTCACCGCGTATTGCCATTCCATAACAAATAACAATATTTAGTGGGGTTTCACCACGGAGTGCTCATTATTAACAATAAGCTCGAACACACATACATACAGTCTGATACGAGCTAATGCCCCCCCCCCTCTTTTTCATAAGAGAGGTATACACAAGTAAATAGGTGAACATGAAGTCAATCTATGTGCCGATCCGTCACAGCGGTGTGTTATACTATGTGCAAAACCGCTCTGTCTGAAACCCGACCATGGTATAAGACGTCACTATGCCAAGCCGCTTCAACAGTCGTAGCAGGATCGACAGATTTTCGTACTGTCGCTACAGCTCCAAGTAGTGCCTAAAACCAGTGTCTATTTAGCGGCCTTCTTCTTGTAAGGCTTCTTTCGAACCAGACTGCTGGGGAGTCCTGCAAGAAGGAGGGCTATTATGAATCACTGATTTAGCAGCAACAAATGGGCCATGACTATGCAAATTGTTTAACGCATCAGTTGTATATTTTTGCGAATAGTGCTTAATAAACGAGGACCAACAGCCAACCCGCAACAAGTCGCACATCAACATACTATTAGCATTAAGAAAGAGTGCGCTACATGTCTAACCTAATCAGCTTTAAATGACAATTGCTTTTGAATTACATCTTCAGATTCTTTAATCATGATACTCTAGAAAAATGGTTTTCTTGATATAATTAGATATAGACGCTTTGGATAGATCTACTGCGATACTACGCATGAAAGATATAAATAGACGACGCTGTAACGTACTACGATTAGTAGTGGATCGTTTACTACGACACGGTGCCGACACTGCCACGAAACCTACACAAGGCTGGTATTACAAACTGTTTAAATGTACCTAAGCCATTGGTCGCAATGTGCGTCTTGTCCACAAAGACACATTGCCTCCCATGAAGCATTGACTTGACTAATACAGTTCTGCAAGACGTGAATTTCACCGCGGCGCTTGCCAGGCGCCAACACCACGAGAAATACACACTTCAAGGTAAGTAACTTTCTGAAATGATAGAGTAATGGAAAAGTGGAGATGTGAGATATTTCAGAACCAGTGACAAATCCCAAGGCACCACTGTCCTGTCAGGAATTGGACATTCTAACTGAAATGACCTGAGTAAGTCCGACAATATATCACATGAGGACAAATCATAATCCGAGGCGCGCTTCAAAATAAACATGAGAGCAGAACGATATGTCATAATCAATCTAACTGCCACCTTCCTTACCTCTAACAAATAAAGGATCTGCGACAGGATCAATATCTCAATCGAGATCATGACTCGAAAGTCTCCAATGTGACAAAAAAACCTTATTCGTAGAATCTCTGTGGATCCTATCCATTTTCTGCATGATCCTTTGAGGAAAACCCTTGGACCTTGAGATGGAAAACTTATCCACCAAAGTTTCAGTCGAAACAACTGAGGATCTGGATGATAAGGATCCGAATGAGGGTGACGCAAACTGCCTTACTCCAGGAGAATTGGAAGACTTATCACGCACGGTAACCACATCAGCAAAGGGAACAAAGGCAGTTCTGGAAGATGGGGAGCTAGTAACAATAGACGGCTAGATCTATCGTGCCAAATCTTCACAAGAACTCTCAGTACCCCTATCAACCACTGACACAGTAACGCTAATGCTGCAAGGTCCTGACACGGAGAAATGTATACCGCAAGTCGATGGTTCAGACGATTGGCAAAGACATCGACCTGGGCGTGGACCCCACAGAGATTGTGTTGCAATCCATTGAAACTTGTAGTCCACTAAAGCCCAGTCCACTCGGTGTGAACAACTTCGCCCATCCGAGAAGCTAAATCGGCCAGAACATTGAGGCTACCTGCAATGTGTGGCGATTGAATGAGAAAACTCAGTCGCGAGAATGCAATAACACCTGTTTGGTGAGACAACATCGGTGAACGAGTGCCGCCCTGCTTGGACAAATAAGACACCGCTGTCTGATTATCTATCAAAAATTGAGCCAAGTGGCCGGTGAGAAATTTGCCTAGATTTTTACAACCAATCAAGAACAGCTTCATCGCTAATACCTTGATATACAAACCTCGTTAGTGAATCGAACATTGCCCCCTGCACATGCGTCTTGGAAAAAAAACCAACCGTTGCAAGATGTATCAGTCTTACCTGCCTCGAAGGGGCTAGAAGAAAGGAGGGAACACCATGCGACAGACTGAGTTGATTCGACCACCAATCTAGATCCCAGAGATAACAAGGAAAGTCGTATACGATGATCCAATAACCTGCATCGACGCAGTGCCCTTAGCACAAACCGTTGAAACTTTCGAAAGTGACACCTGCCTAGCTCGACTGTCTTTTCCATTGGTACTAATAGACCGAGGAGTGACAAGATACACCCGTGCAATGAGAGACATAATCTTTTGTATCCGATTTCGAGTGGGAAGTGCCCTGGTCCCTATAAAGTCCAACAATTCTCCAAGAACTCTATTCTCTGAGCTCGAATCAACTCTGCCTTGCCACGATTAACCAACAGATTCAGGGTATCGCACTGTGTCAGTAATGTGTCTGAGTTAAAAAGAATTTGTCCTCGCTGACCAACAACAATCGTCGAGGTATTGGAAAGTTTGCAATCCTACTTTAGACCCCAGCATTTGACTATCTTCATGACCTGGGTAAGCAAAAACGGTGCCGTCGCCAAGCCGAACGGTAGAGCAAGAAACCAATAGTTCTGTTCCCCTATCCTGAAGGCCAGAAAACGATGTGACTCTTCGTGCATCGGAATGTGTAAGAACGCATCGGACACGTCCACTAAAATAGCCCACTTGCCCTGATTTAGAGTGGAGTGGAGTGTCCATATTAAACAATGTCAGATGTTTGAATTGATTGAGATGCGACAAGTCGATGACAAGACTCTAATTGCCCGATTCTTTGTAACGAGAAAGACCCGACTGAAAAACCCTTGAGTGTCCGTAGGCATCTTTTCTGTGGCTTTCGTTCTGAACAGATCTTGAAGCATTGTTTACAAAGCTAGTTGTTTTACTGGTTGGTGTTCGTACGACGTGGAAAAAGAAGGATTGGGAAGTTTGGCTATCGATGGCAGGATTTGATGACCCGACCTGTCTCTTGCAGACGGTAAGGGGTACCCCCAACGCAACCAGAGGACTATGCTTTTGGAGCTCCTAACGCTTGTCAAGCTTGCCAAAAACTCTGATCTTGCGTTAGGGAGCCACGGCCCCATGCCGCGAGGATACACAAGTTGCTGGATAGGCAAAACCTGTAAAACCTTTGACGGAAGTAAGCGAGACCAGCGGTGTGGAGGAACAGCCTGTAACATCTGTAACTCGTTCATCCTGTTTGACTAAACTGTGGTTTTGACGCTGTGATCGAGGCAGACGAGTTACCCTCAATAAATTTGATAATGTCTTTAAAGGGAAAGTCTGCTGCCAAAAATTCGACTGTCGACGCTTCCTCCCATTCATCTGGTAAAACCTCAAAGCCTGGAGGTGTGGGGGTGCGCACAGGCTGCAAGGATTTGTAATCCTCCGGCTTCATGTTCCGTAGTGAGACGTGATATAGTCCAGAGTGAGACATTGTCGAAGGTACACGTGAGTAATCACCAGCAGAGTAGGGCGCGAGGCCCTAGTGGCTATGGGTGACACCGGCAAAGCAGTTACGACAGATTCTGTGACAAGACTTGGAATGTGCTATTTGCCACTGACAATCACTGACTCCTTCTCACAAGACGATGAATTGTCTGCTGATAAGGATGAAGAGGAAGCATAAATAGACTGTTGTCCTAAGCCACACTATCGCTCGTCAATGGCTGTATGGGAGCCATGCAGGGAACAGATAGAGGTTGTGCATCTTTCGACGAGGAAGATTCAGTCATAATAGTAGCGGGTGGGACTGAATTAAGCCGCAAAGTTGCCGAAACCACTGACCCAGACTTGAACGCCAGATTGCACATAATGTCGAGCTCTTCATTCGAAGCATGCTTTAACGTCTCTTGATGTAAATTAAGACTCAGTTTCTTTAAAGGCGAAAGTTCTTGTTTTTGTGAAAATGTCCCGACAAAGCATGCTTCCCTACAGTATAAATATCAAAGTCCAAGTCAGTCGTCCTCGGCAACTGCTGTACTGAAACATCTTTAGCCAGTGTGTTTGTCTCTAATGTGAGATCATTGATCAATGGTCACTCTACAACAGCCTGAATGAGAGCCTGTATAGCGGGTTTATCAGTCACGAAACGAGTTTTCATGGCAGATGTCACATCGACTTGTCCCGGATCGATGAACTAAATGCTCGGTGTAGACGCAGAGATATCCGGTAGAGACCTGACTTTAAGTTTCCTGGGTTGTCCCGATCCATCTCCTTCAACATCTGATCTGTCCACAGTCGACAGTTCCGTAGGAAAACGCGTGTGCTTGCGACCCTTTGTCCGAAATCTGGCAGTCTCCTGCTGCTTCAAGAGGAATGAAAAAATCGAGTTATCGAGATGCACACTGGTAGCGACGGCTACCTAACGTGCAAGGCTGTATCCCCCACTTCGCAAACACGTCGTCGTCCCCTGCACGCTGGATATGGGCACAGAAATCAGGGATTGTCAGTGAATCTACAACCAAACAGCAATATAAATATAATGTTATCAATAACGATCATACATAAAACATGCTATATTAATGATAAAAGCGGAAAAGACTCATATATTATCATTAAAACTGTTTTACAAACAAAGCATTAGGTACTCAACACGATCTAATGTTGATGCTCGTCACCGCAACAAGTGTCACCTGAGCGAGTCCTTGCATACAGAACCGGTATGGCGGCAATCCGTCACAATTACGGGTCGTGACAGTCACGATCGTCCCAGCGACGACTTGACACAATCACGACATACACGACCCGGTCTCGTGACAACTCGTGACAGTGTCGTGACAGACACGACCCGCAACACGGGCCAGTCGCTGCAACAGCGACCCATCACAAACACGACCCGTGACAGTACCGCCTAGTGGCATGATCAACCTCTCTAGAAATCGAACGGAATTATAAACATAACACCATCAACCTGAAACCAAAGTATAAACCATGCTATGGTTGATCAAAAATCACCTTGCTGTAATCATACTTCTTTTTAGCACAGTGACTCGACACATGTTCGACCCGTCGCGAACACTAGACGCTGCAAGAGCGAGTCGCTGCAAGAGCGATTCGCTGCAAACATGACTCGTGATAACAGCTAGCCGCTCCAAACACGACTCGTGATAACATGGCGTCGCTGCAAACACGCCTTGTGAAAACAGCGAGTACCAGCTGATCTGGTTGCCACTACGGGTCGAGATGAGGACAACTGATGCCCGCACTACCTGTATTATGTCCAAACCGTCCTTAGTTTGTACCCGCCACTGCAACGGGCCATAACAAACGCGGCATAACAGACTGCAAGAGGAAAATCCCCCTGCCAACCTCGTACCGTGACACGTAATAGATACTTACATCATTTGTCGAGTTGTCGTACGATGCCGCTGTGACGACCACATGATCGATGCAACAAAGATTCATATGTGGACAGAAGCGGCTACACTACTTAATACCCTGTTAGATCTTCACAACACTAACTGATGGTGTGCCTATCAACAGAAAGAGATAATGTATGCAACTCCCTAAAGAGCGTGGCTGCAGCATCAAGCACCCTGGAAGATAAAAGTCCTAACTTGTGAAAAATGCGTGTCCCAAAACCCTATAAATCCAAGAGCATAAGGGAAAAAGGACAGCGAAAAGTAGAAACTGTCCCGTTCGAAAGGCCGACTTAATGCAAACTGTTTGTTGAGAATTAGGGAAATGAAAATTGAGAAAATCGCCCAGAAAACATCTCACTGTCTATTACGCACAACATATTCTACGTTCTTGCTGGCAGGGAAGCATTTACCGAACGAAAGCCGGTCTGACAAAATGCAGAACTACCAAGTATAGGATTCAGCAAAGTAAGCAAACTTGTAAAAAAGTACACCAAACAAGGTAAAACCTAAGTATGCGTAAATATAATATCCAAGAAACATATTATCCAAAAATTATGAATTTACGTTGATTTTAATCCGTCATTTTTAGCAAACAACCATTGGAGAAAAATCTCCTGGTTCTCGGATCACGATAAGCTGGGAATTGTTCGAACACCTGACAGGAACCGCACCGTCACTGATTGGTCGGTTGATTGACAAGCATTTTAAACATGGCAACAGGACACCTGTTAAGGGTACTCATGTGATGCTATTTGTTCCACAACATTTTGATTATTATGGATCGCGATAACCAATGTGAAACACAATGCAAAACTCATAGAGATGGCTTCGCAGTCTGCAAGACGATATTTTCCCAAATAAAATAATGCTTAATGGCAAACGGCCGCTAACAGCAATTACACCATTATGTGAATTCTGACAACAAAGGAAAGAGTTCAACGGCGTGCCATAGACTTGAGATCCATGGGTATCACGATGTTCATAATGCAGAACTGGTTGAAATTTTTCAGAGCAAGAAAGCGGAAGATTTGAGGAGGTAGCAAGAATACGACAGAGCTGCAAAACAGGCGTAAGTACAGATATCACAGGTAAAGGTATGTTTGACTTTAGTCTTTCGTTTTTGCTTATGACAGGTAAACGATACGTGCAAACATTCAAGTTTCTGCAATGACTTCCCGTCACTACGTAACTGTCACATACGTCTCTTCATATCACCTTCATGAAAAATCGCGTAACGGCAACAAGCGAGTGTTACTATTTTCAGCATTAACATGAAAACATGCATATGTTAATGAGGAAGATGTATATTCGAAATTGAAGAGGAATTGCCAAAAACATTCAGCCGGAAGAAGGGTGGAATTAAATGGATAGCATGTGACATGTGTAACTCCATTTCTTCACCTACCTCAACTGTAGTGGTTGCAAATGGTTGCGGCTGATGTCTGTTTCCTCAGCCTCACAATAGCCATTATCAATGATCTACAGTGTGCACATCGCGACCAATTTGGTATCATTTCAAACCCAATGACTCTTCTTATGAAAAGAAATCTGGAGGGCATTACAGAGCTCTGACCATAAATTACAGTCAAAGGATATGCTGCAGCACATAAGAGCCTTGTCATTAGGGCACAGAATTGAGACCATGGCAGATCCTCAAACCATGCCGGGCGAAGTTGAAGTCAGTGCTGTTGCAAAAGCCCTTCAGGTAGTAATTCACGTTCATAGGGTGGAAATATTTACAAGTATGCACAGGACAGGCTTAACAAATTAACAATTAATTCAGTTTTTCTCACACACGAAGTTGCATTTAAGAGTGTTTATTTATGGTTAAATGTACTAAATGACGCATGTAACATTAATGAAGGCTATGATTACCGTTTTCTGTGTTGATGTGGCTGTAGAAGGGCAGGAATCAGGATAAAATACTTTGATGAAGCGAAATATTTATAAGGTTTGCCTATATAACACAAAACATTTTACCTTTCAGTACATTACCAAATTCTAGGGAAACAAAATTATTCATTAAGAACATCAACGGTATGTTTCCTGACAGAAATATTCGCGAAAACCTACAGCCATATCAATATAGTTTGTGACATTTTGCTGTATGTTCAAATTTCATAACATTTTCATTTTTATTCACTAGTCAAAGGAACTATGTCATGCATAGAGATATGCATCTGCAGCACCTCTATTTTTTTCTCTCTTAAATGTTTCAAATTCCATACATGTAATGATAAAGTGGTCGGGGCCGCATTAATATGCAATCTAGCTTGCTGACTACATAGACATATTTTCTTAGCTCCACTTCCTCTTTAAGATTGGGTCGGGTAGTGTATGTTTCGCCGATTTTATACTTTTGTCATTGGTCAAAATGCAATCTGTTTTGTGTAAGAAAGTCGTTACCACTTTAGAAGTCGTAACGGTGGTACAGATTCATTCTCATCCTCAATCTGTAGTTATTGAAGTTAAAGCTTTTTATCCTCTGGTATTTCACCATCCGTCTAAATCTTTCCGTTACTATAAAACATATGACCTCTGATGGGATATATCTGTAATGCATAAACACGGATATATTAAAATGTACTGTTCTCTTAGTGTGTATATTTTCTTGGAATCCACAGCGCATCTGCATAGTAAATAAGTATTACACACAACAGACCGAACCATCGAAGAGGTTAGCTGTTGAACAACAACGAAAAAGAACTAAATTTCTACTCGCAAATATCTATATTTGATATGCATTACTGGCAAATAAATTGTATAACTCTCTTTGTATACATGTCTGCCGTCTTGCATCTGACCTCATCCAGAGAATAATTCCTAGAAAAAATGTCCATAGATAACGAGAAATCATCCAAAAGAAACCTCTTGGTTCTCCGAGAGTCTCTCGGTTTTCCGAGGTGGTCGAAAATAATGTACCCGCGACCGGAAGAGCCGATGTAAACAAAACAAACAAAAAAGTTACGTGCTGGAAAACATGCTCAGGTATTAAGGTAGGACATATAATACGCTCAGGTATACTTAACAACGCTTAAAAACCGATAACGAGCGATTGCATAGTTTTGCCAGTTGCGATGTGCTGTTGTTTATGCTCGTACACCTAACCACACCGTGTTTCGAATAAAATGCGCAATAAATTTGCATTTCGACTGCAAGGGAGCCATGTAAGATAAATGAAAGACATGATAGAAGAAATGTCGCCAAAACAGTTGTACTCGGAACACTAAAAGAAAGTGAAACTTAAAACCAGTTGTCAAAACTTTTGACAAGTTTTTTTTTTAACTAGCAGACTGCTTGTTATAGCCCCAAGTCAGCTGTGACCTAAACAACATCAAATAATCTCTGTGTCAGCGCTACGAAGCCTTACATTGTTCCGCTAATAGGGGGCAACATCATATGTTTTGAGGCACGAATACTGCACAACAGTCCCAATTTAAAATTTACTAAAAGTTCACGCCAAATATACCCTTTCTGTAAAGGAGGTACACTTTTTTAACGGCCTGTATGTCTGATTTCTTCATTAAAGTGCAGAAAAGGTAGCTGCGGCATTCACTTGTTAAATATTTGTTTACATTCCGACCTTTAAATGCCATTTGACCAAAGTCTACAAATGAATCGAAACGGTTCATTTTAACTGTGCTTGGTGCTTAAAGCACATAGGCTGACGGAATGCGTCAGATTTTAGTTGTAGGTCAAAGAAAAAAAAAAAAAGAGATCGAAACTATTTGTTCTAGGCATAGATAACTCTAATGTAAGACTTGTAAGACTGTGGTTTCCACTTGAATTCTCCGAAGCTATTTACACTAGGCATATGCAACCCTGTACAGTGAAAATATATATATTGAAGTTGTGCAACGTCGTGTTATTTTTTAAATCGGCCAAAAATTGCCAAAATGGGGACTTGTCAAAAATTGTGATCTGTTGAGATAACTGCAATGTAAGACTTGGGTGCTTTCCATGCGAGTTCTCCGGAACTATTTATTCTAGGCATATGCTACCTTGCACAGTGAATATATATATATATATATATATATATATATATATATATATATATATATATATATATATATATATATATATTGAAGTTGTGAAACGTCGTGTTGTTTTTCAAATCGGCCAAAAATTGTAAAAATGGCGACTTGTCATAAAATGTGATTTTTTTTTTTAGAGAACTTCTATGTAAGTCTTGGATGCTTTCGACGGGAGTGCCCCGAAACTATCTACCCTAGGCATATGCAACCTTGCACAGTAAAAATATATATATTGAAGTTGTGCAACGTTATTTTTCAAATCGGTAAAAAATTGCCAAAATGGCGACTTGTTATGTCCGGTTGATGTCTGCGCCTTCGACGATGGCTTGTTATTATTAGGCTGCAACCCTTCGGATAGGGGCCTATAGGTTTAGGGTGTCCGTCCGTCTGTCCGTCATCGCTTTATACCCCTATGAATTTGGGACGGTTGGGGCCTGCTTGTGTTACACAAATACTTACTTATTATTGTTATTATTATTATTAGTCCCCCGCCGCCGAGTAGCGCAGAGCGGGGGACTGTAGTATTAGTATATTAGTATAGAATACTGTATTTGGGTCCGTCCGTCCCTCTGTCTGGCGACACTTGGAAGCACAAATTTGTGCATGTGATATCTCAGCCACTATTCAACCCTGGCTTTTGATTGTTGCTACAGTGAAAATATATATATATATATTGAAGTTGTGCGACGTGGCATTATTTTTCGATTCGACCAAAAATGACGAAATGGCGACTTGGTGAAAGTAGGCAATGTTATAGTATTTCTGTTGCCTACAGTGTACACGCGATATCTCAGCCGCTATTCAACTCTGGCTTTTGGTTGTGCTGCAATGAAAACATATATATATATATATATGTATTTAATATATATTATTATATAATAAATAATAATACTATATATAATATATAATATATAATATATAATACTTTAATAATAATAATAATGATGCGAGAACTCCACAAATATTACGGTTCTTTTCTCGTGCGTGACAAATAACAACGCGTAGAACGAAATAAAATGGTAAAACGTGCTTATGAGTCGTCACTGCGCTTCTCTGTTCCAGCGATGCCCACCCAAGCTCAGTAATCAGGTCATTTTGGGAGCTGGTGTTATGGGGTCTCTAGTTTTTGTCATCATGTTTATAGGGATCTCCCACAGAATTTGCGTATTCAACGTGTGACCACACTAGAAAGTGTGACTTTAACGTGAGGGTAGTGGTGAGAATTAACACCGAAAATACATTTGGAAGATGCATCACATTGTAGTGTTAGGGATTCACTCGGGTCGCAGGGTGCCAAAACTAAATCTGAAGTGATTACCTCGCTTTGTTTTCTTGAAAGCTGTCTCGCAGGTGCTTGACCATTGTCACTTCTTTACAATTGATACAAAGAATTAGAACCGAGCGCAATTTGGCTAAAGTGATGATTCTATTTGAGAAGGGCTACCCAGCTAAAAGCATTGTATTTTAGTGATGTTTCAAACATCTTTTCGAGAGGTCGATCATCTAACTTCTCTCCCCGAGCCAGGGTTTCAAACATGTTTTCAACCGTGGGTAGTGGGTATGAGTTAACATTGAGCTAACGGCTCGTTTGGCGAAAGGATACCTTTCTTAACCACATTTTCCAATTCCCTTTTGACCTTGACCTTCAGGGCAAATGACCCTTGTTGCAGAATTTCGTTGCAGCTCCACAGAACAAGCGCTTCTATCCATCACATTCCGCAGGGGCATTGACACGCTGATTGAACACGCGCTTTGGACGCGCTGCCATGTGGCGCAGTTCTTGAGCATTACATTTTTTCCTCAACCGTAGTTGAGGATGGCAGTGATAGTCTTGCTTTGATATTGTTGACAGTGCGGATCGCGTATTAAGCTCCATCAGGAGTGGTTTACCATTTTCCTTGGGGCTGATAGTAATGGCGTCACTGTTCCGCTATCTGGCTTCTGTGTAACCTAAATCTGAGTCGGAAGTACTTCCATAATCCGTAGCTTCATAATCTGAGGACTGTTGCTCTACCTCTTCCTTGCCTTATGTCCAGACTTAAACTGATCCGATCCAGCGTCTTGTGATAGCTTTGTCTTCTCAGCTTTGCATCTACATTTGATATGACCTTTTTTAACGCAGTTGTGGTAATTCTTATCTTTGAAACAGCGTTGTAGGTTATCTTTTCCACACCAGGAGCAATGACTTCCACTATCCGTGTTTATCTGATTGACGCTAGCTGCCGTACGTTGAATCTGGATATGTCTTTCATGGCCATTCCCATTGCGATGGCTATTTCTTTGGCCTTCTCGTACATCAGCTTCTTCTCAGAAAGCAGCGTCTTGCGGTTGTGTTGGCTCTTGATACCACACACAAGCTGATCTCTGATGTCCTGCCAGATTGTCAGCAAACTCAGTGTACACTCAGTTTCTGAAGAATATATATATATATATATATATATATATTCGGACTTATATAAGTTAAAAGTTTTATAATTCTGAAACAGTACTGTCAAACTACAACTTTGTAAACCAGAGAGGAGGCAGGCAGTGGAAAAGGGTGGTGGTTTTTGCATACAAAAACGAAACGTCATTGGGTGGCTAATAAAATTATCTGAGATGTTCGGATACACTGATGTTGGTGTGCACTGGCCGATGTAGTTGATCGTGGTCTGTTCTGTCCCTTTTGTGAGACACAGGTAGTCCATCAGCCCCCATTACACTCCGTTTTTTTACCCCTTGAGTGGTGGCCTGCTACGAGCTTCACTACTGATCCTTTGTTGGCCAAATACCACTGAGGTGCATGATAACAGCTGCTGATTAGTACAGTCCATCATTTATAATTCGAATAAGCTTAATTCGAAATACGCTTATACCGAAGTGCTTATGTCGGTCCCATTTTTCTACCATATTAAATGGGCATTTAAATTCGGTTAACTGGAACACGTTTTATTAGAAATTTGATTAATTAAAGCACATGTATAGGCAAACAATTCTATGCCTTATTTGTTTGAGACTTGCAGTCAGTATTCATAATCTACTAACTTAACTATTGTTATGCACACATACTTGAATAGGTTGCAGTTGTAACTTATTGATACCAATGGCAAATCAGATTATGAAGTTTATTGTACCATGGATACAACTGAACCATATGTTAAAAAACAAACCTCCAGGTATGGTTTTAATTTTGTTTTTCTTTGTCCGAAAAAAAAATTTCTTCCAGGTGTACCCTAGATGTAATGGACTGTTTGGACTGTGACAAGCTAGTAAACTTCATGTGAGTTTATATACTTCCAAAAGGAGTAATAACGCTTTTCAGTGTGCTATGACTGACGCCGTTATTGTGTGGAAATGGTTATACACATATACAGTGGGTACCACTTAGTAAGAATTCGGTTATTACAAGGTGATTTTAGCCAAAAACAATTATCGAAGAGTGATTTATTTATTTATTTATTTTACAAAATTCCAGAGTACACTGTACTGTTCATTTGACACTTCCTTCTTGTGTTGAACAGTACAGTGTGTATTGAAAGCTTAAAGTTTTCATGTAAATACATGAGGTAAATCTGATCTCCAATGGCAATTGCAATTCACACACTGGTACGTACTTGTCCTGTGTTACACGTCAGATAATGAATGGGGCAAAGTCTCCGGTTCCAAATAATACAGTTTTCGTGTCGCATAATGGATGGGTCAAAGTGGCTGGCATCAATTGTAGTTCAGAAATTGATAGGTTGAAGTAGCATTTCTAAACATATAGAGAATATTTTTATGATTCACAATACCTGTACACAAAAGACACCTAAATTGTGAGCATTGTTTGCAAATCATAGTTTCAAAAGGTTACGCACAGGATTTGTGGAAACAAAAGCTTAAAACAACAGTTAGGTTCCTAAAAGCAAGAATTAAAACTGTACAAAATGAAATAATGAACATGTTAGAAAACAATGGATGGAGGGGGGAGGGGGTGAAAGGTTCATGTGAGAATTTCATGAATATCGGGAAGTACGAGCAAATTTGTAAGGTCCTGTCGACTTTCGTCTTGGCTATGTTAAGTTCAGATTGTGCTATTTTTCCACTTGTGTTTCAGCATTTTGACTAATTCTGATTTCTTACGCAGGTTGAGGACGGTGTTTTAGTGTCATATAGAAAATGAAAACGATGAGAATCCATTTGAAAAAGAAAGCAGTGATTGGCACTGGCATTCTGCTTATGATCATCGCTCTCAGATATTACAGAACCAAGTCGCTGGAATGGGTGGGTTAAAAATGACGTAGAAACCGTTATATGCTTGTTGAAAAAAGAAGATGAGAACTCCTAGTTTTCGAGTGTATGTGACAGCGATGCACCGACAGTGCGGCGTAATTATTAGAAAACAGAAATCGTGTGAGAGGTGATCGGCGACACCCAACAGATTTCGTGTCAAGGCACGAGTGAGAATAAATTCAGGATGAGTAGACATTTCGGGCTATTATAAATGTAATAGGAATTAAGTCCCAGCTGAGGGTATTTGTTTTTATTTTACTACCTTGATAGCACCGCTGGATTGATCCCAGGATCAGTTCTGGTTCACAAATTCGGTTGATTAACCGCGGTTAATGTACCAAAAATTAGTCATAAGAGTAATAAGTTCAACTTTTGTTAATGTAATTTTCGAACACTGAACAGCTTTTAATGGCAGAACAGTCGATTTCTTATCTCATTAATAAATTCATTTTACGTTGGTGCCACTCGAATTGCAGGATATTGACGCAGGAGAAGTGGATATCCGCGCCTTGAGAAAGGGTGATTCACACGATAAGTGGATTGTGGTTACCTCGATCCAAAGCCCGACCCCGGCCATTCAACAAATAGCTGGGATCCAGGGCTGGAATGTGGTGGTAGTCGGGGATAGAAAAACACCCGCGAACTGGAAGTAAGTCTTCTGTATGTCTGAGTGCTTTGAATTGTTTTCTTTCAATCGCGGCGAGAAATAATATCTGCTAAAGATAGGCATTCAGAAAGAATGCAGTTTCGTCGGTCTGGTCTTATCACATCAGTAGAAGAGGTATCCATCGTCTGTATGTACGTATATACGTATATACAGTTTTACTTAAAATGCTTCTTCTCCCTCAGTTTTGATCGGATCCCTTTCAAATTTTGTACGTATGTTCTCTAGATAGGCCTCTCTTGAAAAATTACTTTTTTTGGCAATCAGTAGAATGGCAGAATGGGTGCCATTCAAAATTTTTTGGTTGCCAGTTTTCAAAATGCTGCTTCCACAATTGGGATGGATTGTCTTCAGATTTTGCATAAATGTTGAAAAATGCTTTCTTGAACAATTACTTTTTATTTATTTATTTAATATATTTTTTTTGGGCGATACACCAACAATTGACCTTTTGGGGGCATTTCATTAATTATTTGGTGGCCAATTTTAAAAATGCTTTTTAGGCCAGCTTATGTTATACGCTATCGGTTTGCGGATGGCGTCCGTTAGATAGTTAGTTAGTCAGTTCGTTAGTTAGTTGTTTATTTAGTAAACTTTGTTTCAAAATGCATATCCTCCTACAATTTTGATCCGATGTCATTTATTTTTGGTTGGTATGAGGCATCCCTAAGCGGTCTTGCATACGGCTTGTGCTTTTTTAGTCGATCGGGTGATTTTTTAATTTTGGGGAATTTTTGAAGAAAAATTTGTAAAATGTATCTCCTCTTACATTTTTGATCCGATGTCGTTCATTTTTGGTATGAGGCACCCCTAAGGGGTCATGCATATGGCTTGTGCTTTTGTAATCGATCAGACAATTTTTGTAATTTTGGTGAATTTGGAAAATTTTTCAAGAATAATTCAAAATGCATCTCCTTTTACATTTTTGAACCGATATCATTTGTTTTCGGTATGAGGTTTCCCTAAGAGATCGTGCATACGGCTTGTGCTTTTCTAGTCGATCGGATAATTTTTGAATTTTGGGGGAATTTTTGAAGAAAAAGTTTTAAAATGTATATCCTCTTACATTTTTGATCCACTGTCGTGCATTTTTGGCCTGAAGCTCCCCTAAGGGGTCCTGCATAAGATTCGTGCTTTTTTAGTTGATCGGACAAATTTTGTATTTTTGGAGAATTTTCGAAGAAAAAACTTCAAAATGCATTTCCCCCTACAGTTTTAACCGATTTGATTTATTGTGGGTTTGAGGCATCCCTAAGGGGTCCTGCATAAGTTTTGAGCCTTTTTAGTCGATCGGGTGATTTTTGAATTTTTGGGAAATTTTTGAAGAAAAAACTTCAAAAATGCATTTCCTCCTAAAGTTTTAATGTGATTTCATTTATTTTTGGTATGAGACATCGCTAGATGGGTTGGGAATACGGCTGGTGCTATTTGGCTCGATTTGGGATTTTCTGATTTTTGTGGGTAGTTTTTGAAGAAACTACCTCAAAATGCATTTTCTGCTACACTTTTGATCCGATATCATTTATTATGGGTGTGAGGCATGCTTAGGGGCTCTTGAATGCGGCTTGTGCTTTTTGTGTCGATCAGGGAATTTTTGGGGAATTTTTGAAGAAAAAATTCAAAATGCATTTCCTCCTACAGTTTTTTTCCGATTTCGTTTGTTTTTGGTATGAGAGATCACTAGATGGGTCGGGCATACGGCTGGTGCTTTTTTACTCGATTTGGGAATTTCTAATTTTTTGGGGAAATTTTTGAAGTAAATACCTCAAAATGCATCTTCTGCTACAGTTTTGATCCGATATCATTTATTTTGGGTATGAGGCATGCTTAGAGGCTCTTGAATACGGCTTGTGCTTTTTGAGTCGATCAGGGGATTTTTGGGTAATTTTTGAAGAAAAAAATTCAAAATGCATTTCCACCTACAGTTTTTATCCGGTTTCATTTATTTTTGGTTTGAGGCATCGCTAGAAGGGTCGGGCATACGGCTGGTGCTTTTTGACTCGATTTGGGAATTTCTTATTTTTTTGGGTAATTTTTGAAGAAAATACCTCAAAGTGCATCTTCTGTGAATGCACAAATACACTTACCATGATTTAAATTTTGACTACCAAAGAAAAAAATTGATTATCAAAAGGGAGAGATTTATGTGAGTTCGTACATGGAAAGGGATGGTTAATTCGAATTGCATGGATGACCTTCCAGTGGTTATATATATATATGCGTGTTACAGCCAAACCGTGATACCAGGTTTAGAAATTTACTGAAAATTTCGGGAAGTTTGTAAAGTGCCTGATTAGTTCAGGAGCTTTATAAACTTCCTGATGTTGGTGCATGAAAATGTGATGGTTTGAAAACACAAGTCATTCATTGTGATCGTCAGGAGCGAAACCTGTTCTCTTTCTGACCAAACTGTGATCATTATGCATGATAGATACTCTCCAACTTATGATACCAATTTTATAAATGAGATCAACTGATTTGTTAATATACTCTGGATTGCAGTTGGCTTGTTAGATTACACCAAGAGGAATCAAATGCAGTTTTGTTGCTAAGCATCAGCGAAGTTTAAAATATAGGGATAGATCATCGAGATGAGTGTTTTGTATGGGATTCGAGTGCGCGTGAAAGGCCTGTGAACGAACCGCACAGCGATGAGTCATTGGCCTTTCTTCGAATCCCAGAGAAAACACGCCTGCTCCATGATTTATCACTATTATAACACAAACGGGCAAAATCATTGCTTAAATGGCGAAAAATGGCCAAAAACTAGTTGTTTTTCGTGAAAAATTTTTCACGGTAATGTTTTGCGACCTGAGTGACGCATAGCAAGTTGTGCAGTGCAAAGCCAAACGTCATAGTTTCTATGCGTCATGCCTATTGTTATTCTGTGAATTGGTTTCGCGACTTTTGTACGTAGTCAGAGAACGCTGAAGTTTTCCTATCATTTCTTTATACGGGAGTGCATTATTCAATCGGTGCGTGTTATAATTTACCACAAATCCATGGAAACTGAACAGCCTGACGAAGCCATACTTGTGGTTCGTTGTTGCCATTTACTTCCCGGTATCCCTATAGATAGGCCCGCGACATTTCGGACGCAAAATTAAGGCCAGCGACATTTAGGATAACGACATTACGGTCACATTGTCAACAGCGAGAGGGTCATATTCATTTGTTTACATGGCACTTTTTGCTGTCAAACAGGCAATAATTATCCTAACCACAACAGTAATTATGGAAAAGAAAACTGGCGCATCATTTTTTGTGACGAGGTTTTTCCCCACTTCCTTCATTTCTTCCTTTTTTACCCCTTGTTTCTACCCATAGAATGGAAAAAATGCTTGTCTTCCTGGAAGAAAATTAACTCTAACACAATGTTGCCTTTCAGTTATCCCGGTGTTGTGTATCTAAGCTTGGCCGCACAGAAGGCCCTAGGCTACAGAGTGCATTCCTATCTTCCTTATGACAGCTACACGAGGAAAATCATTGGTTACCTGTATGCTATAGAGGTGAGTCACGAATTACTGTTTGTATCTTTATGCAGATTTTAACAGAGAGGGATTGATAAACAAAGTGAAGATAAAAACTTGAAATTTTGACATACAAAGGAACCATTGTATCGTGTTGTTTGGTAAGTGTGGAAGGTTCTGTCGAATCTTGTCTGGACTAAAACAAAAACGGCATATGACGTCATTGCGTAGAAAGTTATATGCTGTTAAGTAAAATATCTCGATAGCGGAAAGTCGGATCGACTTCATACTTGGTATTTTTACTTGAATAAGTCACGCGGCGTTTGTTAACTTAAAACTAGTATAGAAAATTAAGAAAGCTGTATGATGTCACTGCTTCTAGGATATTACGTGATATATTTACAGTCGCCAACTCTAACATCACCACCCCTCCCCTCCCCGTCCCCACCTTCTCCTTTTTGTCAGCTGTTTTGTCCACCAAGTATGGTTGTTAACTGCGCTAAGAATTTCAGCGTTTTCCTGATGATTTTTGAATGCTCGTGCACTCTTTAGAATACTTGAAAACAGTAGCAACACAACTATCGATCCATATATCGATTTCTTACATTGCCTGTAATTGCCGTTTTTTGTGCGTTACCCACAGCTATAACGTAACATGTCACTCAGTCAGGGGTCAGTGTAAGTTGTGGTGCATTATAAAATTCTTTATCTGCTATAATAGGCTGGAATGTGGGTAAGTTAAACACCTGAGTTGTATGTTTATGCTAAGAAATATGACGCATTTGATTCAGGGAGGTGTTTGAGGAAACACCCCCTCCCCCTCCCCCCCCCCCCCCACTCACCACTCACTCGTCTTACTTGCGTTTTAGTCGGAGGCGTCTGGACTTAGGGACCGACATGAATCCCTTTATGGCTTTACCACAACTCAGAAATGAAACGACTGACCATTAAATGTTATTATAGGTGTTGCTTTTTTCACCACAAACGAGTTTTGCTTGCAGTACCTGGAAGTATTTTTCACTTTTAAAGTGGGTCATCTGATATCTTGTGTTATGACAAGCAGCTCATTATTTTGGCACCAGAAGTGACCCCCCCCCCCCCCCTCCTCCCATCGAGATGAGGCATCAGTTCCATGTTTATGAAGAATGCCTTTCTATTGCTTTTTGGTCGATGGAAACGTAGTGAGACAAGGAATATCATGGTTATAAGTACACTTAAGGTACAGACCCTTACTGTAACGTTGGGTAACAGAGTTAGGGTTGTATTTAGAGCCGTACCTGCATTACATGGCCGCACCTTCCAAACCCGGATAAATAGTCAGTGAAATACTGTAAAACCCATTTGTAACGACTACCGTCAAGACGTAAAGTAGAACGTGTTTATAGTGACCACCTTCCAGATTCGGATAAATAGATGCACGGTAAATTTGCCTGTCTTGACCACCGTCCAGACCCGGATAAAAAAGTATTTAAGGAAAATTGCTGAAGTGACAAAATTGCAGATCGGGATAAAAAGGACATGCAGAAAAAAGGTTTTAATGGCAACCCGCCAAACACGAAAAAGGCGTACAGTAAAACCTGTTCGTAGTGACCGCCTTTCAGACCCGGATAAAGAAGACGTACAGTAAAACCTCTTCTCGTAACCACCTTCTTGACAATGAATTATGATTACGTTTGTAGAAGTGAATCTTTTATTTCAGTACAAAGCAAAATGAAAAATAGTTATTGGGGAAATATGGGTTTAAATGTCGATTAAAAGTATGTAATATAAGCCTGGAGTCTTAATGTTTTATGTGCACTGGCTGCTCTAGTTAGGAATATGGGTTACGGTAGAACTAGTAAAATATTTTATGAACTACAACAATGTAAACGGTAACTTGAAGTACATCCTCTTTTTTACCATTTTATGGCAGTTTTATTTACTGCACTTTATTTTTTCCTTTATTTTTCAGCATGGCGCTCAGTTTATTTACGAAACTGATGATGATAACCACGTGAGAGATTTGAGCATTTACCACACGCACTCAATCAATAAAGTACTGGTTCCAATCACAGATGACCTAACCTTTAACCCTTACTCGCACTTCGGTCAGTCGTCGATCTGGCCACGTGGCTATCCTCTGGAGAATATAGGTCAAGTTCAGCCGTATGACTATCGGTTTTGTTCGGTGCACACACCTGCCATTCAGCAAGGAATAGTTAACGGAGATCCAGACGTGGATGCTATTTTTAGATTGACCCGGAAACGAACCGACACATTGTTGGATTTGAATTTCGATTCGAACGCACCTGTTGTGATGTTGCCCAATGGTGTGTTTGCACCGTTTAATTCACAAAATACGTTATTTACGCACAGGGCTTTTTGGGGGTTGGCATTATTCACAACTGTTACCGACCGAGAAACAGATATCTATAGGTCGTACTGGGCTCAGCGATTATTGTGGTTAAGCGGAAACAATATAGCGTTTTACCCGCCGACTTTGGTCCAGAAACGTAACCCACATTCGCTTATCAAAGACGCGCAACAAGAAATTAAATTGTACACACATATCGGACAGTTGGCTGAATTCCTCAGCAAGTGGGACTGTAGCGAAGTATTTTTCTTTGATTGCATGAGTACGCTGACGAAAGATCTGGTGACTCGTGGCTTCCTCGAGCATCGGGACTTGGAGTTGATAGGCGCCTGGATCGATGATTTGGCCGCCTTAGGATACGGCCCACCTCTCGTCAAAAACACGAGAAGAACGTGTGTCAAATCCGATGCCATAGACATTCGATTCTATCCGTGGGAACGGAATACGTCAATGGCGTTTGCCAATCAGTACCATGTCCCAATGGAATTAGGTAACATTCATAAACTGAAACAAACATCGAGTGATGTATGTGGAGTAGCTCATAACGTACATGTTGAAAAAGCCGTAGCAACTGCAGCAAAATTCGAGGACGTGTTACTCGTTATTACGATCACGGGTGAGACTGGTGTTATTCCAACGTTAGACGCCGTGTATAAGATTCATTTCCCCCATATTTTATACTGTGGCTCGTCCCATGTCAGTAGTAAGGAGCTGGAGGACTGGAAAGTGACGTATGTGTCGGTAAAAGAGGACGCTGATCCCCTACTTTGTATGAGTCTCGCCTCCAGCATGCACTATAATGTTGCCGGCTATTTACACATCACACAGAATGTATTTCTGCAGTTTGACAAGATGCACGTGAGTTCTAAAAATAAAAACCAGATGTGGGTCACTGGTGGTGACCTCTATATCCTTGACGACGCCGTCCTTAACCTTTGTGGGACCAATGCCATTCAATGTACGAGCCTCGATAAGGAAGTGTTCGTGGCTATAAATAGAAAACTGAAAGAACTCCACTCCGGGGTTAAAATGGTGGAGCAGTTTTCAAAGTGCCTCATAAAAGCGGGTTCTGATCCGACTTTCAAAGCTCATTCCATAACGGCTTCCAAAGAAATCACGTTCTATTTGCCGTCCAGTCGCGCGGAGTCATTTCGCGAACTTGCGGGATATTTTCTAACAGAACGTTATATGAAAGGTTACACTTTTCTGGCCGTTCTGATCATGGAATGTATTGAGCTGGCCCCTGAATATTTCCACGCGGTCCCTGTGCATGAGATGGCCACAGCAAAACATTATGATTATGTCTTCCCATTCTTGTTTAGTCGGATAAAAGACGATGCTCTGTTGAAAGATAAATATTGTGATTACATAAAAAATCAGTAAAAGAATTACCAGTGTCTTGTAAAAGAATTTGAGACTAAATGTTGGACATGCTATGTTAAGATGTCGTTTATTTGTATCTGCACTAGAATTATAAGCAGACGAGATAGTGCGAGAAGCCAGGCAGGGAAGCCGTTGTGTGCCAATATACGGATATACGAATGCTGGATTGCGCCATCACTTGCTCTCTGCCAATCTTGCTTAGTAGCTGATCCGATTTTTGTCAGGAGGGTTAGTTCCTTCAACTTTTGTAGTTGTTTTTTTTTGGGGGGGGGAGGGGTGTTAAATTAGCTGTATTTGTATAATGGTTCTTTTCCCATTTATTCCAGAGTTTTGATGTGAGTATTTTAAAATCTAGTTTGGCTATGCTTTATTCTGTGGAAGAGCCACAGTCCAGCGTTACACCTTTACTTAGTTGGCTTATTATCAAGAAATCGGTGCATTACACAGTATTGGAAGTGTCGATATTATCAATGCAAAGCGAATGTAATGTGAACGGTCGCTTGGACGATGGTGTTACACGTGTACGAGTGTGTTGTAGTAGACTTTGCTTGCAGCCAAGTCATGTTGCGACACAATGTCCCCGGCCATGCTTGTTACATATTTTGAAGTTGCTGGTACGAGTGCGTTGTAGTAGAAATTGCTTATACCTGAATTATGTTGCGGCATAATGTTATATATCTTGTTATATTTATATATATTTGAAGTTGCTGGATTGAGTTTTTCTTTTACTTTCTTTGAATTTCTGTTTCTTTTTAAGGTGAAATATTAACACAATGAGACATATTTCTATTGTCAACGAAGTGTGTGTTTGTGTATATTTGTTCTATATGTGAACAAACAGATTTTATATGTGTATTTTTTAAATGGAAAAGTTTACATGTTGATTGAAATTTTATATGTATCTTTTTAAATTGAGATGTTGCTATGCTGATTGTTGTGATAATGAGCTAACATGCTTTTTTGGGTTCATTCCTGAAAGACCAAGGGCTGCCTTGATCACAATTTATCACTCTGGCAGTGTGTCCTGTAGTATTAAGACAATGCTGCTAAAGTATCGATTCGTCGGCGATGTTATCCTCTAGCGGCGTGGAATCGATCCCAAGTACGTGGAATCGGTTCTGCAACGGCCTAAATAAAAAAAAACAAACAAACAAAAAAATCCCAAGATTGAGTGCACTCGTTGTACCAAGATCACACGATATAATTAAATATTAGTCGTTCTTTTGTTTATGTGATACGGGAAATTGCTACACTCAGTCGTGCCCTTTGTTTATTTTTTGCGATCACATCTTAAAGAAAAGAGAAACTTTTAACTTTTCACAGCTGGCTTTAATAATCGTTGCTACAATTGACAAGAGTGTTCGGCATTTTTGCGGGTCTACGAAGGCCCGAGGTCATTTCAAACTGGTTCGGACCACCTCAATATCATTCCAGTTGGCCCAGCAGGCCAAAATTTAGAGGCATTCATTTATTTATATTTTATCGATTTAAGAAATGAATTGTTTGCCTTTTATTTTTCCACATTTTTCTATGAAGTTTATTGATTGCCAGGTTAGTTTATACCGTGTACTGAAACTTTATAAGGAAAGTTTCCCGCTAGTCTGATCTGCCCCTCGTGCTGTTCATAGGGCATTTCCTTGAAAATGAAGTTTCAAGATTTTGCAGTATTAATTATGCTTTTTAAGCCCCGATCTGACTAGCTCAGGAAAGACGTAGTGGTTTTTACTTTCCCATCGTACTGTCCTTGGAAACGCGATTTTTCTAAAGCCTCGTGAACGAATTTTGAAGAAATCCGATTGGAGTATTCTCATGTTTGATCTTTCGTGATGATTCAACTGAAGGGCGTTAATTGACTTATATGACTCTGGATTACCTCTAGCGCTGATTAGGTATTTGTGAGCACTCATGACCTCTTAAGGTCGCTGCTAGATTTTTCAAATTAAACTTTCTGTGCCTTCACATCTGTAGGTCTTGTTCGTCTTGTGAACAATATTCAATCAAAGCACGTGAACTGATTTTGATAAAATTTGGATGCGTCGAACCTTTGAATTTTCACTTTTAACGCTGGTATCACAAGTTTTTTTTTGTTTTTATTATTATTATATTTTTTTGGCGACTTGGCCAAAATTGGCCAAATTGTGGCAAACATATAAAATGCTACTCTTCCTGCAAACCCAGCCCTATTGCGTTGAATTCGACAGGAATGTTCCTGTCCTATTGCTTAAAGGGTCTACAAGAATGCCCACGGATATGGCGAACAGTCTTAACATTCGTGTCAGATTTGAAGCTACCACACCGAAGATATCAAATGTTTACCGTTATTTCAAATTCCCTTTATTGTAAGGCACAAATAATAATAAAAATAACAACATTGAGAAATTTTCTTGGGTTCCGCTGTTTGGCTAATTTTTATCGGATCGCAAAAAAAAGAGTGATTTTCCACTTGTAACATAATCGAATGTCTCATAGATCTAGAATTGCGGAAAAAGCATTTACATTGCAATTGTCCTTCCCCATCTAATACTATGCATTAAAAGAGAAAAGACAACATTTTCGATTCCGATTTTCGATTCGATTAATCGTCGCTAGAGACTTCCGATGAATCGATTCCAAAAACGAGTGTGCTATATTTGCCTGTGTTTTTGAGACAGTCATATATTATGTTACCCTAGTCCTTGCCGAGTGAGAATCTCACGTTAATTATGTCTCACTAACCTTTAATAAGCACATTCTGATTCTATTGTACAGGAAGTGTGTCTAGTTACTGGTGTCTAGTGGTCGGAACCGAATATAGAATCGCCAGTGATTACTCGAAATAAAGTGAATCATAATCGATTATTTAATCTCAAAAACTGAAACATACATACAAGAGTAATTATTAACACCCAGAGGTTACAAAAGTTTTTATTAATTAAAATTTCACATAATACTCGTTAAATCTTGCGTCTTCAAACCTTTTCGGTTTTTTTATTATTATTACATAGAAGAATAATAATTAATATCCCAAAACGATTGATTAATTAGAAATTGGTCCGACCACTGTCAAAGTAACTAACAGCTCTCACTGAACCATCAAAGTGCTGCGATAGCATGCATGCCCACGTGTTTTTTAACAGCCTTGTACTTTTGCAAGAGCATTTGTCTTAAAATGTTAACCTGGTGCACAGTTGTAATTTAACAGGGTTTGTTCGCTCCTTACAGGAGTCTTAGCAGTATTTAATTGTGAAAATCAAAAATTAAAGCTGTTTTGAAGTGCTTAATTTTGCTTCAGGGTGTTTAAAAGTGTTCATTTTCAACTTCATAATTACTTTATTTAAGAGATAAGTTAAAGGATGTTTGTGAAAAAAATATAGTATTTGGTTATACGTTCGTCAAAATCTCCAAATAAGGGAAGTTTTTGAACCAGGAAAAGTGTTCACAAAGGCGTTTACTATTAAGAGGTGAATTATGGGAAAATTGTGGGAATTGTGGGAAAGGTAATAGAAAATGGGACCAGAAAGTGTGTTCCGCTGTTAGGGGTTCCTCAGCGTGGGATGTCCGCTAACGGAGGTTTTACTGTACTATGTGCATCAATACGTTTTTATACTAACATTGTGTGTCTTATTTCAAGTTGTACTTAATCACAGTCGTGATTGACACAAAACACTGAATGCTTCTACAGGGGTTTTCTCAAAAGGTAACAACACGGTATCCGTACATCTTAAGTTGCAACAGTCAGTTCCGCCTGATCGTCGAAATACTTCTGATTTTTTTCGGGAGGGTAGGGTTATTGAGACAAAAAAAATGATAAATGGTCACATGGCGGAATCCATGTTTTGAGTAATGAACTTTGGCCTGGTTACTTGTATTGCATCCCTGAACCTTTGCTTCAGTAGTAGGTAGAGTACACGCAATAGGTCTGCATAGCCTTGGCCTTAAGTCTTTCAAATGCGTCATATCAAAATTAATTTGATACACCTGAACTTTCTGCCGCCAATATTAAAACAAATACAACAAAGATGAGAGGGCGAGTTTAAAAGCAGTGTTATTCAGCAATTTCTGAATTTTAAAATCCTATTTGTTACGTTAACAAGTGACAAAACACAACAGTGTAACTGAAATAAGACTGGTGAGAAATACGTTGGTTAGTTGTGTAGATTAGGAGTGAACTGCATGTGGGATGCGAGTATGATTTAAAAGTCAATGGAAAATCCATAAAACGTTGGCGCTTTTAACATGTAGATAACTATACATTCCATGTCAGCCTGTATAAATGAATTATATGCACAAGTCTTGGAGCACAACACTGTGCCCATACCGTTAAATATATTAATCGTAAACCTTTCTGTGATAATGCTCGAAAGTGAGTTAAGAAGACTGTGTTAATGTTTTCTAGGCAAGTTTTTGTAATAGCTTACTAAATAAAATACGAATTGTTTCTAAACACCACACGGTCGACCACGCACAACGGCATACGCGGGACCCAGAAAAAATGCCGTCATGCCCCAGGTATTGTTATATGAATGCAGTTATATAACAAAAGTACAAGTGAAAAATGACAGCACGTGAAAATAATGTCGTTATAACAGTGGTCGATATAAGTGAAGTCGATTGTATTTGCTTAGAGTGAAGTCCTTTACACAGCATTGCTGATCTGAACGTATATTTAGATCAGACGACTTGGGCTGTGAATCAGGGTTATAAGTGTGTGATTCTTCAGGCGTGGGTGGGCGGTTAAAGATGCTAATAAGAAAGCGTTGCATTTGTTAAAGCGTATCAAGTTCCTAATGTTAGTTATTTTCTAAATATGATGTTAATATTTTGTGTGTTCTTCTTATGATTTTATCTATATAATGATGTTATGAAAATCGTGTTTCAGTAAATCGATATTTAATGTTTATTTTTCGATGTAAAAGGTGCTGAAAAATGTTTATATTTAGATGTGAATCAAGGGTATGTGCCCCGGTCAGCCATAAAATGTTTGACAGCGAGCCCCAGGGGTAACAGATATGTATTTCAGAAAATTAGCTGTGTGCCATATTTTGTGCGGTTGCATCTTATACAAGACTTTGATGGTGGCGTTTCCCTCCGGTGAAGCTAGGCCACCTTTTACTTTACACCTGAACACCTGAAAATTGTGGGTTTTTGAAATTTCTTATTTGTTTAAGACATGTGTAAAATTATGGAAAAGCAATTGAATTAACATTTGAAACATGTCAGTTCCGTTGAGATTATGAGACTTACGGTAGGATATTCGACTCGGAGTGCTCTTCATTTGCGTCATCTGTCGGTCACGTCTCAGCCCTGACCGGCGTGTCTGTTTGAATGTTCCCTCCCTTACCAGTATCCCAGTTTCAGTTGTTGGGTTTCATTTTTTTTTCATGCACCGTGCAGGAGTTTCTTTGGCTGGTGCATTCATTTCACGGCCTCTTTCGTCGGATGCTTAAGCTAGCAGAAACAGCATGTGACTTCCGAGCGAGGTTTGATCATCTATGCTCAGGTCCCATGTGGTCCCATGTGTTCTTTAAGTAAATTGAACTCAGCCATTTTTTCTTTCCTAATGAGTGCTGGTTGGGCGTCCTTTGGTTTCGAGATGTCCCGCATTTAACCAGTTGCATGGGCGTCCTGTGCCCCCCCCCCCCCCCCATTTTTTGAGTGGTCTCGTGGACCCAGGCACCAGGCTACTGGCCGAATGGTAGGGCTGTGTAACAAGCCTGTTTCCGAGCATTTGATAGCATTGTGATAGTCCCCATGTCAGTTAAAATTTACACAGCCAGGTTCTTTTTAGAAATGTTTAATGGACAAACTTATCGCTGCACTGTCATGAACATCGGTCTTGTTGCTTATTGTTCTCTGTCTTTTCATTTACTTGTCATTCTCTTGCTAATTTTTGCGTACTTTGCGAAGTTACTAATTTTAGTTGTACTTCGTAATGTACTTGTTTCCTGATGCTTTGTATATTATAAAGAGGGAGTGTATTAAAAAGACACGTATACTATAAAGAGGGATTTTTCTATGTACCCATAGGCGCGTATACTATAAAGAGGGATTTTTCTATGTACGCATAGCACGTTTACTATAAAGAGGGATTTTTCTATGTACCCATAGGCGCGTATACTATAAAGAGGGATTTTTCTATGTACCCATAGGCACGTATACTATAAAGAGGGATTGTTCTGTGTACCCATAGACACAGATACTATAAAGAGGGATATGTCTATGTACCCATCAACACGGATTCTTTAAAGAGGGATTTGTCTATGTGCCCATAGACACGTATACTATAAAGAGGGATTTTCCTGTGTACCCACAGACACGGATACTATAAGGAGGTATTTTCTGTGTACCCACAGACACGTATACTATAAAGAGGAATTTTTCTGTTTACCCATAGACACAGATACTATAAAGCGGGATTGCTCTGTGTACCCATCGAGAAGAATACTATAAAGAGGGATTTTCTGTGTACCCATAGACACGTATGCTATAAAGAGGGATTTTCTGTGTACCATAGACACGTATACTATAAAGAGGAATTTTTCTGTGTACCCATAGACACAGATACTATAAAGAGGGATTTTCTGTGTACCCATAGACACGATTACTATAAAGAGGGGTTTTTCTATGTACCCATAGACACATATACTATAAAGAGGGATTTTTCTATGTACCCATAGGCACGTATACTATAAAGAGGAATTTTTCTGTGTACCCATAGACACAGATACTATAAAGAGGGATTTTCTGTGTACCCATAGACACGATTACTATAAAGAGGGGTTTTTCTATGTACCCATAGACACATATACTATAAAGAGGGATTTTTCTATGGACCCATAGACACATACTATAAAGCGGGATTGTTCTGTGTGCCAAGAAACAAGTATACTATAAAGAGGGATTTTCTGTGTACCCACAGACACGGATACTATAAAGAGGGATTTTTCTGTGTACCCATAGACACGGATACTATAAAGAGAGATTTTTCTGTGTACCCATCGAGAAGTATACTATAAAGAGGGATTTTTCTGTGTACCCATAGACACGTATGCTATAAAGAGGGATTGTTCTGTGTACACATAGACACAATTTAAAGAGGGATTGTTCTGTGTACCGTAGGCACGTATACTATAAAGAGGGATTGTTCTATGTACCCATAGACACGCATTTCAAATTTTGGTTGTCATTTTTTTTCGTACCAGTTATTTTGCCGGAATGAGCCCAAACGAAATTTTTAAAGCGTTTTAAAGAAACGCTTATCCTCTCTAAGTATTACCAGAGGCATGTGACCCAGATAGGCGACGGATACTGCCCTCATAGGCACAGCCCATGGTGATCAAGGTCACATGGGCTAAAACGAACATTTTAATATAACCAAACTTTTTTACAGAGTGATTAATTCATTGCTGTGGGGTGCAGCTGGTCCATAATTATTTTATATTTGTCAAGCGACAGCTGAACTTGTACGCGAACAAGCATGGGTTAAGCTTTGTAGTTCCGAACCTATTTCAGCTAAATGAATTGGCCTTTCAGAGACATGAATCTTATAATAGATTACTTCTTCAAGTGTTCTTTGGCAAAAATTCTTGCATTTATCATACGTTTGCATATTACTTAACATACACAATGAACCTGGCTGGAATGCCTCTTATCAACCAGTAAGAAGCCTAATAATTCAAACAATTCAGACTTGGATCTTCATAAAGCATGCATCGAGCGGTATTACCACATGGCGTGAACTTGTTTAATTCGAAGACCAACTTTTTTTTACAAATCGACGATCTTTTCGCTTCTGCTTTCTAAAATTCAGCCATCTTTTTGGTTTTGCTTCAGCTACAGCGATCTTTTCGTTTTTTTGATGATAATGGGAATCGATTTTTTTTTTTTTTTTTTTTTTTTGCATTTAAATGAGTTTACGATATTTGAGCTTTGATATGAAAAATCCGCGGTGTTGTTCTCTTTTGGGCGTACAGATGGTCAAAGCTAGATCTTTTCCCTTTCCCTTTTCACTGAAAACCCCAATCAAGTTTCTGACAAAGCAGCCCCCCCCCCCCACCCCCCACCCCACTTCCTCCTCTCCGAAGCCTGGGTATATTGAAAAAGTAACGATAACAAATTTTGTTCACAAAAGTCCAAGCAAAAATAAACGGTGACTTGAAACACATTCTGAACGGAACTGAAAATGGATGTTTGAAAAAAAGAAAAGTTCCTGGGGAATACAAAATAAATTTAAATGAGAATAATGAAACATTTACAAATGCCTGGGAATGAGAAGTATACCTATATTTAGATAGGCCTATTCTGGCAGGAGAGAAATCAAATCTGGGTAGTTCGGATGTGTTAATATGCGTTGTATAGTGTACGTTTGGCTGAATTTCCAGATGTATTGCGTGTATCGTTGAGATAACCCTCGAGTATAGATAAGGTCAATTGTTGTTGAACAATGAGGTCAGATATTTGTTTTGTAGTTAAGTGATCTATTCATTACCATCAGATTGTACTGTTACTGTACTGTGTGAATAGCGGTAAGCTTTAACGTAGGACGGCCCCAAGACGGCCGCTGCAATAGGAACAGAATATGTGTGCAAAAATAGACACGCTGTAGAGAAAAAAAAGGACGATTAGTAGAGAGAAATCGTTCAGTTTTATGTCGTCACCAGCTGACAATGTCGTTAGTCGATAAGTGAAAGGAGATAGGAAAGCCTGGTGCATTGAATCAAGCCGTGTTCTTATTTACTGTAACAAAAGCCACCTAATATAGCGGATTACGATCGGATTTTATATGGCCTGTGTATTTCATGAGATCATGGCTCGTAGATGTGGAAAGTATATAAGTTTTTTGAGGGTTGAAACATATGAGAATAAAATATGAGAAAACATGTGTGGTTTGATTGTTGTACAGTTGTCAAGTTTTCTGTGAATTTCACAACCAGTAAAGAAGTGTCGCATGTGATGACGTCACTTGTGGTTCGTTAAGCAAGTTACGAATCAGGGATAAAAAATATTCCGGTTGGTTTGAACGATAGGAATGACTTTTATGTGTTTGCTGTATTCATGTGCAAGAAAAGCCCAGAGTTCGTGAAAACGTTTGAGCGATTGGGTTAACTTTTTTCCTGCCCTAGAACCTATACACAAGAAACCGTATGCTAAATCTCCTCTGAGATCATTACATTGGGATTTAACTGTAATTCAAAGAGACAAAATCATATTGACACGGGCTTGAGAACCATAACAATAGAACAACTATCAAGTGCTGGCCATTGATTTTTTCCCTGCAGTTGGCGGAAGTCAATTGACAGTGTGGAGGGATATTACAAGATTGATACGGAAGTCCGGTGCATTTTTGGGTGGAATTTGATTTTACTAGCACGAAATGGCAACCGTTTCAAATCGATTCAATGGGCTGACGCCGGAAGGAGGAGTGCGTTTGAAGCGAACACGTCAGTCTGTCGGCACGCGAAGCGATGGCAATGACTCTACAATTGGCGCCGTTATGAGCAGTGCTCCTCGCCCGTTGCGTGCAAATGTTCAACAGCGCCAGGAAAACACCTTCAAAATGGACCCGGATCTGCGCTTCAGCGCTTTTGAAGTTGAACGGATAACTGAATCAGTACTGATTGAAAGATTAAAAGATGTCAAATATGACCCATCTTCTTGTAAAGAACTCAGTCAAGAGTTAGCTGCGAAAATAATGGACAGAGTGAAATCTCTGAAAATCAAACGCTACAAGCTGGTGGCTGTTGTCAGCATAGGGAGTGTAAGTGAGAGGCCCGGGATGCAGTTCGGCAGCCGATGTCTCTGGAACGAAGGCACGGATAGTTTCGCGTCTGTCAAATTCACCAATGGTTCATTATTTGCCGTTGCAATGGTATATGGATTATATTTTGAATAACAAGAGGGTGAGAGAGGAGGGGGGGGGGAGAAGGGGAGGGTTGGAGAACAAGGGGTCTCAAATTAATGCTCTGAAGAGATTTTACCTCGCCATTTGTAAGATAACAGTTCTTAGCACAGATAAAGTTCAGGCAATAGCTTTTAGAGGAATATCTATGGACACAACTGATAGACTCCGGGATTTACTGCACAGGTTATATGAAACAAGAAACTTGTATTACACTTCTGCATATAAACAGTATGAACTCCTGGCCATGGATTTGCATGAACCGAACAAAGATCTTACTGCCAATTTTGTCTTTTGAAGCTATTAAGCGCAGATTGAGCTGGATTTTTGTCGATATCTTCTGAATCGTTGAATTCTTGGCACAATGAGTTATGTACATAAGGACTATAAGGTATAAACAGGAGACGTCAATGTGACCAATGTTTTGTGAAGGTTGATTGACAGTATATGTCATAGTTTGTGCATATGTGAGCTTCTTGGCATTCACACTAGACAGTGTTATGTCTGGGAATATCCCCCCCCCCAAAAAAAAAGGTGGGGACAGATTTGTCCGGTTTGCTGGCATGCCTATGACGCGAGCACTGGGTATTCGATGGTCCAGCGTCGTGAGCATGGTAACTAACAACTGGAAACAGGATACTCCGACAGCGTTGTTGTTAAGAGCCAACCTCTGCGACGGCTCTGTCTGTTGTGTATAACACTTTAAATAACCTTCTCCGGTCATACTCAGTCTCTGTAGCAGTCAAATCAACCATTTCACAGGACTTTTCAATCGGATTAACGGAGGAGGAAAGCTTTTTACTTTTTACCGTGATTACAATGTGATTTATTAAAAATTCGATTGCTTGTTAGTATTTGAAAAACAAATGTGTTTATTGCAGATAACTTCCAGCAATAGCAGATTATGTAACAATAACGTGGGTTAAAAACAGAGGATCATTTCCACCAGGAAATAAGTCATATGAATGATTTTTGAATATCGTGGTCAATGTTATTTAAATATAAAGGCGTATTGAAATTAAATGATCTCACCCAATATAAAACACCAAACTCCTATAAACTGTCAAATTTACGTCTAGTTCATAATTTAAACAGAGCTCTATAAAAGCAATATTTTTATTCATTATTTAAAAAGCGATATTAAAAGCATTTTTATAGTTGTATTTGCTTTGATTTAAACCAAAAATGCAATTTTTTCTTTGCAAAATTTTCGAGAACCATATGATACACACTTAAATTCACGATAGAAGTCTCATCAAAATCGTTCATACTGTTATTCCCACAAAATTTAAGGGAGGATTTCTAAGACAACTGGATATGAAAGAAAAATAGCAAAATATTTACAAGCAAAACTCGCTGTTTAATCCTGATGCATTGTGATTTATACCAAACAGCCCTTTGAATTCGAATGAATTTTTTTTTTCAAATAGAAATTTTTAATTGCAATCTAAAACAATTGCTAACATGCTAATATTGTAAACTTAAACATGGGTCTGTTTTATAATGGTTTCCGATTGCAGTCTCGAGCCCAAGATATATAACTGTTACTGTAATCTACATTTTATACATGGCACTGTTATCCAAGTTGTGAAGTTCCTTCTTTCAAAAATCAAGCAAGGTCATTATTACGAAGGATAAGAAAACATGGAGTAGGTTATTTAACTATTATGATGAACAATTAAAAGCAAATTAACCTTAGAGAAAGCACTGCGAAGTAAATAGTATTTCAGGCAAACTGTCAAATTTTGGAGCCTTAAAACTAGGCAGTTTACGAAGTGCTCGAAAAATTTAGGCAGTTTAAAAATGGCTGACTGAACCAGATAGCTTACAAGCGGCCAGTATTTTCAGGTACTTTGTAAACTGCCTGATTTGACAATTTGCCTGTAACATAATGCAACTGTGTGAACTGTATTTATGAATGTCCACGTTCTTGACGTGGATATTAGAGAAAATCTTCCATCAATATGTCATCCATAACTACCTCCTTAAAAAAGGTGTCTATGATCCTATCACAAACTAAGTGTACACCAAATTGTTATTGATATCAAGAATTGATATTTTGATATCAAGAATTTATTTTTGATCTCAATAAATCCATATTTTTATATAAAGAATTCATTTTTGCTATCTGTAATTGTATTTTTGATATATCTTAATGTATTCTTGATCTCAAAAAGTAATTTTTGATATCAAGAAATATTTAGAGATATCAAGAAATGTTTATTCATATCAAAAATGATTTAATGATATCTAAAAATGATTTTTTGAGATTAAAAATTCAATTCTTGATAGCAAAAATGAAACATTTGAGAGCAAAATATCAATTTCGAGCTCAATAATTCATTTTCTTTATATTGATATCAAGAATTTATTTCTAATATCATTATTTCAGACTGATACCTTTTCAGTTTGTATTTTGAAATCTGCAAACGATTTTTTATCTCAAAAATTGATTTTTGATATCAAAATATCTGTCTATTTTTTTTAAATAAAAAATTTAGAAACACACATCTGTAATAAATAATGACTGTCCTTGTATACAGAATCTTTATTTCAATTTTTTAATGTACATAAAAGAAGCAATTCTTGAGATAAAAAATTGTCTTGTTATTGTTGATCTCAATAATTCAAATTTTCATCTCCAAAATTTAATTGACGATTCATTATATTTTATGTAAATGTGTGTCTCAGTTAAGATTTTTTAAATTTGTAAAGTTGATTTGTTGATCTCAAAAATAAATTTTTGCCATCTAAAATTCAATTATTGATAGCAAAATATAAATTGATGAGATCTACATTGATTTATTGATATCTCTAAATGTATTTTGATATCAAAAATAGGCATTAAATGTTAAAACGGCATTCCACACTTGAGAGTACTTGCAGATATATATTATTAATGAAACTGTTGCATAAATGATTAAGAAAAAAAAACGTGCTGCGGTGTTGTTAGTTTCTATAAAGAAGGTTATACGTTACACATATTTACCAACTAGAACCTCACTTCGCTAGCGAAATGTTAAACACTTGACAAAAATTAAAACGCAAAAATACTTCCTTCAATGAATAATATATTGCAAACAACACAGCTTGAATATGTCTTATAAGCCGAGTAGTGTTTGGTTTCTGTTGACTTAAGGTTTTATTGACTGATCTAGCATACGCCGTGTTAGCTATTTACGCAGTGAGAGCTCGCACAAAGCTCACTGTGCAACTGTGTGTGATGTGGGTTAAATGCTACGCATTTACTTGCCAAAAATGCACTCTTTTCACATGGCGTTTTAACAAAGAAAACGAAATCAAAGACGAAAATAAAAAGTGACATGCACATGTTCAGATCAAGCTCTTCATAAGTCCCAAGTTTCATGGTCGTAGGGCCCATAGTGTCAGAGGAGAAGAAGACACAAAAAATCGGAAAAAGTGTCAAGAAGAAAAAAAAAAAAAGGACGAATTTTGCTCGCACAAATTCATATAACTCTTGCAAGCCAAAGGCTTGTCAAGTGTTAATAAAAAGGTACTAAATTAAAATGCCTTTGTTTGAAGTCAGTGTAGGTTTTGCTGGCCCAATTTTGCCGTTAGTGTGACCACAAGCATGGTAGTAAAAGGCATACTTTCGAGGAGTTGCTGTCCTGTTTTTTTTCTTCATATAACTCTTCTCTTTCGGGTATTACGGGTGGTATTGAAAAAAATGAAAGTTCATTATTAGACGTCACCAACGTAGTTTCCCACGGATCTGGTGCAGACCACTTTGGGCGAGGAAAAAATAACCTTTTATTTCACCTCTCAAAATACTCGTGGTGGAGGAGGGGGGAGGGGGGGGGGGGTAATTTGTCGTGATACGTATTACCCTGCGTGTGAAAAAAGGGAGAATGGGGTTAATTTTGAGACCAGACACGGAACGTCAGTTTCATTAAAAAGGGGGTAATTTTCATTACTCCGAGTTAAAGAGGGTGGGGGTTCTTTCGGAACTGCACTTTGCGTTTGGTTAAAAAGAGGGTATGATTTGAAACTTGGCATTCCGCGTTTAAATGTCTTTTAGCAAATAAATTTTTACGTAATCCCCCCGTCAAAATACTACGCCTCCTAGTGTTGTGCCCCGATCATCTTAACAATGAGCCTGGTTAGCAGCCCCCAACTGTGGCTTTAGGTCCCAGAGGAGGACTATAAATATGAGTGTTGTTCATGTCGAGCGTCTGCCCGCCTGTCCATCACCGGTTATTTCTCCAATACAGATAATCCGTTTTCTGTCACAGTTGGTAGATTGATGCCGTATCATATTGAGTAAGTGCATGTGTTCTTCTTATACCAGCCGACTTTGTATCACTATAAGGGGCTTGAATGTATGTGTGTATGTTGAACCTTTTCTTTAAAATGATACTCCTCCTACAGTTTTGCTCCAATCGTTTTGATATTGCTCAGGAATGTTCCCTGGGTGGTCCCCCCAGCTGGCTATTACTTTTTTTGACGATTGACGAAAAACTGACAAAATGGCGGCACTCTTTGTGACCGTCTTGATCCATTTTAAAAATGCTACTCATCCTACAGTTTTACACCAATCGTTTAGATGTTACGCAAGGATGTTCCCCAGGGGGTCGCCTACCAGGTTGTTATTTTTTTAGCGGTTTGCCAAAAACTGCCGAAATGGCGGAACTTTGAAGTCTGCCAAAACTGGAATAAATGGTAGTAAATAACTGAATTGTCAAACCATTCATTTCTCTTAGGTTTTTCAAATAGTTATAAAATTTTAATCGAAAGTTTCTTAGGTGCCTCTCCACCTGGGCTTTGCTTTTTTCGCAAATGATAAAAAAATGCCGAAATGGTGGAATTTTAAAAATTTTGTAAAATGTCGGTAAATACGCGAATCGTTAAAACCCAACCTCTCCACATCCCTTTTCGGGTAGCTTCCAAATTCGAATTAAATGCATTTTACATACTTTGGCCTAGCAGTATTCGTTTCAGAGTTTTTCTCGCTTTCTTTGTTTGGTAACTCGGCTTGGTCATGTCCTTGGACATGCTTGTTTTATTATGACCCTGACTAAATTTCAAGATCACACTGGCTACCATCTTGGATTTTCACCCGCAATTCCTTGTTAGCACGACAACACCACGACTACTTGACCGATCATCACCAAATTTTAAACACGGCTTAATCATTCAAAAAGCACGCTGATGCTTTATTTTGTGTTCGATCAGAAAATACAAAATGGCCCCCGCCATCTTACATTGTTTCCACAATTTCTTGCAAAAACTTGAGTAATCCCAAACAACTATATGAATCGTCACGAAATATCAAACATGGGTTAGTCAACTGAAAATCACGCTTGGGTTTGAGTTTCCGTTCGATGGGTTTTAATTAAAATGCCTACAATCTTGCATTTCATCCGCATTTTCTTGTTGACATAAAACAAAAATTACTTGGCAATTTTGAACCAAAGTTGTAAATTTCTGTATTCAAAAACAGGCAACATCAAAGTCTTGCCGGTTGATTGTGGCCTTCGGTAATCAGAATCCGGTCGGGGGCTGTGCCTTCAACGATGGTTGTTAAATTTGGTATAATAAATAATGTTTACATTTGGCAATTCGCCAAAAAAAAACCAGGAAAGTGCTGCAGCATGTAAGAAAATTATGTAAATTTACATGTACAGAAATTATAAAAGAAATGCTGATGAAAAGCTACAGAGTTTAGTTTAAAAATCAATAACAAATACTCAATCATTCGGTATAGTAAGTGACAGATAAAAATCTACAACACCTTTGAAGTACGAAATTATTATGGTCTATATGTTATCTAAAGTCATTAAGCAAAAAAGGATTGCATTTTGTAGGATCTGTTTTGAGTTTTTGTAAGAGATAAATCCAAAGTTTTTTTTATCATTTACAACAATGTGCAAATTGCATAGCTGATGATGTTTGAACAAAATATACTTACGTCATTCATGACAATGTGGTGTTAGATGTCCGATTTATGAGGCTGATAATACACAGCATTTATTTTTTATGTCTTTATGAAGACGCAATTTTGCAGTTCATCAGTGACAATTTATCATAATTGTCATGACACTCTAAGTCGATTATAAAATTCATTATTCTTCTTTTACATGTGCGATGGTTCTTACTAATAAGTTGAGACTTCACAAAATATTATGATAAATAGCGTTTTTAACTTATATGTCGATCGTTTTGTGGAGCCAAAGGGACTGTACAGGAACGTACTCACCAGATTGTAGTTAATCATTTTGCGCATTTTATGGAATCATTTTGATACTACCAAAAAGGTAAGATAGTTTAAACGCTGCCAAAGGCACCAGTGTTTCAAAAGTCACTTATCGCTTTTTAAAATAACTGTTTCATGAACTTTAGTACAAATATTCTAAAACTTATTATACATATCAAGCAAAATATTGTGCGTTTTTATTTTTATTATTTGCTTAGCTAGGAAGCTTATATCTACGGTGAATGAAAAAACAACTGTTTAAAGAATTATGCTCGTTTTAAATAATTTAAATATTACAAAATGAATATCTGTCAGGTAAATTCTAATGTTCTGGTAATTTTAAAGAGTTCTTTTTATAACATGAAATCAGGTTTTTATCTGATGACCTAACGTATCAACAGTTCTGCGTTCAATCAAATGTGTAAGCATGACTATTTTCACTTTTAGAATCCTTTCCGCTCCTTTGTTGTACTAATGTTTTATCAAGCTTAAGCTGGGGGTGGTTAAGTACCATGTATATAGTGGGCCTATGTTTGAGTAACTTAATATTTGCTGAAATTACTAAATTTTTGCCTCGTCACAGGTGTCTGTGGTTTGTTAAGAACTTATCCACTGACTGTCAGTTTGGCAAGTTTAGGTCTTTTCGAATTTCTGACAAATGTCTCTTCAAACAGTGACAAAAACTTGTCGCTGGCTTGTCAGAGGCTTGTCATTATTTCTCAAGTATTGCGTCACTATGTCCTCACATCCTTTTCAAAACAACTTAAAATACGTGGTGATTCTTTTTAGAATCATTAGATTTTAATTAATACCAATAGGAGTTTCACATTAGTACGTCTTAAAAATATGTTTAATAGATACTTCTCTGCATGTTTTGAATGAAGTTTTGATGTTGATAAAATGCTTGTGAAATTTGTATTATCGTCCATTTTTCCGATGAACAATTTATACTGTGTACGTATTGACATATAATAAAAAACGTGAATAGATTCGATTATTTTCATGTAAACTTTTACAAAACCTTATGGCTAGCTATTAAAATCCGTAAAATATGTAAATAAACCACCTATGCAATATATTATACTTAGCAAAACTGATAAATTTGTCAGAAACTTGTCAAAACTTCGTCAATCTGCAAACTGAAAAATTTTGACGTGGAAGGACTGACCTCAGACCTTGTAATGTAATCTTTTAAAGATGCCAATAAGAGACCCAATTCAATCATCGCTTCAGAAATCAGTAAATAAATTAATGATATTAAATAACAAATAAAAGAACATAAGAATTTTAATGATATCAATAAAATAAAATTCGGGGTCAAATATCAAAAGGAATAAAAGGAACCTAACAATGACATCAAGTAATTCGACACTCCATCAAAATTTATCAAATGGCGGCATTTAATAATTTTTGGCCCTAGTTTTCAATTTTTTTGGAATGTTCCCAAGTTAGTCCTCTCTAGAAAACATGTTTTTATTAGCCCCAGCTTCTACAGAAGCAGGGGCTATAAGTCGTTAAACGAATGTGCGCATTTACATTGAAAAATCGCATCTGCCCCTAGGTGTTTTGCCTGAATGTCTTGAAATTTTGGGTGCAGGTAGTGGACATAAGTACTATTTTGTCTACTACCATTTTCTTCAGTAAAATCTTAACTGACGCCAGAGCAATATTCCAACCCTCTTGAAATTTAGGTAAAGATAGCGGTCGTTGGTACTAATCTGGATGTAACATTTTTATTCCTAAACAATTGACGGAAAAACCAATTTCTCATTAAAATCTTCGTTCAGGATAGGGATGTGATCTTACTGTCTTAAAATTTTGAATAATGTTAGCGGACGTCAGTTTGTTTTGTTTTGGTGATTTGCAAAAAAAATAAAAACGAAAAAAACTGGGATATATTGGCGAAAAACCAATTTGTTATTGAAATCTCAACTGATGTCAGGTATTCAAAGAGAGCAGACATAAGTACTTACTTAGCAATTACTTTTTTATGTGATCTGAACTGATGCCAGGGAAACAGTCTTACGTACTCCTTCGAATTTATGTGGTTAACGGTAGCAAACCCTCGTCCCTGAGCGGCTGTTACATTTTTTGGGTGATTCACCAGAAACTGGCTGAACTATAGCCCAAAAACAGTGAAATCTTAGTTGAGGACCAAGAGTGTTACTGTCTTGAAATTTTGGTCAAATGTAGCGATCATGGGTACTTACCTTGCCATTTTTGCTTAAATAGCCAAAAAAAAAACTGGCGGAAATATGGCGAAAAACAGTTTTTTTTACCAAACTCTCAACTGAAATGTTGGTCAAAGGTAACAGATCTTAGTATCTGCCTGACCTTTTCTCTTTTATTTATGACGATGTACCAAAACTCGTGAAAATATTTCTTAAAGACATATCTCAAAATTCCTTAAAAACATATCTCCCGCTATGTTGTTTGTGGAAACATCTCCAAATTGAATCGAATGTAGGTGGATTTAAGTGCTCTCTTGTCTTTTTTACTATTATTTTATTTTGCCGATTGGTTGAAATATTGGAATCTATCCCTCTTGGAATCTATCCCTCTTGGGAATTTGCCAAATATTATAGGAGATATTGAACAAAAATTTTTTTTTTGTAAATGGAAAGACATTCTCATAGAATTTAGTAGAAAAAGCATAAAATTTTGATGGAATGTAGAGGGCTGTCTATTATTATTATTATTATTATTATTATTATTATTATTATTAATCCTGTTGTTGTTGTTTTGGCAGTATACCAAAAATAATGGAACCAGTTTCTTATTGAGATCTTAACTGACGCAAGGATATGATCTTATTGTCTGGACATTTTTATTAAAGGCAGCAAGCTGAGAGCAGTAACTACAGGGTTATTACTTTGTTGGTTTGTCTGTTTGTTTGTTTGTTTGTTTTGGTGATTCGCCGAAAATTGAAAATCTTGACTGACGCCAAGTACTTTCCTTTACTGTCTTGAAATTTTGATTAAAGGTTATACATGTCTGCCATAAATCCTGAATCAGCATTCGTGAGCTGGGACATTGTCAATGAACATTCTCGTTTATTAATTTAAGCACTTTAAAATCTTTCTCCTCTCATAATTTTGATCGGAATGCCTTCTAATTTTATATTTTATTCCACACCGCACTTGAGTTTCCTACCGCAGTATTGGATGACCCTTGATTTGTGGCTTGATCGACAAGGTCGAGTGCGCAAAGGATTTTATGTAATGATTACTATGCCTAAAGAGTCGAAAATGTACTCAGAATTTAACCGTTTTCAAGATAATAACCAGTTTTGGGTTTGTGACCTTGACCTTGGACGATAATTAAAAAGTGTTCCCATTTATTCAATATTTGGCGGAACGTTCTGTGTTCCCTTTTCTGTATTATTGCAAGATATCAATGTTCTATCAGCAAGGTCGCAACTGATCACAATGTCCCTGGACATTCTTTTTCAAACTTCTGACGAAATTAGCCAAATATGGTACATGTTTTACTTTAATTGTATTTTAATGTACTTCTTGCCATATTATTGTTAGGTATTAATATTCGGAGCTGGTCATAATGTCCAATTACACTCTTGTTATACTTGATTAACTAGATTTCAATTTCAGTTTTATGTTGTCATCATTTTGTCACGTATGATTTATTTGGATAGTTCGCCAGTCACTTGTTAAAGATATTTTGACGAATTTGTGACAAAATATTGACAAATTGTAAATTAGGATTTGACCAATCAGTGACAAAAGCAAATATTTTATAGATTTACATTGTTGAGTTAGCCGTCGTCAGATTGACGAATTTATGGTCGTCAATCAATTTGACTAAATTTTTAAGAATTTGTGACAAATTGACAAGTTTGAATGACGAGTTGCTGGCAAATTATTGGCGAATTTGAGTCTTTGAGTGAGGACTGAATCATGCACACTTTTAAAAACAATTAAGTTTTAAATGATAAGTCAATAAATCTATATAAATATTTCAATGATCTAAACTTGTAAAAATATATTTTCCCCACTTTTTTCAGTGCTAAACCAGACAAACAGGTCCCCCAGAAAAGACTAAGCCTGCATCCTTTTTATTTGAAAGCAAATACTCCGAATGGAACAGGGTATAAACAGTAATCGCCACCAGTCAAGTTCAACATCCAGGAGTGCTTACATTATGACTGGTGTCCATGGAAGCCAATCGGCCTACAACACTGTCACACCAGTTGTATGTCAAAATACATATAAACTTGAGCCGGATAAGAGCTTTCCATACAAATATATGGAGGAATTGATGAGAAAAATATTCGCAAGTGAACTGAAAGACCGTGTTTATGATCCAAATACTAGCAATCTACTCGCAAGTGAGCTTTCAACTAGCATAAAAAATACAGCAAAAATTGAAACTTCTGCTAGATACAAGATTGTTTGCATCGTGATGATTGGACAAAAGGATGCATCAGCCGTTAATGTGACAAGCAGGTGCTTATGGAATACCAGTTTTGACAGTTACGCGGAGTATACGTATGAAAATAAATCCCTGTATGCCATTGGGTGCACTTATGGACTTTACGCTGAATAAGTACTAGGGTATCACAAAAATATAGATTTGAAACTTTCCCCTGCAATGAGGTTAACATAGAAACAGCGGCTGCAAACTTGCAAAAAATATTAGTGATAGGAACGATTAATTTATTTTCATTCAGAAAGTGCAACAGTTCAGTGTTACAATATACTTAATCTACTTATAGAAATTTTACGTTTATAAAATGTTATAAAATCCTACATTAAACGACAAGTTTAAAACTAACATAACGTAAAAGTTCCCTTTTAAGGCGATAGATTATTTTAGAGTGGTCACTATATTTGTTTATACATATCTCAGCTTGCAAATTTTTGTGGGGAACAGATCCTAACCGGTTACCATGCGTGTCCATTACTTTTTGAAATAATCCCTAAATGCGGAATGCTAATTGTGAAATAACACTCCCTGTTTGACTGACGGGAATTGAAGTCTCGAAAGAACCCCCCTTCCTTTCTGTGGAAAACACATGGGAGTGCTATATGAAGATTACCTACCCTTTTGAAGAAGTTGACTCATTCTGACATCAAAATTACTCCCTCCCTTTCTTGGCGTTTTTTTAAATTTATTTTCTGGACACGCATGATAATACATGGTAGCACATATGGAATTCACGACATAAGGTCCAGCGACAGAAGGTCGACGTCAAAATGTCCAGCGATAGAAGACCTTATGTCGGGATACCACACATATGATATCAAGTTTTTGATTAAAACAAATATATTCAAAAAATAAAATTTTTGTTATCTGTGATAGCATATTTGAAAGTCTGCAGAACTTACTACTGATTCAGAGTGCCAACTTTTTAATGACATGAATCACATTTTTCAGTCCCTTTAACTATAAGCATAACTGCTTTTATAACGAATATATTTACAAAGCTGTGCCAATTACAGCACCTCCGAGTCAGAATACCCTTATTATCATTTAAGAGCGATACAGCCCGCGTGACAGGACGAATGGTCAGGAATGCCCCCGGGGGGCCATTTGTCCTAGGATATTTGCCCCCTTATGATATTTAGTCCTATGGGGTCCTAACATCCTAGGATATTTGGTCCCCCTTTATTTTTCTTGTTGAGTAGTTAAAAACAATAGTTTTATTTGCTTTTATTTTCTGTATAGAAGCAGTGTCTACAAGTTTCAACAAATTACAAATTAAAAATGTTAGACTTACTGAAAAACCCAGATACACTTCTGAAATGTCTATATAGCATTAACGACAGTGTTATTATTATTATTATTATTATTATTATTATTATTATTATTATTATTATTATTATTATTATCATTATTATTCGCACATTTAATTTCGGACTGAATCGCGTCGTCAATTTCTTGTGTGTTTCCATCCATTATTGATTGAATTATAAATCGTCCATTATTTTCGCATGTTATTTAGGCAGGGATCTGACCTTGGAACTCACTACAAGGATTAAATTTGAATTTCTGAATTACATACTTGATTAAAGTAATTGCAACTATACAGCAATCTTAAATTAATACAACAGCAACAGTTGATTGATCCATGTCATCAAAGAGTGTGTGATTATTTTACAGGAATTCAGCTTATCTTATCATTTAACTTATCTTCTGTTATACGTATGCAATTCGACTTCCAGTGAACAGCGCTTTCAACTTATTTAAACAATCCATAATCCATCAGTCACGAGCACGCCTGTCAGCTGCCCTGACGAAGGAATTGAAATTTATGAAAATCGCAATTAATCAATTAGATCTCTATCAATCTCCGTGTATTGGAACAAAAAATAAAACAAAATGCAGTTGTGTCCGTTACTAATTTTGTCAATTCCGGAGTAAATTTCAAAAAGTACAAATGTAATATTCAGTTATATATTTAACTTAGTTGATATATAAACTCAGTGAAAAAAACTGAATATTTCGTCTTATAGCAAAAACATGCAAGAAAAAACTAGAAGGATAATTTTTCCCTATTGTGACAAAAAGTCTGTAATAAAATGACTGAGTTGAAACAAATTTAGTAAAACCTGGCCATAGTCTCAAATCTTACATAACGATTTAACATTTGTTAAACACAATGCGACATCTTTTTGTTCCCGAACTTTGAAATGTTGACAGTTCATTTCACTTTAACTTAAAATTTTGTCCACTTTCACTAATTTTGGTATTCCTTTAACAACCAACAGTTGTATAGATTCTATCTGAATCAGTTGTATTGCACCATGGACTATAAAATTCCGCCAGTTCACAAAGAGTTTCTTTGGAATTGATACTGCCTTCAACATTCAATGATTAGACACATTTATTTTCAAATGATTGTCTCGTTGTACCATAGAAAGATGTATTTGATAAATACCTTCTTCGTAGCGATGTCTTCTTTATATCCGTTAATCTCTACTTATATCGCTATACTCACCAGTACGCGCACATAATGTTTTGCATTTTCTCTTTAAAAAGTAAGGTATTGAGTTGTGTATAACTTTGGTATTACTGAAAATTTTCTAATTTACTGATAATTTACTGATAACGTTTAAGGAATATGTTGTTATATCAGCGGTGCATAGATGATAAAGATACAATGTATTGCGTAAATTTGGCATACAAGGCATAGTAAAATGCTGACTAAACCCCTTTTTTCATAAATTCGTGCATTCAGAAAGCTTTCCCGGGCATTAGGCTCTTATCAAGACAGATAAAGATATAAACAGATAAGGGCACTTGCTTTTTCCTGTTCTATGATGTATCGTCATGGAATGGCCAAACAACATCTGGCTGGCTCTCATTCAATTCTTTTCACCCTCCTGTATCTAAACCAAAAGAAAGATTTTCAGGTTTATACGTGCTGCCTTTGTCATTATTTTTTGGCACTCTGTGACCGTCATTCTGTCGCTGTTTTTGCCGCTGATTTTATTAACAATGTCCAGTCAGTCCAGTCTAAAAGTCTATATAGGCTAACCAAGAAGTGTTTTTCCAGAGGACGACCTAAGGATAATTCTTTAAAGTCGTGTTAAAACGCTTTAAGAACGTGTTACTGAATAGGGTGACATTTGCCAAACCCTCCAAGAAAAAGATAACATGAAGAACATTCTTTTAGGAGCAATCCTGTCAGAGCTGCAAGAGGCAACACAGTTAGAAAACGGTTCCTGAACAGTTTTATAATGCTACTGTTTAGCCAGTTTGGGCAGAAAACGTAATCAAGAAAACATTTAAGTAATATTGGAAACCAATTAGTTCAAATCTCTGGAAGAGGAAGTATTTTGAAAACTGGCTCACAAACCATTGCAAAGTGCTACTATTTAGTAAGATTTTTGTACACTCCAAAGAAAACAAACAAATTACTTAGAGAACCACCTTGGAGACATTCATACAATTGTTAAAGCAAGCAATGGAAAAAGACGGATTATGAAAATTAACTATATTTTTATATACCTCACTTAACCAATTCTGTATTTGTATTTTTGCCCAATTTCATTTTTCATGACTTTTACAGGGACGGTATTTGGCTTCATTTGTAGCTTAAAAATAGCTAACGCTTAAAACGACAGTTTGTTACATTATTTATTTGATACCATCTTGCACTTCAATTCCGTTATTGTTTTAGTTGCTGCTTCGTAGCCAAACTAAAACAATGACGGCTTTATGTAGTGATAAAGTATGTTCTAATTACTTAGTTAGATTACAAAGCAGCTACAGTGGCATTTGGCCTTGTTTTAGAGAAAGACAGAAAAAAGAAAGAAAGAAAGAAAGAAAGAAAAGAGAGCGAGTGAGAGGGAATGAGAGAGAGAATAGATAGCGGAATTGCGTGTAACTGGTCAGATTGAGAAACTAGTTTGTAATTCTCATTTATTTCCTTATTTTACTTAATTTACAAAATGACACACTTCTAACTGTTTATTATCAACTTTAGCATTTTGTTTTGTTAACCTTGTTTATTAATTTTATTTCTCTGTTTTGTTATAGAGTTATCAACGAACTTGTGAGAAAATCTCAAGATGATAGCCAAAGTGATCTTGAAACTGGGATGAGGTCACAATAGAAATCTGCATCTCAGAATATCATATTCTCTCTATTCGAAATATCCTTGTTGTTGCACAAGATTCCTTTAAAAAATGCTGGATCATATAGCTCACCAAAGAATTGAAATGTTTTGTTATAGAAATCAGGCGAAAAAATGCTACAGTGCGTAAGTTGTTATGCTCCTAAATCTTTTATTAATAAATTTTGCAGTGAAACAAATTCATTTATGTTAATTAATTTAGGAATGCAAGACAAGCGAAACAATTTGTACTTCCTGATAGATCCTGATCATTCATATTATGTTAGTAATGCCTATTACCTTTAATATTTGTATTTCATCAATTACTGAAAGTCCTTTCCCATACCCGCTGCTATTTTCAAAGCAGTTAGTCTCTTAACAAAAGTGTTTTCATAACATCTTGTAACTTTATTTGTTTTCCCCATATGTCGTATTTATTTGAGACTACATTTAAATGGAGATTTTAAGGAGCGCTCTCTTTTGTTTTTCATAGACTTTTTTATTGCGTCTTTTGTTCATCTCTATACTTTCGACTCTAGAGTTTAAACATGCACTTATTCCTTTATAATTTTCAAGCCTTCAAGGTTTTTATCAAAATTTCTATTCATTCCTCATATTAGTAATTTTTACATTTCCTTTAGAAAAGAGCATCTGCCTGCTAGAGTATTTTCCGTTTAAATTTTAACAGATCCTATTTCATGCGAAGATCCTCCAATCCAAACCATAGAAAAATGTATCTGTTTGTTTTCGTTATTTTGGGACTATAATAATTAAATATTAATAATGTGTGTAACCATCCAAGCCCTTATAAAGTTTACTCTAGCCAGAATTATTTGCAAAGAATATGAATTTTTGATTAATCACTTCAAACAACCACATAGCACTACGTGTCTTAAAACCAACTGAAGGAAAACGGGAATGAATAGCAATGAATTATGAATGCTGTACGGAAGTTGAAGACTTTTACCTAACCAAAATGGAAAAGTGTATATGTTACAGCGGATCTCTAGAATCAGCGGAAAATTTCAGCGGATCTACAGGTCCGCTGGCTCAATTAGCGGATCTGTAGATTCGGTGAAATTTCTTTGGGTTAAGAAAATTCTACACATCCGCTGAAATTGTCATAATAGGCAAAAATTACCATTCATGTGATCTACAATTTAAAAAATGGTTTCTGAATGTAATGTCAATTACCCAAATTAATTGTAATCCCCAATTACGCAATATTTTGTGATGTACAATTAAAGGTGGCATTTTTCACTGAACTGTGAATTATAGAAAATAGATTAATCTTTTCAATTACCATCATCACAGACGTCATTTATAACTGTGTGATCTCATTGAAATCACAGGCATAATTGCATTTCAAAGTTAATTTTTCATCATGTAATCTAAGTTGCAAGTAAATTAATGTACCGCAATCGCAATTTTAATATTTAACTCTCCACCCTCTTCTAATTCTTCCTGGTTCCCCGGAGTACATCCTATTCTCCGAAAATCTCCAATAGCATTTTTGCCATCTATTCCAGAGAAATTTATTGGTTTAAACTGCATTTTTTACATCTGATTTGCCCATGGAAGTACTTGGAACACGTGCCTAACTGATACAAATAATGTGCCCATCATTTTGCCGTTCAACTTAAACAATAAAATGAACATATGAACAAGAGATATGGCGAATGGGACTGAAGCTCGCTTTGCAAAGGAATTATTTAAACAATATTCTTCAAAGAGGGACGCAAACAAAGTGATTTCAAAAGAACAATATGACATTCTTGATACTACTGCTATTGAGGCTAAATAAGCACAGTCAAAAACGAAGGCTCAATAGTATTTGCTGCAAAGTTATAATATTCTTGTTTGTGATTTGATGTCCAAAAAGTTATCTTTGATTAATGTTTCTATGAAAAAATGTACTCACAAATAGAAGACACCGTTAGGAATCCTACGTTGGGATATTTCAAAGAAAGCATTGCTTAAATATTGCATGTGTATATTGTTAAAAAAATGTTTACCGGACTCATCGTGTTAATGTGTTAAATAGTAAGTCTACACCATAAAACTAACCAAAAAATGGTCAAGAAATACATAAAACACAAAACAGCGACATCTAAGACACAAAAGTAATAAATATCGTGTAAATGCCATAATCTATACCTCCTAAGCATTTCAGCGGATCTGTCGAATTTTCTTAGCCCAAAAGAAAAAATTACAACATTTGAATAGAACTGTATGGCGGACGAAAACAAATCTGTACAAGCAAAACATGCCGATGTCTAGGCGTTCTTTTAAAACTAGGAAACTAATTACTAATAAAATAATCTGCATTCAGGTATAAAGGTTACGAAATAGCTGTAATCAATGCAGTATTCTTGGCGATGATTACCAACTTTTTATAATGTAAATATTAAACCTTGAATCACCATTAGGGAAATATTGCTTTAACGCTGACTGTATATTCTAGCTTTTATCAGACTAAAAATTTAATGATATGAATTAACCTTCACATCACACGCTAGCAGATTTTGCACACTCACATATCTTTAGAAATCGTTTCAGCTTTCTTTGCATATTAACTTAGAACCAGGAAATAAATACTATGCTTGTTTTGACACGCGTTATAAATAAAGTACCCCTTATCTTATGTCACTTTACAAAGACATGAATATGATGTTAAATGCGCATTAAGTTTTTTAAATTTCAAAGATCATTATAAGCATCACTATTAGGGTTTTGGATATATGCGCACATTTATTGCTGATGGACAATAAAACAAATGTCTGTCGTGGCTGTGTGCAACATTTCATTCGCCTTAAGCATTAAGTGTTAAGAGGGTAATTTCAGATATCGCGTCATATCTTAAACTCCAGTGTCAGTAAATGCGCATATGTACAAATAGATATTCCTTCATCTTTAAACACAGGTAAGAATGTAAAATATTTTATATCTTAATGCTTAGTCATTGGTTTATTAATAAGAAGTAAATCTGAATTAAAATTCTTCACCAGAATTGAATATCTTATTCTTTTGTTCGTTGACAATTCGCAAGCCGATATATTTTAAAGAAAGATAAACTTGATAGTCTATTTAATAAAAAAAATGCCATTTGTTTTTGTCTAGATCTCAAACGACCAGTAACGTAACAACTGTTTACTATGACCTTTAAAACTACATCTTATCATGAGTGCAGTTCTGGAGTGCAGTTCTGAAAGAACCCTATTTTATGAGAAACACAGACTATTGAATGAAAATTGCCCCTTTTAAGGAAATTGGCACCACACGCGGACTGTGACCTAGTTACAATTACCCCTTTTCTCCGCGGTTTTGTTGACACACATTGGAACATATATGACACCAAGTTGCCACCGAGTCCAGTTTCTGAAATACATGAATCACTCTTGTGTTTTGTCATCAAGTGTGTGAAATTTAAGTGTATTTAATTCGTTGTTGTAAATAATATGGACTAAAACATGAAACACGAATATATAAAAATAAATCAATAACCGCCTAGAAGCAACGAAAAATGAAGCCATTTCGCAAGAAAAAACAACCACTACCAGTTAGTCAGTAAAGGCCCGCGTGCACTCATCACGGGCCCGGCAGTAAAGTGTCCTACAAATTTCCTGTTAAAGATGCTGAAGAACACATGCTGATAACATGCGCCGTTGAAATGCATACTTTTCAGAAGAAACTCAGTAAGTATGACAGAAGAAAAGTTTATAAGAAAGACTCTAGGGCTAAAAAATGGAATGCAGTGAAATTAAAAACACGTTTTAGTTCTCTAAATCAATACATATATAATTAAAAACACTTGTTTGTATACATGTCTTTTTTATTACCGGGCCCGAACGGGTGTAGATTTCTAATGTATCTAATTTATGTCGCTATATTGTTAGAAAACTTCTTAAGATTCACAAACTATATTGTGTTTGCCAAAATGTGAATTTTAATGTTATTTTTTCTTGTTTCAGATTAATAAATTACCATCCTTGAAATAACTGGTATTTTTCTAGACGAAACAACGGTTCCTAACCTTGAGAAAAACTAGAATTGTAATAATGTTGGTATTTGTAATAATGTAGTTATGTGTCTTTCAAGTACACAAACGGCGTTCTAGTTAAAAAAGTAAAACATGTCTTCTTCAACAACAAGCAATGTTGTTTTTGCTTGTGTTGCCATTACTCTGGTGACAGGAATCTGTTTGCTTCCGTATGTAATGATTGGGATGTCATACAAATGCGGAATAAGCGAGCATAAAGAGGATTTGCCATTCAACTGTACAGGCCTAGCTATCGTTTTTGCAAGTCTTCATATCCTTCCTGTTGCTACATTAATTGGCACTAACTATATGCTCTGCGGAGTAATGGGATATCCGACCACAGACCGACATCAACAAATTTATATATTCTCATGGATTATTTCAAGTCTTGTTTTGATTTTTGGATACATCGCTCTACCCGCATTGCAATCAACAGCTTCTACTCAGTATCGTGCGTTTAAGCATTTTGCTCTCGTCGCAACTCTATTACAGCAGATTTTTGGTTTTACTTTGGGCATACCTCTCTTTTGCTTAAAAGGAAGAAAACAGACAAGAAAAGATCCGGTGTTCGTATTTTCGGTCAGAGAACGTGAAACTGAATGGACTAAATATCATCGTAATCTGCAGAGAGTAACGCCAAATGAGTGGGAGTGGTATTTTGTATCATCTTTAATAAAACAAACATGGCTTTATAATGAACAAATTGGTCGTGATGCTCTCAATCTGTCACATAAATCAATAAGTATGAAAGAACTATATAGCATCAACAATACCCTGCTGTTCATCAGATATACAAGCAGATCAATGGCAAATGGAAAATTGAATAAAATGGATATTAAACCACAGATACGAACCTTAAATGTATCGACACTTGATTCTGAAGTAGGAAAGTATATTCTTCAAGACGACGAAGTTTTTCTTTTTCACGGCACGAAATTTAATAATATACAGAGTATTGTCGAAAATGGCTTCGATTTAGGCAAATCTCGCAGCGGATTGTTCGGACCTGGAATCTATTTGGCGGAAAGCAGTCAAAAAAGTGACCAATATTGCGATGATATAAATGGCAGGAGAAATGGAGACCTTGCAATGTTTGTTGTTCGAACTCGTCTTGGAAAAGATATACAAATTAGAGGCGAAAATATGAGGTTTCGAGAATTTGTAGTAAAGAACAGTTCTGATGTATATCCGAAATATCTTGTCATATACAACAGAGACAAGTAATGAACTCTTTCGGAAAATATCATTTTGGGAGGAATAATATGCGCTTTGGCTTGTTATAACGATTATGAGATCTTATTTTGTGTTCTTTAATGGTGAAACATTTCTCTTGAAAATATATTTCTTTAAGCGAATTTTATGGACTATCTATGACGGAGTATCCATACGATTACTAATATTTTGAATACACAGTGACATCATACATAATAAAATATTAATATTAATAATAATAATAATAATAAATGCGTAACAAAAGGCCTAAGCAGAGTTACAGACACAGCATTTTAATTTGAAGATTTTTATACAAAACGTGTGGCAGATGTTTTGCTGGACTTAAAACTCTGACAGCTCATGAGAAGAGTAGTGCATGAAAAACTAGAACCGCATTTCGCAACCGAAATCTGCAACACTTGACAAACATTAAAAGTTGAAAATATTTTTTGAACGGCTTATTATTTCTCAAACAACATGAGGTTTTTTTTACACGCCGCATAGTCTGTAATACAACTAAGTAGAGAGATTATGGCACAGCACGTATGCAGCTTATAAGGTTCATCTGCTTGGTTATGTTGGATCAACGGCTTTATTGACTGAACGGACTAGCGCTTTTCTCTATGCAGGCAGAGCTCGCGTAACGCCCATAAGCTGTGCTGTTTTGCTCAACCGTTACTTTGCTTTTAATTTTTATTTATTCTAAAAAACTTTATTTTTATTTATTCTAAAATCAGCTGTATTGGCATGGCATTTTAAGCATGAAAACGAAGTTGAAGACGAAAAAAGACGGGATGCACACCCTCAGATCAAGTTCTACGCAAGTACAAAGTTTTGTGGCCTTAGGACTGTAGTGTCAGAGAAGAAGCTGAGATAAAAAGAATGTGAATGTTTACTGTCAAGAAAAACTAGCTCAACTGCTGCCCGCACAAATTCGCATAAGCCTTGACCGAGTCAAAGACTTGTCAAGTGTTGCCTAAGACTCCACAAATATACACTTTGTGATAAAGCGTTTCACTAATTATTGCAAAGTTTGCAAGAACATATGTGGGGACATTCTGGACTGAAATCATATATATGTACACTGTGTAGCAAGACCTTTCGCACAAGTGGCAATTTTGTTGCTCACAAAAAAAGGTTCATGCTAAAAGTGCTAGAATCCAACTAAAACCTGCTCAGCATCGAGTGGTGCAGCTGGACAACCAGTCAAAGTGTTGGTGCTGAATGTGCATTATTGGTGTACCTGAAAAACATATGTCTATCAATGTTGAATGTGCGTTACTGATGTTTGTATAATGTTATGTCATTTTTGATGTGGAATCAAGTAAATGCTGCATGTTTGTCCAACATGTATCAGATCCATTACAGTTCATCCTACAAACAACTTGTTCGTTTTGAATTATTCAAAAAAGGTTTTCATGCGTCCCTAGAGTATTTCGAATTCTGTTTACGGTAGAAATCATGAATGAAACAAGTGCCAGATTTTACTCAAAGGCGAGGTGGGCGGGTGCGGTGAAAATCCGAGGATCAAAGCTCTTTTCATCGCTGTTGGCAGATTCATAGTAATCACGACATGGAGTATCTTTTTTCAAGTTCAAATATCGCTATGCTCTTAATCTACCCCCACCCCAAAAAAAAAAGAATGATGATAGAATTTGCGAAAATGAAAATTTATTCAACTCCAACTGTGTGATAATTGCATAAATCTCCAAAATGTTCGAGGTAATTGTGAACAAAGGAAATTGTCTGGCTTTTGAATGTTGAATGAGTGAACTGCCTTAAAGGTGCAGTAAATTCGTTGTTTTGTGATTTCCCTGAACTGCAATTGTTAAGAATGGGCCATACACCATGATTGTTTAAACACAGCCCCTATTCATTTAGATAATTTATAGTTCATTGAAAGTAGAGTCCCGCACCTTTTTCACTCAGCAATACGCACGTGTGAAAGAGTCATAATTTTCTCCAATTGACATGTAGTACTAAATTCTTTTAAAACATGTACCTGCTTCTTGGTCCTCCCTATATTCAGGCTACTCGAGTTGTCGCATTTTTATACAGAAATATAGATGCATATTATTCAAGTAGATGTTTATATTCGATGTTATTGACACTTAACTAGATACATTTTTCACTAAAATTACGTGCATATTATTCACTTCTATTGTCAACAGAAGAGCTCATTAAATTAGAGGTCAACTTGTTTACTTCTTCTCTCTGTCTCGCTCTATCTCTGCCTGTCCCTGCCTGCCCGCCTCACTCATTCCCTTTCTGCTTGACTCCCTCCTAAAAGAACTTGGATCAATAAATAATACAGGGAGTGATGTTTCTTTTGTTGTTTTTTCGTTTTGTTTTTGTTTTTCTTACCAGGCAGTTTAAAGAATATTAAATATTTCAACTCATTACATTTCATTTAAATTGTGCTTTCTCACGTTATGTAGCAGATATGATTTTATTTGTTTTTATGCAAAATATATCTAACGAGTGTTTAATCGTCGTGGTGATATTCATGTTTTAATAAAGAAGTGGTTTTCTTGTAAATAAGTAATCATGCACCTGTTAATCATATCTGAGTTTTACCAGTTCAGCTGTATAACAAAAACGCATTTTATATTATTTTCGCTTTCTTGTTATTTCAAGCCAAACAATTGTCTTAATAGTGATTATTGTGTTCCTGAATCGACCTTTACGTCGCAGTGGCAAAGCTCAGTTTGATACAAAAGTGAAGTTGGCAGAAAAAGCATAAAGGTGCATTTATATGTAATTACTTTTTCGCTGTAAGATGACGTTTATGTTGAAACGTTTGTGCTCTGTTTTAAAAAAAACAATGCGACAGACTATAGAAAAAGGGAATACAACTGCTCCTTCGTTTGGCGAATATTTTTTATTGAAAATTCACATTTTAAATAGCATTGTACATATAAACTCCACCATTCCACCTGAACATACAAACACAGATTTATTGGGTGGATGTGGTGGAAAATTAAAGATAACCGTTATTTTGATAAAAGTTATTTTACTGTACATACATTAAGAACAAACGACTATAACTTTTTTATTTTTCACTGTGAGCACGTCCCTTTCTTCACCAAAAACTTTTAGCATAATGAGAGGGGAAATGCGTTTCCAGACAATGCAGATAATAAAGAAAGCGATGGATTGGCTGAGGCGTTTGCCAATCCTGAGATATCCATGAACCGGTAAACCAATAACATTTCGCTGCATGCAATAATTGCGACAAGAGCAATTACCCATTTTAAGCAGAGCAAAAATGACGTAATTACTTTTTCGCTGTAAGATGACGTTTATGTTGAAACGTTTGTGCTCTGTTTTAAAAAACAATGCGACAGACTATAGAAAAAGGGAATACAACTGCTCCTTCATTTGGCGAATATTTTTTATTGAAAATTCACATTTTAAATAGCATTGTACATATAAATTCCACCAAAGATCAGCCCGCCGAACAAAGGAGTTGACAATCAATATAAGTGTTCATGAAAAACAACAGTGATTTGAAAATTCTTTTGAACTTGAACTGAGAATTAGCATAGAAACGGACTTACAAATAATCAGATTATTCACAACATACAGTGAAGACATTACCAAGATGATCGCCTGCAGAGTATCAACCACGTGTGTTTAGTGTGAAGTCATAGGAGTTTAACAATTAACATCATTTGAACTATTCATGAAAGAGATTACGCAGTGGGAGATTTAAACCGACCACCTTTGACCTTTTAATTTGGCATGAGGGAACAAACACTTCCATTATCTCACCACCGGATGAGACACCATCCAGATAGATTTACACGGCGAGAGATTCACCTTATGTAATACCGCTCTTAATAAGACGTCTGTTTATTAGATAACATCAGTGGGTAAGTGAGAGGAAATTTATTAGAAATCTCTTCCCAGTTGTAAAGAATACCCTTTATCTTATCTGGTCATCAGTAAATTACTTTGAATTAGACATAAAATTGTCCCGAATTACACACATGCAACGCTCACGAATTTCATACTCATTATCTAAATAGTTATAAACAGCATTTGATTTCCAACAACCATAAATTTTAAGAGAATATAAATCTAAATTAACACTTAGTCCACATTGAGCGAATCCTCTCCTTAATGAATGACCACTACATTGAGAACTATCTAAACATTTTGATAGCATTTCCCTCACGTAACTAACAAAAGTGCTGTGTGTTAGTGTAAACAGCATCCCATCAAACGGAACTACAAATGCAGGGGATCCAGCGTCTGCGGGAACTTTAATAAACATGTTTCTATGGGCTGTCACAGGACAAAGTACGGAGTTTTTCTTGAAATTGGATGGTTTTCGACCACGACAAATGCATAATACCGGGGGTTTCCGAAAAAAAGCCCAGGGCTTCTATTTGGAAACTGGCCGATTTCGGGCGCTCATTACGAAACCAAATAGAAGCCCCGGGGCTTCTATTAGGAAACAGTTTCCTAATTAGAGCCCCGGGGCTTCTATTTTTTAGATGGGGGGTGTTGTCGATAAGTTTTTATTGGAAAAAAAAAGAAAATTTACCATCAATCTCTTATTTAAGCGCTACATGCTGCGGATATCCGAACAAAAAATAACTAAACACACAAAAACAACAGTAGCTAAACAAGTCTGGTAAAGTGGAGGGGGGTTGCCTTGTGTGAAGCACAGGATTAAGCAACGACGCAGAACGTGTCTATGGGTTTGCCTCGCATCAAAGGATTAAGTGCACCGTGTCTGCATCGCGAGTAAACACGAGTTCTAAAAAGACTTGCAGGGAAGGAGGGGCAACATCACGCCGCCCGTTTCGGTACTCCGCCCCTTATATTTCTAGTAATACTCCGGAGTAAAAGTGGCAGTGGAAGAGGCGGAGGCGTCTGTTCGCCCTGTGCAAAACACAGGATTAAGCAACGACGCAGAACATGTCGAGGAGCTGCCTCATATCAAAGGATTAAGTGAACCGTGTCTGCATTGCGAGTAAACATGAGTTCTAAAAGACTGGCAGGGAAGGAGGGGGCTTCTATTAGGAAACGATTTTTTTAGGTTTTTATTTTAACTCCAAATAGAAGCCCCGGGGCTTCTATTGGGAAACAGTTTCCTAATAAGAGCCCCGGGGCTTTTATATGGGGGGAGCTTCTTTTCGGAAACTCCCGGTAACCCTGTCTTCTTGGAATACAAATGAATCACGACTTAGATGTTTAATTCTGCTTTTTCCGGAAACCCCCCAGTAGCAATATTTTAGAAATGTTTCAAGTGTGTGCGTATCTTTGTCCCAGCAAGTAGCAATTTCCACATTCTACTATTTAAATGATATATTTGATTTCTTTTCTTTTTCCCGAGGTGATTTGATTATTCTGTGCTGTGCCCATGACTGGGACATTTGTCTCCCATCTGTCAGTAACTCTCAAGATCTGGGCTGCATAGCCGGTGCGGGTCAATCATGCACTCAGTCGTGATCCTCCTAGGGATTCTAACTGGAATGGCCCATTTCAGCATAATGTGGCAGGGTAGCCCTGTTATAGCGCTGTGATCGCTGAAGGGCACTTAAAACACCAAAAATCAAATCAAATCACATCTGTTGGCCTTTCCACCTTTTTCGTAAATTTCCTCCTGTGCTTTTTGATCAGAATCGCGACCAGATTTTGTATGAATGAGCACTATTTATTTAAACAAAACAAAAAAAATCGTTTTGTTGCCAATGTTCCTCTGTATAATTTTTTGTATTTCAACTCAAGTACCCCATTTAAGTACTGGTACAGTGTGAACTCAGGACGAGTTTTATCATTCCTTTGTGGTTCCGCAAATGTTGATGTTTTGGCGACCACATTTTGACGACTTTTTCTATGTTAGGCTGTTTTTGCATTTTGATTGATGATCATTGAATCTTAGCGATGGATTGCCGCTGGAATATACAAGTTCGGATGTCTTCGCTTGTGTAGTTAGATCTGAGGCTCTAGCACAAAAACTTCTGTTGAATTCTGGAAAGAAGTTAAAAATATGACAAGTGCAAAAACTGATTTGCATACTGGTATTGATGATATTTCAGGTGCGGAAAACATAGCAGAATCGTGGAAGCATCATTTCGAAAATATTTTTAATTGTGTTGATGATTTGAATGTTATGAAAAGGTTACAAGTAAGTTTGATGATATAAATGTACGCGTTGATGAAATTGAAAAAGTAAATAAGGATCTTGATAGTGGTAGAGCTTGTGGTACTGATGGCATTTATTCTGAACATTTCAAATATAGTGCTAAACGTGTTATTCCACTTCTAACTATTTTACTTACCAGTTGTTTTTCTCATGGTTAACTACCGAACTCATTGCTGGATACAGTTCTTGTACCAATTGTTAAAGATAAGTCAGTTTCGTCTAAAGATAACTATACACCTATTTCATTGGCAAGCATATTCAGTAAGCTTATTGAAAAGGTCCTTCTTTTCTGCACTGAACACCTGCTAATTACCAAATGTAACCAGTTTGGATTTAAAAAGAAACATGCAACCGACCAGTGTATCTATGTATTAAAAGAACTTATCGACTTGCACAAAGCTATGAATAGTAGCATATTTTTATGTTTTCTTGACGCAAGTAAAGCGTTTGACAGGGTCAATCATATTATTTATTTATCAAAGTTAAGGGATCGTGATTTTCCTGATTATATTCTTCGCATTATTGTATATTGGTACAGTAGTCAGCAAAGGTTAGTACGTTGGGGTTCTTGTTTCTCATCAAAGTTTAGTGTCTATAACGGTGTACGGCAAGGGGGCATGCTGTCTTTTCAATTCTTTAATATTTACTCTGATGATTTAAGTGGTATTTTAAAGGATTGCCATGTTGTATGTTGCATTTCAGATATGTGTGTAAATCATCTTTTTATGCGACTTAGTAACTATAGGTCCATCTGTAAATGGTTTGAGCATTCTTCTACACAAATGTGAAGAGTACGGTCTTGAACACGACATTTCTACAATACGAATAAAAGTGTTATGATATTTACATCTAAACTAATGAAAGATGCATGTTTACCTTCTTTTTACCTATATGGAAGAAAACTGGCTATTGTTACACAATATAAATATCTTGGATCTATCATAAGTAATGACCAATCAGATGATGTTGATATTGAATGGCAGAGGCGAAAATTATATGTGCAAGGCAATACTTTAATAAGAAAGTTTCACACGTGTTCTATGGATGTTAAGATTACTTTGCTTAAAACATATTGCTCCTCTTTCTATTGTGCGCATCTATGTTGGAATTTCAAACGGGTGCACTAAATAGATTTAACACGCTTGGTTTGTACAGTTCTTAATGTAAAATGCTGTCTAGCAGTCATAAGAAATCTTATTTACAAATTCATGTGTCGACTCGACGTTTCTGAAAACAGTATTATACGAAATATCTCAAGTAGCAGCTTAGTGTACAGATCTAGAATTAGAATCTTTTAGTTGAAATGTATGTTCATTGCATATATGTATTTTTTGAAATTCCGCAAGTAAAGTTATTCAATTCAATTCAATTTAATATTGTTTATATGTAATTTCAATAAAAATATCTTTTAAAAATGTGCATGTGTGTGTATGTGTGTGTGTGTGTGTGTTTTGTGGTTTTTTTTGCAATTTGTTTGCTTGAAGAAATGTGTACTTAGTATTTAATTTGAATTTTGTTAATAAATGAAGTTTAACTACTTTGCCTGTATACTTTATAGAAGCACGCAGCATTTGGCAAGAGATCTTAATTTAAAGAATATTTCAAAAGTCACTTCGGAAAACATTTAAGTTTCGAATGCCTAAGAAACAGTTATACAGTTTGGTTTCATGTAAATTACATCTGCCTATGAAATCAAAGCAGAAAGAAATATGAATTTCCAATGCACTCCGTATGCAGTTCCCATGTACTTCCCACGCACTTCGCTTCTACTATTGTAGTGCAACCTGACCAACCGGTCCTTTGACAGAAGTAGATTAATCAGTTCCTAAAGCTAATTCGTAAAATATCATTGATTTATATAATATATAATTAAAATTCAGATTAACATGTCTGATTTTTTTATTTAAGATAATATAACAAGAATAATCATCATGACTTTGACGTCGCTTTTCAATTAAGCAGATGAAACGGTAAAGTAAACATTTAACAACATTGAATGTTGTTCCTTTATCACGTGAAAGAAAATCCAGTACAAACTACTTTATGAGAAATTCATGGAAAAGAAGTTTAAAAGGAGCGTCATCGGCTGAGTGTGATATATATCGGCCTATTTCATGTGTCCAAAGCCTTTCTGGTGGTTCATGTCTGGAGCCGTACAGTTGTTGCGAAGAAAGCATATTATTATGCGCGAATATTTTAATAGATGGTTTGAAAAGTATTTACAATAACGCCGAGATGACTCCGAATGATGTTGATCTTAAGGAAGATCAACATTTGGCAACTGGTTGATAGTCTTTTGGCGAAACTTCGAGGGACTGTCGATATTGTACAAGAATTCAAGATGGAAGTGGACTGAAATGTAAAACTGCTGATGCGTTAAAGAGCTGCGAGAATTCCGAAAGCAATCTGTTAGTCAATTTTATGAAATTCAATGCTGAGGAACAGTGCGTAGATAATAAAGCCATACGAACAGAACGATATACAGAAGATAATGTACTGAATAAAACAAACATTGAACCACGGTTCGTATTCACGAAACTACCTTAACTTAAAATTTCACTCAAATCCTTCAATTTAGCTGAATCAAACTTAAGTGAATTTAAGCTCAGGGAATGGAAATTCACAAAAAGAACTTAACTGTTCCCTCAAAGGGACCTTAAGCAAATTTTAAGGGAGGTCCCAAACACCCTTGAAATTTAAGTGTTTGAAAGTAAAACTTCATTTCTCCTGAAATTAGTCGTTATTTCTTGAAAATTTTCATAATGAAAATGTTAATTGCCGCCGATATATGGAGAGAATTTTCAGGGATAGAAGCAACGCACTTGAAACATATGATGATCAAGCTATGGTGGATAGGTTTCGATTGGACATGTCAATAGTTAATCTATTGAATGGAATTGAACCGCAAATAGCGCGAAATACAAAGAGGAGTCAATCAATCTCACGTCTCAGAAAATTCCAAATTCCTGGGGTGGTAGGTCTTATAGATGGTACGCACATACGAGTACAAAGACCAACGGAATATGAATATTCATACGTGAACCGAAAAAATTATCACTCAATCAACGTCCAAATGGTTACAGACAGCAAGCATGTTACAGGAATGTTGTTGCAAGGTAGCTTATTTCTACCCACTCTCCCTATAGAAAATGGTTAATACAACTTCCTATATAATATAAACAGTGAGTGTTGATGATTGTTTTCTTTCAAAATTGATTTGGGTTTGTCAATGCGTATAAAGGTTAAACCATATTGATTAACATTTAGGAAATGTTAATCAATATGGTTTCAATATGGTTTCTTAATGTTTCGACTGCAATTATGACTTTCCATTTTTCAGATGGCCAGGAGGACTCACGATTCTCACATTCTCAGGAGTAGTCGCTTATTCGACAAGTTTGAAAGACGAGAATTAAAAGGGATTCTACTCGGGGACAACGAGTATGATTTTGCTAACAAAAAAATTTATGCTTTCTCTATATTAAAATTTTAAAAAGGAAAAAGAAAAAGAATGATAATAACAGAAATAACAGTAATTTATTTATTTCAGATATGCAAATACCAGATAGCTATTGACTCCGATCGGGCTGCTCAGAGATGAAGCCGAGAAGCGCTATAATATGTGAGTACTTTGTTTAAACTTCTCTCTAATTTTACAGAAACATAATTCAATTTTTTCTGGCTTTGCTTTTTTTGTTCAACTAAAAACAGGTTAAATGTTCTTATGTTGAATTTTAGGCTAAAACATTATATTTTAACAGACAACACAAGAAATGCCGCTGTGGAATAGAAAGTCTTCGGTACACTGAAACGTAGGTTTATTGGCCTACACAACGAAAAGTGACTGGAAATTGAGTGCATCCCGTCAGTCATTGTCACATGTGCCGTATTGCACAAAATCGCCATTCGACGTGGAGTACTACAAGAGGCCGATATTGAAGATTTCAATTTGGAGGATTTTTTCATGGAAAGGTGGATGGAACTGATTATGGTGTTCAAGCAGATTTTGCAATTAGATCACACATTATTGAACAAATGTTTCGTTGAGTTTTTTTGTGGTGGCGGGGGAGGGGGATATTGTTGGATTTTTTTGGGTGGAGGAGTGTTTGGGGTGGGGAGGCTTGGGTTGGGGGAGGGAGCAAGGGTGCTAAGTTTTTTAATATTTGACAAGAAATTAAATAAGTTTTAAAACGGATCAACGTATGTTTTATTCCTGTTTCTTAAATAAGACAAAAAAAAAGAAAATATTTACTGCTGGGAAAAAATTATTGCCTCACTTCCAGTTGGATTTTCTATCAAAATGTCCACTCCATGATCTTTTTTTATTTCCGAGCGAATTTGTTCATTTTGTGAAAGTGACTGCGTTCGACGTAAACGAAACAATTCCGCCTCTTTTTCATCTTCCTTTTTTAGTTCAACCATTTTGCTATCAACTGGAGCTCCTTCTCCTTCAGCGCTATGTTCTTACTCATTAGTTCAGAAATGTTATTTGAATTGAGCTCTGGGGCGACAGATTTCATTATCTTCACGGGACGCTGCTTTGTGTCCGGATTAGCTTTGGCGAAAATTATGCTTTCCTCCATCTTCGCAAAAGAAGATATGCTAGGAAGCAAGTGGAAAGTATTGTCTTCTTACTGAAAATATGTGAAAAATGCCTCTAAATATCAAATATAATGTTTAAAGATATAACCTATAAATTTGCAGAATTTATTATTTCAATGTTGCAAAAAATATTACTTTGCGGAAATTGTTAATTGTTTAGACTGAATTATTTTACAATTTAATACCAATCAAGTCCTCCAGGAACACCGTGCAGAGTCGGGTTTTCTTCTTCTAATACTTCATTCATGATAATCTGCCCCACTTCTGTTAAGACCTTCGTTTCACCCCAAGTGAAAAAAAATGAAATTACCTTTATAGCGCTGCAGTTACCATTTGTATATAAAAATTTCCTTTATGATTGTATTAACAAGAGACTTTATTTTTTTATTAACATTACATTCATATATTTACAGATATTTACCTGTTCCTCCTGAATATCTGTTCATAGTATCCTAGCTTGTTTTACTGCACTGCACCGTGTTTTCCAATTTTTTTATTCGTTCTCTTTCATTTCCTCGCACTGTTTACACTAAAAAGAGAGAAATAAAAAGGGTAAAATAAACAGAAGGTAAAAGCAGAAATCACCCGAGCACGCCACCATTTAATATGCATCATTTCAAATAAAAAAATCGTTTGGTCTCGCAATGACAGTTAATAGATGAGACTACAAAATATGCAACAGCTGTGATTTTTGTATTTTTCAATAGATTAACATACATTTATATGCACTAAGATTACTTACCACTCCAGAACTTCATCCCACATCTTGACTTTCATTTGGTTTGTGCACGTACTGCTTTGAGGAGCAAATAAAACATTTTTGCGGTCATTCACGGCACGTGCCAACCAAGCACATTGATCCTGAGTGATAGTTTTGCTCCTCTGCCTTTTCTTCAGAATTTTTACGAACAAGCCTCGTTGCTGGCGAAGCAGACGATTTTTGACAGCTCTTTATTTCCGGTTCATTTTGGAATAAGGACTAGGCTTTGGAAATTCGGAATATTCACTTAAACTTAAAGCCCGACAGGTGATCACTAAGTGATGACAAAGAGGGCTTCAAGGATAGAATTTTAAGGGATCGCTTAACTTAAAATATTTAAGGGACACTTAGCGTTAAGTTCAGTTTAAGTTAAGTATTTTTAGTGAATCCCGGGCCAAAAGAAAACGAGAAAGTAGAATCTGAAGAAACTGACAACGGAGCCCTTACTGAAAATCATACAATGGTAAAAGGCAAAATTGCATCAGGATCCTCAAACAGTGGAAATACTGGGCGTGTTTCAGACGAAAACACAAAAATCAGCCAGCGAAAAATTTAAAAGCCACGGAGAGAAACATAGAAAACTTCGCCCAGTTAGTGAAAAAGACGGTAAATGAGAGGAAAGTAATGTTGTTTTACGTGTAAAATATGCGTGCAGGAATTAAAATCTAAGCGTCACCTTTCCAATCACACGAAGCGGTGTCACAAACACCTTGATCTGTTTAAATGTAAGCATTGTGGTGCCACTTTTCGAGCTTGTTTTTTGTATTACTGTCATCTACGGAAATTTCATCGGTTAAGTGAAGAGTTGCGGTGTCCGCAATGCGGTAAAATGTTTGCAGGCCTGGCTAATGTAAGAGTACATGTTAGGACAATTCATGAAGGTAGACGGAAGAAGAAAGACTGTAAAGCAAAGGAAATACAGATACTGAAGCGCGAAGCTTGCCAGTATACCTATGTTTCTAAAAATAACTACATGACTCATCTGCATAGAAAACATCCGGATCTGGTTCCTGATATAAGGTTCAGGTTGAAGTATGTAATATTGTCTTGTCGAGTCGCGTCAGTCTTGAGGTACATTGCGACATCAGAAAGAACCTTGAGAAGATTCTGAGCAGAGAACCGACTGCTAAAGATGTCAGTGACTATTAACTGGAGGGTAAAATAGCTGAGAGTTCACAACCAGGGAAAGCTTTGTCAGTTTTAAAGAAAACAAAAAAATTTATATGCGAATTCTGCAGTGCGTCATTTCAGTTTCGTAAGAGTTTAGCAGGACATGTGCGACGTGCACATGCGGATGTCCAGTCAAACGTCCACTGTGATGAGTGCGGTTTAAAACTGTCCAGCAAGTCTGAGTTAGACCTGCACAAGCGGAAACATGAAGGAGAGCTTTCCGTACTCAGGATGCTCAAAGCGTTTTCATTCAGCCGGCTTACTCAACACACACAAGAGGAAACACATACTAGTGTTGCACATGAATAACACACCTGTTCTTTTTGCGAGTTGTGAGTTTAGGTATAAGGTTTCGCTAAAGAATCACGTGATCGTAAAACATTGCAATAAAGTTAGACCAGATCCTTTTCATTGCTTTGTTTGCCAAACGGCATTTGAAAGTAAAACGTATTTAAAATTTGAAGTGCGTCATACTAGAGGCAGCAAGTACAATTGTAAATTATGCTCTAGAGTTTGTACTTGTCCATCGGAGTTACAGACGCACACGAGTCGCAAGCATTTGAATTTGAAGAAAGTTTTGTGCAAAACCTGTGGCACACGTTTTTCTACGCAGTACGATCTGACTGCTCACGAGCAGGCAGTGCTTTTGGGAAACAGGAGATCTCCCGGTGGGTGATTTGCCGGTGGTCTTTTGCCGGTGGGTGAATTCCCGGTCTAGGGTATTTGCCTGCCGGTTATTTGCCGGTGAAATTGTGAAAAATTGAAAACAGAACACTAAATAAATATTACTTAACAACTAAATTGCAATCATAGATGAATGAAACTCTTCGATCAGTTACATTATAACTTTATAACAACTTAATTGCAATCAAACATGAATGCAGCTCTCTGATCAGTTACATTATAAGCAGTTTCTTAAAATATCTAATTCTAATCTAAATCCAATCTTATTTAACGCTAAAGCGTTATAAGTCCCTTAGAACTTTAAAATGCAATTAAAAACGATAAAGCAATGTAATCTATTCATGTTACTGATCAAATTTAAACCAAGTCTCTTTTGCAATTACAGAAAATTAATCTCAATCCATTCAAATTGCATTACAGAATTTCCACAACTTTAATGATTTATTTTAACTACAAACGCAACAACAAAAATGCAATTAATTCTTTTAAGTTTTCTTTGTTCAATTTCTTTGATGTTGAGGTTACTTGTTTGGAACAGATAATAAACTATTTTTTAATATCACTTTTTTGACAATTTCACCGGCAATTCACCTGCCGGCAAATACCCTAGACCGGCAGCTCACCTACCGGCAATTCACCTCTAACAGCAAAAGACCACCGGCAAATCGCCCACCGGCAAATCACCCACCGGGAGATCCACTAGATCAAACAGTGCATGAGAAACTAAGACCCCACAAATGTACAGGTTTTTGCGATAAAGCGTATCACAAGTTACAGGGTTTGCAAAAACATATGTGGGGGCACTCCGTAATGAAACCGTACAAATGTGACCTGTGTCCTAAGACCTTTCGTACCAGTGGGAATTTTTCTACTCATAAAAAAGTTCATGCTAAAAATGCTGGAATCCGGTTAGCTATCACCGAGCATCGTTTGGAGCAGCTTGAAAACTCCACTGATTGCTAGTTTTAAATATGTGTTTCTGGTGTAGCTGAAAAATTTGTCAGATTGTTAGTTTCAAATAAACGTTACTGGTTATAACTTGGAAACTCGTTAGATTAACTTTGAATGTACGTTACTGGTGCAGCTGCGAAATACGCTAGATTGTTCGCTTTGAATACTCCTTACTGATGCAGCTGAAAAATCGTCAAGTTATTAGCTTTGAATTAGTGCAGATGATGCATATCCTTATTTCCCGTTCAAAGTGACATATCTTTAGTTGTTTCAGATGGTTGGTCTGAAATGATGTTCTCTATTTCCTTTAGAAAGTCCATCCTAATATAGCCATCATAGCCGCTGAACGATTCGTTAAAACAACACAAAGCAGCCTTTATTTCGTTGCCAGTAGATATACTTTTCACTTCGTATGGATCCCCGGTGTGGGTTGCGGGGGATCTTGAGAATACACCAACTGTTTTCTGTTCCGTGCATGGCGTAAGAGGCGGCTAATCAGAATGTCTTTCTTTCTAACTCCTGTTTTACTATTTCTTTATTCTTCTTTCTTTTTCCCCACTTGTTCGTTTTGCAAGTGCGTCATAATACACCTATCCTAGATGGTGAACGGGACGTTAAACACCAAACAAACTTCGTATGGAAGGAGATTAAGTGACTTGTTGAGTGCCAGTGGGTTCGTCAAGCACGCAAGTTAGTCAAGTACAGTCTTGCTGGTTCTCCTAAACTATTCAAACTTATGGTATGAAATTAACTTCTAACGGATATAGGTACACATTGCTTACAAAACATGAGTTTTAGCAAATTGTTGTCGATACGAAAAAAATGGCAGCATAAAAGTATTTTTGACGTTTGAAAATGTAGAATTTATTCATAGAGGTGTGATTGAATCGTTTTGATACTGAACAGATACAAGTACTATGTACAAAAGATTATTGATTGTGCTTCATATCGATATCTTAATTTTCAAAATTTGGTCATAAACACTGAAACTACCGTTTTAGTCGTTTGTGTAACGAACCGAGTATCGCGAAGACTGTACAACATTTGGTATTTTGTCACTTAGTAGATCACGGCAAAATATGACAGGACATCTGTAAATCTGTAAATTTCAGGTCTAATGACCGTCCATGGTCAGTTTTCGGTCATACTGTAGAAATCGGACAACGGCAGCTATGTAGCAATCAGGCACAGCACATGCTTTGTGACGAGACTGTCGGAGTTTAAGTGGAACAGGTGCAAGACTGCGAAGCGAGACAGTCAAGGTGAATGCCATCCTTCCTCTTGTGAATGGGCGAGTTGTGCGCAAGAGCCATTTTCTCGTATTTGTCCTGGTGACGTCGGCGGAACATCCAGATCTTTCAGCAAGAATAGGCAGTAGTGACTGTAGTAGCGAGCAGAATAAGGGAGACTAAGAAGCAGACAACAGCGAGTTGCGTGACGTCAAGACACACGGCGGCGTCGTCGTCATGCACCGTGGGCTCATCCACATGTTATCATAATTTGGAAAAGCCTGCCCTCATCCGTACATATCAAAATTGGAAGACAGTTGCCCCAGAGGTTCCAGGAATAGCTTGCGATTCCACAAAATGTCTATTTTATGCAAGTATTTATGTTTCTCCTGAAGAGGATTGTATTGTATTGTTCTTTACATCCCTTTCAACTGCTAAGGTCATATCGGGATCCCCCTGCCACATTATACTGAAATGGGGCATTCCAGCCCTCCTTTTAACCCTTACATGTGGAGTGCCTCACAGGGTAGCAAGGAGGAGTCCCAATTTTAAAGTCTTAGGTATGACCCGACCGGGGTTTGAACCCACGATCTTCCAGTCTCGAGGCGGACACTCTAACTACTAGGCCACCGAGGCTGGTTCCTGAAGAGGAGAAACTGTTTATATTGTATCTGACTTATATAGCGAAACACATGACGTCATATGACGTCAAAAGGTGTTGTGGACACATTACTTTTTCAACACGATAATTCTCGAACGAAAGTTGTATCAGCTTCAAACTTGTTGAGATTACGCCTTGAGTGAGTCCGCCTGTTATATTATATTTGACCTGGATTGAACAGAATGTGACGTCATATAGGCGGTTGATCTCGGAATGTTATTGTTGTATTTATATGCCACTGCAGGTCTAACTTTTAATTTCACTCGGCGGAGGGCAAAGTTTTCTTTACTTGGCTGCCAAGGTGCTGCAAATATGGGGGGGGGGGGTAATGTAACCTTGTGTAGCATTATTTGTAGTACCCAGTGTTTTTCACATTCTAAGTGGGGCATCTGCTATCTTGTGTTATGACAATCAGTTTACCATTCTGGCCCCAAAAGTCCCCCTTCCCCCGGTATAGTACAGACCCATACCGTAAGAATACTTACATTAGATGGCCAGGGAGGACGAAATAAAAAAAATTACTGATCGGAATTTCTTTCTTTCCAGCTCTTCCTTTAATATTTCTTCATTCTTCCTTCTTTTTCCAGTTGCTCCTTTAGCAAGTACGTCCCAATATGGAAATCGTATTTGCTGAATGTGGCATTAAACAACGAACACATAACCAAGACACTGAAATGGGACCACCTTCCAGACTGAGATAAAAAAGACGTACAGCAAAAATTTTGTAGCGGCCATCTTAAAGACACGAATAAATGGCGCACAGTTAAACTTATTTATAGTGCCTACCTCCCAGACCAAGATAAAAGTACGTTCACCAAACCCGGTTTATAGTGACCGCATTTCTACACCTGTACCTGGGCGTGTATAGAAACTGAGGATTACGATACCCACGATACGATACCCAGGCAGACCCTACCCTTTCGCGAGGAAAGGGTAGCAAAGTGGAAATTCGGTAAAGCCGACTGATCGTTGTTCAAGTAATAAGAGAGAACATTGCTGGAGATGACTATCAAGTCATGTTATTCACAACATGCATTCGAAAAATGCTGAAAAATCCACACCGAAAACATCAGGATCCTGTCGAAACCCCCATAAACCTTGGTGTTATGACGACTGTACACGTGCGATAGCAAATCGAAAAAAGGTTTTAAACGTTTAAAAATTTACTCCAACCACGCTCAAAAAATAGAATATAAAAGATTGAACGCGACCTCGCGTAAAACTATAAAACAAAGCAAACAACGGTCATGGTAAGAGTACGTCTCGAAGCTGACCAAAAACACCTCTCTTAAGAAAAATTGGGACATGATTTGCAAAATCTCAGATTACAGCTCTTTCAACCCATGAAGTCATTTGATAAATAACAATAGTATTATAACGGAGCCTAAGGATGTGTCTGATACTCTCGGGAAAACATTCGAACACAATTCATCTTCTCAAAATTATAACCCTGACTTTAGATATATAAAGAAATTGAAGAAACACATAACATTAACACCAATTCCAACAACAAAGAGCTTATAATAGCAATTTTTCGATTGAAGAACTCAAAAAAATCTGAAAATGATTCCCACAGTTCGGCCGCGGGTCCTGATAAAATACATTACCAAATGCTACAACATCTCCCAGACCATGCCTCAACATCCTGCTCGATTTTTTTCAAAATAATCCCTATACCAAAACCAAATAAAGATCCTGCGAATCCACAAAATTATTGACCATTCTCAGTTACCAGCTCCCTTTGTAAAACATTCAAAAGGATGATACCCACAAGATTAATTTGGTATTTAGAAAAAATCTATTACTTCCTGATATCCAGAGTGGTTTCAGAAAACAAACAAAGCATATTGATCATCTTGTAAGGCTAGAATCATTTATGAGAGCAGCTTTCTTCAATGAGCACGTCGTCACGGTATTCTTTGATTTGGGGTCATTTTGATTTGGACTTTGCAATGTCTTGTAGAGGAAAAAGCATGGATCTGATACAACGCCGTCTCCAGCAAAATATACACTGCCTGCAAGCTTGGGCAAATGAAAACGGTTTTGAATTTTCTTAATCCGGAACAGTTTGCATGCACTTTTGCAACAAACGAAAACTCCATCATGAAAGATTTCTAATAGCAAAATGCCTGTTGTGAAGGAAAACAAATTTTTAGGTTTGCTTTTTGACTCTAAACTGACTTTTATCCCCCATATCAAACAGCTGAAAAGAAAAATGCAAAACGGCATTGAACCTACTAAGAGTAATTTCTGCCCATGTTTGAGGAGCAGACAGGGACACTAAACTTATGCTGTATAGAGCGCTCATAAGATCTAGGCTAGACTACGGTTGTATTGTCTATGGATCAGCAAGACCATCCTACCTGAAGATTCTGGAACCCATACAAAACCAAGGTCTACGGCTATGCCTAAATGCTTTTCGAATTTCACCATCTGACATCCTACAATTAGTGGCAAATGAACAACCACTCAAGGTTTGAAGGTTAAAACTTGCCATTCAATATGCAGTCAAACTATATGCGAACAAAAGAAACCCTACACATGAAGTAGACTTTGGAACAGATTTCTCAGGTTTTATGGATAGAAAACATAATGCTATCCCACCGTTTTTACCTCACCTAGAGGAAGCTGGTATCATCGCAGAGTCTATTGCAAACTATAGGGTTCCAAGTCACCCAAAATAGACAATAGCCAAGCCTTTAGTTCTAAAAACCCTTTCAGACTTCCCAAAAGAGACCACAAACCCTTGTGTTTTTCAAACGAACATTACAGAACTTAAAGAGCAGTGCAAAGATTATCACCTTTTTATATGGATGGTTCTAAACTCGACGATAAAGCAGCAACTTCGGTAGTCACTGAGCATAATATTCTAAAAACAAGACTGCCAGATAGGTCATCAATATTCTGTGCAGAAATCACAGCGCCACTGCTGGCCACTGAAATCATCAATATGTCGGTACTACAGGCATTTGAGAATATCCAAATATCGAACGTTTTAATCCTAGAACACCTGAAACAAGTCAGAGTAGAGGGCACAGCCCCCAGCCGGACACGGACAAACAGCTGTCATGCTCAAATTCAAGTGGATAAACAAGCACTAAGTGAAATATCAAATCAGACCGCCTGATAGTTGAAGAGAAATATGGCATCGACAGAATACCGCGTTTTCGCTAAGTTCCATACATTTCCCAAAACAATAGCTCACCTCGGGGGCCCAAATCCCCCGGTTGTGGGCTAAAAATACGACGTCATCAAGACTGGTAAGGAAGTAATTTCTTGTTGGGTTCCAAGTCGATGTAGGAATCCGCGCCAGGGAGATAACCAACAGAGCGGTCTAAGAGGCGCTAAGCGAGAATTGTTCGGATTTCCTTATTCCCTACTCAGATTTCAGATACCATATCTCAAGATATACTAAGGATCTTTGACAACGACATTGGGCCAGATAAAGGAATAACAGGCTGTTTGAAATTAATCCTGTTGTTGGGCAAAAACTGCCTTCCCTGAGTAATGTTTGGGATGATATAGTTATACATAGAGTAAGAATAGGAAATACATATTTGAGCCATAAACATCTCTTAGAGGGTGAGGCGGCATCCGACTCTGTCGGGTGTTTGGAACCTTACACAGTGAAACATATTTTAATAGACTGTACCGGTTTCCAAGATGCCCGCTCACGTCATTTCAGAGTTACTCTTGAGACAGCTCTTTGATCAAGTAGAACCTAGTAAAATTACACAATTTTTAAAAGAAGTCAACCTGTATCAGTATTTCTAGACGCTGCTTATCTTATGATTTTAGAATATACTCGGTTTTAACTAACCTGGATTTTATCTCGTGATACTGTTTTCTAGTCACTGATTATTGACATGTTTTGACACAATGTAACCCGCTAAGGGTCGGTCGTGTCGTTAAACAAATCATTTAACTAACTAACGATACCCACAACTACGTACCTCCCCCCCCCTCCCCCCCGGGGAAAACACTGGTTCTGTTTACAACAACAAAACGGCAATGGCTGGTTAATAAAAGTGTTTGACATGTTCAATTTCACATAAATGCAGAAAACCTTCACGTAAACAGGATACCAGAGAATGGAAGAGCGGAGTGAAAAACGACGAAAACAAGCATCACAACATTATTTGTTTATTATAACAATTACAAAATCGGTTTCCAGTTATTTACATCTTACTGGATCTTGCCTACCGTCAGTTATACAAATTTGCCTATAAACAATTTCGAAACACAATCTCGGCAACACATTACAGACAATAAATAAGTGTTAAACGCCATAATATACTCCACTAAATCACCCCACGACATGTCACTCAGACCAGACTTCAGGGTGCAGTTCAATAGCTTACCAGGTTACATCATGTCTTTTAGTACCCACTCGTAATGACATCATTATGATGTCACAGCATAAGCTTTTCGCTATTTAAAACTATCGATTAAAGCAATACATCGAATACAACGACATAGTTTATCGGTTCCAGCCATGCCATTATGACGAGGTTGCACTAAATGTTTAAGAACTTTCGGCACAAAGAAATTCCACAGAGAAAGAATTTAGAGGTATAAGTTGACAAAACTAATCGGTTTTCTTCCGTTATCAAGTTATGCAGGATAAGAAAGTTTTACCACCGAAAACAAATTCAAGACTTCCTAACAATCTAAGAGCGTCAATCGCAATATGAAATAACAGCACTCTACAGTGGAAACTTCGCGAGTAACCGGTATCCACTATTTTCCTGAAAATAATTAATTGCCTACATGGCTTAAATGTACTCGTAAAATGTTTCCCCGCCTATTGATGTGGCGTACAAATTAAGATAAAACAAAGAATAATAAGTAGCAATTTCAACACCTTTTCCTGCAGTATTGGACAAATTGTGATTAATTTTCATGCTTTCAAGATATAACTGTAGCTAAAAACAACGTCAAGATGCTATAACATAAACAGGGTGTGTAGCATTGAAACACCCCAGCGTTGAAACACCACATCATTGTATGGGCCCATCCAATGGCTGGGCTAAATCAATACAGAGGCTATTGAAACAGCACATACAGTTTCCCCCCCCCCCCCCATGAAACACGACTCAGTGAAGAAAAAAACACAACACACAGGGACTTCGTCTGTAGCCTCAGTAGAGTTGGGTGCTATTTTTTTCTTGTTAAAAATTGTTAATTGACGAAACAATGACAATATTTTTCAGTAAGGGTTGTCGTCTGCTCGGGACCTAACTAGTGGTTGTGAGGTCCTGAAGTGGCACTGAGGACCCGACAAATTTTTCATACGAACTCCCCGCCCCCGCCCCCACCCCCATCTTTAATTGTGCCTTAAAATCACTGCTTCGTCCGCTCCCCCTCCCTGCCACCCCGTTAGGCGACGCCGTGAGGGGTGGCATGGGATCTTTTATCTTCTTGTATTCCCACCCCCCCCCCCCCACCACCACCCAATATATGTTTATCTCAACATCTTACAGTTTTTTTCCATACAGATTGTTCAAGAAAAAAAAAGATACAAATTTTTCTCTTTTTGGCATATATATATATATATATATATGTTACAGCGGATCTGTAGAATCAGCGAATCTGTAGATCCGCTGAAAATTTCAGCGAATCTATACATTCGCTGAAAATTTTAGCGGATCTAACAGATCCGCTGATTTTGGGCCGAGAAAATTCTACAGATCCGCTGAAATGATTGACGAAGCTAAAGTGCTGTTGATATTGAGTATTGTCATAGCCCATAAAACATTGTCATAGCCCAAAAGACATTTTTTCATTGAAATGCCATTAGAAGCACATTGATTGCACTTCAATGCTAGTGTTACTTTCCATCATCGTAGATCATAGAGCTTGCAAAGCTTCATAACTTTGATCTTCTTATAAAAAGCAGTCGTGCATATTATGACTCTATTGGAGCGGTATTTGCTGAAAAGTAATTGCAATTTAACAATGCAATGAACATAAATTCGACCTGCTTTGGGTTCTCTGGAGTATACGAATTTGATCTGTGCTCGTTCAATCTGATTACCGAAAACGACGAAAAATTAAATATAGAACTTTCAATGAGGCAAGTGCAACTGTGCTGGTAGTAAACGGTGTCAAACAAACAGATGTAAGAGTTTCAAAGCAAAGGTAAAATGTAACTCAAGATATCACTCTAGCCTAGCGTGTACAGACAAGATGTAACCCTCCTCAATTGCAATTGGAGCTTCATTATTGATGAATGAGTTTTTTTTTTCAGAGTAAATTTTGCTTTTAAGTCGTGATCACAAGTTCTGGTGCTTCTATGATCACTTTCCTTAATTGCAATTGGAGTTCCATTATCAGCGAAAGGGTTTCCTAAGAGTTATTCATTGCAGGAGTGAATTTGGATGTTAAGTAATAATCACAGGAAGAAGTTAGAACTTGAGCTGTTTTTTTAATTGCAATTTGAGCAGTGGCTTATAAAAGACTTTTATACCTATTTTTGTTGGGTACTATAACGCCAAAATTCATAAGTATTAATGCAAAACAGATCATAAATTACTTATTTGTATTAATAATGTGGTTGTGCGTTTGTATTAATAAAGCGGTTGCAAAATAACGTCTTATTGCATTAGTAATAACAGCACCGTTTACACATTAATACCGTATTTTTCGGCCATACTACTCAATATCAACAGTACTTTAGCTTCGTCGATCATTTCAGCGGATCTGTAGAATTTTCTCGGCCCAAAATCAGCGGATCTATTAGATCCGTTAAAATTTCAGCGGATCTATAGATTCGCTGGTCGAACCAGCGTATCTACAGATTTGCTGAAATTTTCAGCGGATCTACAGATTCGCTGATTCTACAGATCCGCTGTAACATATATATATATATATATATATATATATATATATATATATATATATATATATATATATATCCCCACCCCCCTCCCACCCCTCCTACGCAGCAAAGGCAAATTGCGTTTTTTTTGGCTTTCCCATCGGCTTTGTAATTAAAGCCTTGAAGAGGCTTGATCAAAGCAGCAATATGAGCAGCAGTTTTGGTTTTGAGCGTTTCTTTCAGCTTAAAACCGCCTAATCTAGCATTTTGAAGTAAAAAATAGTTTGGGTCCTCAGTGCCACCAGCGGGTCCTCAGTGCCATCGGGTCCTCAGTGCCACTTCGATCGGAACCTCATTATCACTGGTGGTACTGAGGTCCCGAGCAGACGGTGACCCCGCCTCAAATATTAGGTACAATTCTGCCGGCCCTGCATGTGCTATTTCCATGGATGGGGTATTTCTATGCAACTGTCTGTAGATTTGGCCCATATTTTTGATCAGATGTGTTGTTTCTATGGATGGGGTATTCCTATGCATCTATCTGTAGATTTGGCACATACTGATTCTATATGTGCTATTTCTGTGGCTTACAGCTATAGGATGGGCCCATTCTACACCCATCAACCATTAAAACAGCCCATCTTGTTCACAACACAAGGCAGTTTGTTCCCATTTTTAAGGGGAGAAGAAAATATGTGCTATTCCTATAGCCAAATATGGGCTGAAACAATAGAAGCGCAAAACAACGAAGATGGGGTAAATCAATACGTCGCTGTTATTGGATGGGCCCATCCTACGGATGGGCTGTTTCAATACAACAGGGTGCAGAGTTATAATCAGGGGCCGAGTTGACATTCCCGAAGGGCTGAGTTGGTAAAAAGAGGAAAGCGGACTTGACCAGAATGGCTCGAGTTTGCTGGGGAGCCGAACTGGCAAGAGGCCCAATGGACCAAACCCCTTGCCATGGTATATATTATTGCTACTGGGCTCACAGTACGCGCTCAAGGAACAGAAAATGTTTGCTTTAGCAGTAAACCCTGGGTTGAGATTTCGCGGTCGCCCGGTCGCCCGTTTCGACCAATTTTTGGCTCGGGCGACTAACTTTTTTCTGAGTTTTTTTTTAGGTAAATACTGTTGATTATTTTAAACACCATTTTGTTGTTGTTTTTTCATGTGAGGCGGGCCAGACAAATTTTGCAAAAATTGCACCGGGCGACTAACTATTGTGCCGGTCGACTAACATTTTAAAGTTGGTCGCCCAGAGGGCGACTAGAAAATTTTACGAAGTCTCAACCCTGAAACCTCAATTGACAATTTTGACAACGTACGGCAATCCCAAACCCCGTTTAACATTTTAACATCTTAAGGACGGAAAGTATTTTTTTTCTTCAGGAACCTAAACACACGTGTATTAAGTACTATACATAATGAGCTGTATCTCGCTGTCGCCGCCAGCGCCACAGTCTCCCCCTACTGGCGGCACGTGCCCTTGTGTATTGTGGCAATAAATCACTCCGTTCTCCGGTGCCGGGCCCGCGCCATAGAACAGAGTCTCGCCGCCAGCCTGCTCGCTCACGTACACCACGGACTGTATCTCCACGCGCTCGGCAGCCGATACCTCGTGTGCACTCAGGTCCTCTTTCACACCCGGCTGATACAACACGAACTGATTATTACTCGGTTTTAGGACGGGCACTACCTCACTTTCTACCTGATCGGGTTGTAGTTTAGGAACCTTGCGGGCTTTTTTCGGCCGGGCGGACGACTTATTCCCATGCACGTAATCGATGTGTCGTTTGAGGCCGGCTGTCCAGGAGAAGCCCTTATTGCACGTGGGGCATTTGAAGGGCTTGTTGTCGTCATGGCGCGAGATGTGATTCCGCAACGTGCGCGCGTCGCGAAACCTCTCTCCGCATAAATCGCAAACGAACTTGGCTATGCGCATGTGCACTTCGTTCACGTGTCTTTGCAGAACTTGGTTACATATGAAGTATTTGTGACACAGATGACACTGGAACGGACTGACCCCTGTGTGGGTGACCACGTGCTTCTTGAGCTCATGGTTCGTCACAAAGCCCTTGAAACAGTACTCGCACTTGAACGGACGGTCGTTGTCATGGAGTCGCATCACGTGACTCTTCAAATCGTAGCTTTTCACAAAGCGCTTCCCACAATGCGGGCAAAACAGATCCTTACTGGCATGGTATCTCTTGTGATTATGCAGTAGAATTTTATTGCTAAATGTCTTTGAGCAGATGTCACACTTGTACGTTTGCTCAATGCACCTCAGTTTGTGAGTCTCGCGGGCTTCTTGGCTCTTAAAACGCACTCCGCAAGTGTTGCACTTGAATTTTGGTCGCTGAGATTCCACTGATTCCGGGTGGGTTTTACGCATATGACTTTCGTAACTCTCCACATATGAAAAGCCAATTTCACACAAACTGCACATGTGCTTCTTTTCCCCTTGGTCTTGGACTGCTTCGTGTTTCATTTCAATGTGCCGGTATAAGTTGGACTTTTTGCTAAATGTAACTGGACAATGGGGACACGAAACCTTAGTTCTATGATACCGCATGTGATCCGCAAGCAAGTAACGTTCCCGGTACCCTTTGTGGCAGATTTCACACTCGAAAGGTGCTTCGCCGCTGTGGATATTTTGGTGAGCCCTGAGCACCTGCTCCTTGCCGAAAGCAACGCCACAAATCGGGCAAATGTAGGGTTTCGTGTGCATAGCCACGTGATCGTCGAATCTGGCACGTGACCGGTAACGCTTATCGCAATGCGAACAGGTGAAGCAAACGACTGGCATTTTTACCTTACACTTCCTTTTATTACTCAGGAAATCTTTACGCAAATTGTTATGTGTCGCCATATGCAGTTTTAAATTTCGAGAAGTGTTGAACTTTTTGCTGCATTTCGAACAAGGATGAACGCCTTTAACATCGCCATCAATGACGTCACGGGGACTGGGAGACACGACGCACGTCTCACTCTCATCTTCATCTTGCTCCTTATCGCCCGCTGACTCCACCGTTTCCGCCGGCGTTGTGGCCTCCTCACCACGCGGCGCTTCTCTCTCATCGTGGGCGGGGCTGGCACACCTTCCGGAAACACCCTCTTGCGCATGCTCGGATTTGATAGGTGTCACACTGTCGCCTTCGTCACCTTGTTGGACATACACGCTGTCAAACGTCACTTCCGCCACGTCCAGCAGTGACAAACTGTCAGCCGTCTCCTCCTCAAATCCGTCACCTGGCGGCAAAGCGCCCTCTGGCATCAGCTCATGTCCATCGTCCTTCGAATGAAGTTCATCATCAATCATACTATTAGCTGCATCCTTGAGAGTGTCACCGCCGCCTTCCAGTTTTAGTTTCTTAATTCTGTCAACATATTTCAGTTCCTTTTCAGGGGTATTCAGAATTTCTCGTGCACGGTAGATTTGTTCATTGTAGCGCAATAAAGCTACGCTCAGATCTGCAGCGGCAAATGACTGGAATGCGGCCGAATTGCAATCAACATATAACTGGACTCCATTTTTTATTTCTTCAACAAGCTGAGAATATTCACTTTCAATCAGTGTAATGTATTCAAAATTCACATGTTCACAGATATCTTTGCAGTCCATAAAGATGTTCTTTAATCCCTCTATGAGTAACTGCACCACTTGACCAATGGCAAGAGTGCAGTTTTCCGTGAAGTCCTTTACTGGCGGATATTCACCGGTGTCAAGATCCATGCTGTAGCTATGACAACCCTTCCGGTCTCATCTGCCATCTGAAATGTATACGTTATAAATTAATTAGTTCTTTTCTTATAAAGAAAAAGGTTATTCGCAATATTCGGTCCAAAAACGTTTTTCGAATATTCGAATAGTTTTAGTTTTACTGAACACCCAAATACCTTTGTCCTTAGCTCCAGTACCTCAGATCCCATTCTTTATTAATCGTAAATCGATTTTGGTGCTGTATTCCATTCACTCACATCGTTTATATCACAACTCTTTGAAAATACATATCATACAAAGGCCTCTCTGATTTCTAACTTCATTGAACTTCATTGCTCTAAATTCCAAGTCCCAGCGGATCCCTTTCTACTTTTTAGCACAGATGGGGTCCCAAGCCTGAATAGTGAAATGACCGCAACAGGTTTTCCATTCGCTTTGAAAACTTTTGGTGTTTTTACAAACAAAAATAAATAAAAGGTTTTTAGGAGTTTTTTTTTTTTGGGGGGGGGGAGGAGGGGAGAGGTTTCAGATTTACTTTGGGAACAGTTTTGGGGTAAACATCGACTTGTAAAATGATTCCATGAATAAAAAGGTGATATAAACGTCATGCTTCTTCAGTAAGATCAGCATCCTATCCTTTACATGGAGCCAGTATAGAGTAAAAAAAGAATGTCTAGGGACATTATGACCAGCCAAGATCTACTTAAGAAAGTATGAAGGCTTGTAAGATCACCAAAAGTAAGAGAGCACAGCCCCAACCAGAAATGGTAACATTCCACTACGCCTACGGTCCACTACGCCTACGGTCATCAGCAGATTTTTTAATGATGTAGTCGATTATCAATTGAAGTTTTGTGACTGATGTTGTGATCAATTGTGATTGATGTTATATCACAGATTTTGATTGCAATTTTCATCGCGCTTAATAGCCAGGAGGTTACCAAGGTAGTGTAGTAGTGAGACAGAGTGAGACCGTAGTGAGACAGTAGTAAGACAAACAGAACGCGGTCATGAAACATGCCATGAATACTGACAAACTGATAGTATGGCGAAGGACAGGTTTTGAACGTGCCGTCGATGTAGATGGTTTTACATTTTACATTGCGCCAGTTATTATTTTTATAACCAGTAAAATCAAAAATTTACTTTGATATCCTAATACCGTAAGATTACTGTAATATCGCAAATATCTGCCGCACAAAAACTCTTTATAACGATTATTTATGTTTTAGTTTATATGTTCTTTATAACTAGCAAGATCCTAAATTTCCTTGAGTTCAAAATCGTTATCTGTGGATTTTCGCTGTCCAAGTCTTAAATATTTGTTTGGAGAGTAGCCTTACATTTATTGCGTCTCCAACATCGCCAGTTAATTTGGGTTTTGGTTTGGCGATTTCGAACATTTTCATTTACAAGTATTACAAGTATTTTGCTGTTTTTTTTTTTTTTTCCGTATTCCTTTGGTAAGGTAAGTCACAATTTTCTCTGATTTTAGGTGCAAAACGTTGCCGTTTTTTTAGTCATACTTACCTACTCTGGAGAACTGATCCCATTATTTAGATTACTCTGGAAAAATAATATCAGTTATCCCATTTCTATTGGAAAGGTTTCCAAAGCTACGATATAGAGTATGGACTCCGGAACGCGATCCCACAATTGAAACTACTGCAATTGCAACGATTCCGGCTGACTGATGTATTAACTTAAATTGCGTAATTACAATTATCAGTTTTGTGATCTTAAACTGTTCGGTGTTTAAAAGATAATTATACGTATGATTGACCACATCAATCAACATCTCTGGTTCTGAGTACCGTGTAGGCGTTGTGCACCGTAAGTGGACCGTAGGCGTAATGGACCGTAGGCGTTGTGGACCGTAGGCGTAGTGGACTGTAGGCGTTGTGGTATGTAATCACCAGAAATGAAAATCCAAAATTCAAATCAGGGTAAGTTCAAAACAAGAAAAACGTACTCCTATCCCGGACTAAAGCGCCCTTCGACCAAAGCGCCCCTCTGTCATATATTAGCAAACCCCTTACTAGTCCCCCTTCTTTGCATAGCATTTATTTCTCAGCATCATGACGTATCCCATGCAGGATTAAAAAATCGTGCCTGCTTTGCAACAACGGTATTTTGTACATGAACTTTCAGTAAATGTTTTGATAACAGGGACTTGTATTCACGATTTGTGCTCAGAACATATGAAGTTGACCCAATTAACGGAACAAGGGAAGGCATCGTAGCTCTGACAAAGACATAAATGAAGCCCAAGCCAGTACACGGTTTCGAGTGCGAATGCTCAGTATAGTAACTCGCAGGATTCCTACGGGGGGGGAACAAAGAAGTAAATAAGAAAAATGCATTTTACGTTTATTTTCTCTACCACGATGTATCCATAAGTTGCTTAGGCGTAGCCATCGGGGAGGGGGGGGGATGCCGGGGGGCCTCAGCCCCCCCCCCCCCACACTTTTCAGAGTGGGGGCCATAGTAATCCTTCACCTCCCTCAAGTTACGAAAGTTTGCCCCCCCCCCCCCCCCCAGTTGTAAAAGCGTGGCTATGCCAATAAGATGTCAAAACTTTAATGATATGTGGGAAAATTTATTCATGGCATTATTCTTCTATGTTTCTAAGTTCGTCTGCTTCTATGACCGTGTTTTATTGGACGTATCTGAAAAAAATAATAAATCCAGATAATGTTTCGAAAATGTCCCAATAAAACACTTCAGATAATGTTTCGAGAATAAAAATGGCTGCCGGAGCTTTGGTGCTTTTCTCTCTAGTAGATAGCAACCCAAATTGCGAATTGCTATTGTCAATAGTTGTATTTCTACTGTAAGTTGTCATATGTCAGTTCTGAATCGACGTAAGTAAAGCAAAACTGTTTCACTTTTGGGCGATAATGGCACGCAGGTGCGCAGAAAAGGATTATGGGAAGATTATCTGAATGAAAAGCTCGATACACTTGAGAATGTTTCGAGACATTATCGAAAAACCAAGAAACATTATCTGATTTCCGAAACATTTTCGAGACATTATCCTTGCCCAATAAAACGCAGGCTATGTTTATTGTTCAAAAACTGGAGTCCTTTTTTTGGGGGGGTGAACCTCGTACTCGTAGACGAAACTGTGAATTCGATTATTCAAGGAAGAGCTGACTAGGAGTTACGAGTATGTGCAGACGTTTCAGAACATAAAACGACAGGTCCGTTAAATAACATTTAATAACCAGGCCCCTGATAAGTACATGGGAGTTTCTAGTGTATGCTAGAGGGGGAGGAGAGTAATATTACATGACCCGTTTCAGCTACGAAGAGGTGATATTTTCCATTATCGCCCACCTTTTAAAACGAATTTGAAGCCATTAATTGACATTGTAATTAAATATATACCTACAAAATGTCTTATGGACTGAAAATATATTGATTTAGATGATATATGTGTAAAATATCGTGAAAACCACTACTTGCATCACCGATGAATGGAAATCTGGCACAACACATGCCAATGGACGAATGCAAGTAATATGCGACATGCTCAATGCAGGTTTTTGTTTGCTATATATATATATATATATATATATATATATATATATATATATATATATATATATATATATATATATATATATATATATATATATATATATATATATATATTGTGTGTGTGTGTGAGTGTGTGTATGTTTTAAATTCAAATATCTAACATTTGCCTAGGGAATGAACTACAAACTTGAAGCAAAGGAAAATAAAACAAGTCGAAAAAAATTCTAAAATGAACAATAAATACTAAAGCCATATTTTAAAATGTTAATTTTCCATCGAAACTTGAAATTTTCCAAATGTTTTCTATGAATTTTCAACAAACGTTCGTTCGGTTGATATTGAAACGGTGCTTAGTATCATCAACCAGTGTGTATGTTTATCCAACAAAAATAGAATTGGTGCTTATGTTTCATGTTCAGCAGGGAAACGTGTTCCACTTTAAACTTATTGCCAGAGATTCAAATAAAAATGTACTGTTGTGTCATGGTCTCTTCATGGATAACCAAAGCATTTGTCAGAGATTTATGCTTATGATAATGCTTGTAGATTTTTGGAGTAGAATCATTTTTTACAGTGTAAATCTCTTTGCAGTGCTGAATTATGTTAACATGGACATGTGACCGAATGTTTCAGTTGATATTTTAAAACTGATTAGCTACTAATTTTCAGAAAGCCTTGAGCAGTTTGATCCCAACATTAAGAACCTTTTATGTCATGATTGAAATTTTATAGCTGACAAATTAAAATACATTTTATCAACAGTAATAAATCAAGAATTTTAATTTGAGCTTCGAGTTTGCTTTATGAGGTAAATAATGCAAATCATGACGTATCCCATGTTTAACAAAAATGTAAAAGACGTATGATTTTAAAGAAAATTACTCACATAAAGTAGGTGTCGCCCTCCTATCCCTTCTTGACCTGCCTCATACTTCTTGCCTATTTTATAAATGTATAAAAATTGTGCGTGCGTGTAGGTATTCAGGGGTAGAGGTCTGATTACACTATCCTGTTGTCCACTGTTAAGCAAAACAAATTGCTCTCAGTACAGTTTAAAACAACAGCTTTTCGCATCCTGCGAGAGTGACACTATTCCTGGAACGATTAGCTTTTTTGTGTGAAATAATCAGAAGACCTAAAGGTTTTACAATGCTTTCTGTTTGCGGGCTTTTTACTGTCGATTGTGTAAACCAGAACATGCCGAGAACATAGTTGGCCCTCTAGGACCATAAACCGAGAAAAAAGCTTAATCAGGCCTTTTCTCGAATTTCCATGAACTTATAAACCAACTTTCATCTAACACAAATAACCCTGTGTCTTCTTCTTTCACTACTCCTATTGTTGTTCCCTCAGGATCTGGTAAACCAGAGCAGCGAAAATTTTTTACGACTAAATGATATATACATCAAAGTGTGTTTTCTGTACAGGAAAGGAAACGAAAGGAAGCAATTATTCAATCAAAATGTTCAGTTTCGTACGAAAGAGCGCTCACTCCTTCGTACATTCCCGCTGGCATAGTCAACGCCAAATATCTTAGCCTAAAATTTTTATTTTTGTACCTGTTTCGGTATGCAAAATAACAAGAATCCGCTAACTTTCCTATGTACAAAAAGACAGCCTGAACAAATGCTCCATTTTGTCTGATTGTCCTGACTAACCAGATTTAGGACGCAGTACTAGTACAAACTACGGTCAACTAACCAAGGCCTGAGTTAATTAAGTAACAACGGCTTAGTTGAACAAGGTTGTGATTTGGCCAATATGTAAAATAACAGAGAAGGACCCTGTTGAAAAACCAAAGGATGAAGCTACTTAAGAGTGAGTGACAGTTAAAAAATGTTCTTGGTTGCTGATGTTTTCTGGCTGTACAATTTATGTTATTTTTGGTTCATCAATAACATTTACATATTGTTATTTTATATCACAACTGCCAAAAATGTGCTAAAAAGCAGATAAACCACTCTTCTCTTTACTTCTCTGTTAATCAGCGTTTTCAGAAATTGGCAGCAATCAACGAAATCAAACTTTTCACGCGCACAGCTGCTGCGTTTTGTTTGTGGGTTTTTATTTATTTAGTTTTTGTTGCCTTGCATCAGTTTTCCAGGAGAAAACGTTTGTGTTTAAGAAAGAGAAGTATTTTGTTAACCGTTTTCTGCAATCACAGATACAGATCGATGCATTACATGTGATATTCCCAGCAATGAGCGATAATACCACCTCTTGTCTTGTTTGGGTAAGAAAATCCGAGGACACTGGCCCTCCACACAGAGCACTCTAATTATCTAAACGATTTCTAATACGAGAGATGAAGTCCTTAACTGATTCAGATGCACCTTGGGTATGATTGATAAGGCGGTAGGCTGCGCCCGTCTAGAAACTAGCTTCGACTCAGCTCTGACTTGAATTCTTGCGGACACCTTCATGTTTGTGGGTACAAGGAGAGAAACATGAAATTGAACAGCACATCGTAATTGGCAAAACTCAAAATGTGCTCTTTTAATGCAAAAGCAGCATTTGCACAGTTTATTCCATATTTATTTACAAACCAGAAACCACGCAATTCACCATGACATTCCTATTACTATATGTCATGATAATCCTATGCAGCAAACAGACCAATTTGAAAATTAACCAATTACGATTTGCTGTTCATTTTGAATGTTCTTTGCCTAGTAACTGAGGGCATAATGAGCGATATTTGGAGTTTATCGCACTGTTTTATACCAATACAAATTCGTCGATGTTTAGGTTGAGTAATAAAATTTTTCTAAACGGTGAAAACTATTTAAAGAACTAACTTCCTGGCATGTGACAAATAGGCCAAAATGTGTGCAATCGACCCAGAACAAGAAAAATACCCTATAATATTTGGTATAAAACAGTGAGAAAATATGCTTTTTGCCCCGACGCAAGCACTGGCACTTCTTGATCACGTGATGACAATGTTAATTCTCATTTGTGGATGTAAGGTTGTGACGTGAACTCCTCCTCAAGAATAATATCGTACATCTGTCAGAGCTGCGAAACTCAGTTTTCTCAGTTTTTTTCTCAGTTTTTATTTTATTCAGTGGCTTATTGAGCCAGTATGAATACAATCTGGTGCAAACACACTTTCCACGAATGATTAATTGTTGCTGATCCTAACAACGTCTCGTAAACATCAATATCTACAAGGAGAGAATAATTACTGAAATTTACTTATCATGACAGTATCTGCAGCCTTGCGTTCTTAAATGCAAGATCTGTTATACATACGGAGATTTTTTTTCTGAATTGGGTTGCTGGGTATATTTGCTTATTATATCTAGCTTACTATTCGGTTCGTAGTCAAATACAGGCAACTAATCAGTATGTGTCTACCTTCACATAGGTCTGGAGCACTTGCAGACACCCTCTCGACCCAAACATAGTTATAGCTACCTCTAACCAAAAAGTAGCACTGCAAGTATTCTCAGCCAGTGCTTACGTGGACGTTTATATATTGGGACTCAAGAGGCATGCAATTTTCTCATTCAGATCACAAATAGCCAGGGCAAATGGGGATAGAGACATTTATATACATATAAATATACATATAAATTTATGTATATATAAGTTGGTTTGTTGGGTGTATTTACTTCTTATACCTTACTTCCTATTTGGTTCACGGTCACTCACGAGCAACTGTTCAGTACATGCCTACAGACACACAGATCACAAGTACTTGCGGACACTCGAGAGACCCTTGTATATTTATATATGCCTCTGGCCAAAGGGTATCATTGCAAGTTTGCGCAAAGTATGCTTACATTAACGCTTATATAATCGCATTCAGATTACCCATGCAATTTTCACATTCAAATGGCAGATAATCAGGGCAACTAGGCATAGAGGGGGGGGGGGGGGTAGAGGTCGGGGCATGTTATGTTATGTTATGTTAGTAAAACCTCAACGTTTCACGTAAGTATAATGCTAGTCTAATCAACACTGTCCTGCTTTTGCTGCTAAGGAGGTTGAGGGCATTGTTCAGGTTTGGTCTTTTGGCATATCGATTATCGATATATTTGTGTCTAAGTTGTGCAAACCTGGGGCAAACTAAGAGATGGTGAAGTTCGTTTCCGGTTTCGTTCAGGTTACATTTTGTACATTTTCTCTCCGAGCGAGGGATATAGGGTCTTGCATATCTCTTCTTTTCTTCTTCAAGTTTATGATTGGTGCATCTGTATTTGCAAATTATTATAGCTGAGATTGATGGGAGGATGCTTAGATATTTTTCGGGTTCAAAGCTAGTTTTAAACATCACATAGAGGTCACATTTGCTTAGATTGTTCAGTTTGTTTTTCCAAGAGTCGAGAAAGTGTGATTTTAGGTACAGTTTAAGGGCCTTGATAGCTGTTTTGCCGGATAGTATTGTTCTACAGTAAAACAAATTTAGAAAGCCGAAGCGATAAAAAGTATTTCTGAGTTTCAAAAGCCATTTTGAGGTGAAGTATTGATCGTTGTGCATCTTGAACAATAATTTTTAAACATTTTTTTGCTAAGGTGGGGTTAGCTGGGTCTTAAGTTTGCAGCAATATCGTAATATTCTACACTGAATTTGAATAGAAACCGGGAGTTCGCCTGTTTCCCCATATATCATCGGTATGGGTGTGTTTTTGTTGACTTTTATTTATACGTACCTCAAGAACTTCAGATGAAATTTGTCAATTTGCTCAAGGTTTTCATGTCCCCGTATTTCGCATGCGTATGTGATAATAGGTTCAACAAGTTTATGAAAGAGATCAGTTTGTATGGAATTGACAGGTCCAGCTGGCGAGCTTTTTAGACCAGCCGACTATGTCGGGCTGGTCTTATCTTATCAATAGAGGGGTATCCGTCGTCCGTATGTACGTATGTACGTATGTATGTGTGTATGTACGTGTGTAAACTTTTACTTAAAATGCTTCTTCTCCTTCAGTTTTGATCGGATTCCTCTCAAATTTTACACGAATGTTCTCTAGGTATACCTCTCTTTAAAAATTTTTTTTTTTTTGGCGCTCCGCCAAAAATTGGCCAAATGGAGGGCATTTCAAATTTTTCGGTTGCCAATTTTCAAAATGCTTCTTCTCCTTCAGTTTTGATCGGATTCCTCTCAAATTTTACACGAATATGCCCTGGGTAGACCTCTTTTGAAAAATTACTATTTTGGCGATCCGCCAAAAATTGGCCAAATGGGGGACATTTTTTAATTTTTTGGTGTCAAATTTTCAAATTGCTTCTCCTCCCACAATTTTGATCGGATTCCTTTCCAATTTTGGATAGTTGTTCTCAAGGTAGACCTGTCTTGAAAAATTACTCTTTTTGGCGATCCGCCAAAAATTGGCCAAATGGGGGACATTTGTAATTTTGTGGTTGCCAATTTTCAAAATGCTTCTTCTCCCACAAATTTTGATCAGATTTTCTTCAAATTTTGCACCCATATTCCCTAGGTAGACCTATTTTGAAAAATTACTTATTTTTGCGATCCGCCAAAAATTGGCCAAATGGGGGACATTTTTAAATTTTTTGGTCTGCAATTTTCAAATTGCTTCTTCTCGCACAATTTTGATCGGATTCCTTTCCAATTTTTGATAGTTGTTCTCAAGGTACATCTCTCTTGAAAAATTACTTTTTTTGGCAATCCGCCAAAAATTGGCTAAATAGGGGACATTTTTTAATTTTTTGGTGTCAAATTTTCAAATTGCTTCTTCTCCCACAATTTTGATCGATTCCTTTCCAATTTTGGATAGTTGTTCTCAATGTAGACCTGTCGTGAAAAATTATTCTTTTTGGCGATCCGCCAAAAATTGGCCAAATGGGGGACATTTGTAATTTTGAGGTTGCCTATTTTCAAAATGCTTCTTATCCCACATTTTTGATCAGATTTTCTTCAAATTTTGCACGAATATTCCCAAGGTAGGCCTCCTTTCAAAAATTACTCATTTTGACGATCCGTCAAAAATTGGCCAAATGGGGGACATTTTTTAATTTTTTGGTGTCAAATTTTCAAATCCCTTGTTCTCGCACAATTTTCATCGGATTCTTTTCCAATTTTGGATAGTTGTTCTCAAGGTAGACCTGTCTTGAAAATTACTCTTTTTGGCGATCCGCAAAAAATTGGCCAAATGGGGGACATTTGTAATTTTGTGGTTGCCAATTTTCAAAATGCTTCTTCTCCCACAATTTTGATCAGATTTTCTTCAAATTTTGCATCCATATTCCCTAGGTAGACCTATTTTGAAAAATTACTTATTTTGGCGATCCGCCAAAAATTGGCCAAATGGGGGACATTTTTAATTATTTGGTCTACAATTTTCAAATTGCTTCTTCTCGCACAATTTTGATCGGATTCCTTTCCAATTTTTGATAGTTGTTCTCAAGGTAGATCTCTCTTGAAAAATTACTTATTTTGGCGATGCGCCAAAAATTGGCCAAATGGGGGACATTTTTTAATTTTTTGGTGTCAAAGTTTCAAATTGCTTCTTCTCCCACAATTTTGATCGGATTCCTTTCCAATGTTTGATAGTTGTTCTCAAGGTAGACCTCTCTTGAAAAATTGTTTTTTTTTTTTTGGCGATCCGCCAAAAATTGGCCAAATGGGGGACATTTGTAATTTTGTGGTTGCCAATTTTCAAAGTGCTTCTTCTCTTACAGTTTTGATCAAATTTTCTTCAAATTTTTCACGAATACTCCCTAGGTAGGCTTCTTTTGAAAAATTACTCATTTTGGCGATCCGAAAAAAATTGACCAAATGGGGGACATTTTTTTATTTTTTTGTGTCTAATTTTCAAATTGCTTCTTCTCATACAATTTTGAGTATGGCCGCTCATTTTGATTTGGTACGCTGTGATGACAACTATCTTGCGTGTGACATTATCGCATTGGCTGAAAGCCGTTTAACAGCCGACGATGATAACAAAGAATTTTTAATAGATGGCTTTCATCCCATACTGAGATGTGACAAGTTCGTTTCAACAGAATGTCGACGACCTCCGCATGGCCTTGCTTTTGATCTAAAAAACATACATGAAGTGTTGTCCAAGGAGTTCATTTCAACTGCACTCTTTGAGTGTTTACACATTAGAGTAATTTTCAAAGTAATTTTCTTTGAGTGTTTACACATTAGAGTATTTTCCTTCAACTAATCAGATTGTATGTAATCCCACCACACACTCTAACACGACATTAAATCTTGCATTTGCCTCTTCTACCACTGCTTTTCCCGAAATTATTCCCTGTGTTTGGTCTTTTCACTACACGCTTGGTATTCTTGTCCCCTTATGAAAGAATTGAAAGAATGACTCCTCATCAGCCACAACTACACCGAGCAAGTGAGCGAATATTTTCTCCATTCAGTTACGGCTTTTTTCGTAACCGCTGTCTGCCAATTTGATCATGATTTTGTCTGTGATTCTTGGATATATATTCTGTAGGTCACGGCTGGTCACCATGTCCCTGGACATGCTTGTTTAAGTATTGCATACATGGCTTTATTACCTTGTTCCAGTAAAGAGGAAATTGCCTTTTGGAATGTTCCGTTAAATGTAAGATATACTTCCAAGTACTTAAAGCTTTCTACAATCTCCAGTTCTTTTCCGTTGAAAAGAGCTTCAGCTTTTGTGCATTAGATTTCCTCTTTTCAAATATGGTAATTTTGGTTTTGTCGGTATTTACTTTTAACTTCCACTGATCACAGTATGTTTTTAACGTGTTTAGTGCTTTTTGCAGGTTTTGCGGTGTTTCAGCAACAATGGCAGTGTCATCCGCGTATAGGATAATAAAGAGCTCTAAGAAATTATAGGCTGGCTTTCTGTTTGAGACACTGGGTGTATCATTAGCGATAAGAAAGTCCTCAAGTTCATTGATATATAGTGCAGATAAGAAGGGTATAGGTTTTCTCCCTGTCTGACACCTGTGAAACTAATGAAGGGCTCAGAGTAGATCCCATTGCTGAATATCCTCGTCTTAATGTTTGCGTACATGTTTTGTTTTGTTTTGTTGTGATGCCAGCTTTAGTCAGTTTGTACCACAATCCCTCACTCCAGACTGTGTCGAACGCTCCATGAGCCAAATCACACTTTGGGTGTTCCGAATAAAATGCGCCAAAATTCTGTGTTTCGAATACAAACTAACCGGGTATAAAGTGAAAGAAATGATACACAGATTTCGCCTCGTAAATGTCAAATTTCTGTTGCATCAAAGATAGGGTTGTGAACCGGTTCGAATTTCGCGAACCGGTTCGAATCGGTTTTCTGTTAGAAAAACCGGAAAAAATACCTGTTTTTTAACAGAATTTTCAACGTTCAACATATATAATGAGTTTTTTTCGTATCATTTTGCCGATGGCAAGTTTGAAAGACAAAAACACACATATCTGTTCTTTGAAACATTTTTTCAGTTACTTCTAAAACGAGCAGTTTTCTAGTTCACAAAAACATTACTATACAAACCTGATACAGACGATCTAATTAAATTTTAGAAAATATTAACCGACTTTAACTGATACAGGCGATACATCGAACAGTTCGAATTGTTTTTAGACGTCCTTACACTAAATTGAAAATGTCCGGAACTAATCTCTCACTAAGTGTTTGTTTTTTCTACGTATTTTTCTCAAGAAAAGTCAGTTTGTCGACACAATTGGATGCGAGTTGTGACCTTTGCAATGTTACTATGTCTCCTGCCGTTGAAAACACCTTTTCACTTGGCACGCTAGTGCATAGCATTGCTCTTGCGTATCGTGATAAATGAGGGAAAATCAGAGTGTGAATTTTCCACCATGCCAATGAATCAGTGTGCGGCTCACAGTTTCAACTCCAGTAATAAATACATCTCAAATCAACAAATTGCGAGCACTGGTCTTTTGTTCGTCCTTTGGTTCCTTCCTTTCTGGCCCGCCGCTGTCTTCAGCTTCTTTATCCCCCGTGAAACGGAGGGATATAGTTATGAGCTGGTAAATCCGTCCGTCCGTCTGTCCGTCAGTCAGCAAAAGTACTAACTTTTGTCCGGCCGACTTGTCATCGAAGGATATAACATAGGAAACTGAAACCTTGCACGTTGAAGATATATATATATTGAAGATGTGCATAGTGGCATTCATGTCAAAATCGACTAAAAATTGAAGTCGTGGGAAATTGTTAAAAATGGTGAATTTTTGGCTTGAACTTAGCCGTAAGAAGATGTTTTGTCCGGTCGACTTCTCATAAAAGTGATTATCTTAGGAACCTGAAACCTTGTATGGTGAAAATATGTCACGGATGTGATCCGGAGTTTTGGGCCAGATGAGCAAATGAGTGGCCGGTAGTCAAAGAAACACAGTAAAAAGGCAGATATTTAAACAACAAGGATTTTATTTACAATAACCACCAATAAATATGACAATCCATCCACTTAAACCACCGTTATCACAGGTCTGCCCACAGTACACGCTAGATAAATAAATAAATGCACAAATAAATAAATAAATAAATACTTAAATAAATGATAAATACCCACAAAATGTCTCACACCCTGCGGCGTACTTGACACTGTTCCACGGCGAAACTCCCACAAATCGCCTGATACGCACAGTACTTTGACCCGAAACTTCACGGTAGCAAGGACGTAGCGCCCAACGCGTACAGTACCGTGAAATGCTGATTCACCAGAGAAGAACGCACACAGCGTCCCAGACACGCACAGTACCTTGACACGCAGGCTCGCGGCACGCTAACTTGTAACGATCACTCCGCTTGGACAGCGACTGTTCAAAACCGATAGCGCACTGCGATATGCGACGCGTTGTTACTGCTTCAATGCAACTGAAGTATCATCACGAACAGCACGGCGGACGGACGTACAGACCAGAAACTACATCAAGACTCCCACAGCATTGCCTCCACGGCTACCAGGAACACACAGCCAGGTGCTACAAATATATATTTACCTCACTTTTACCATTCAAATAGCATTTCAATATATATGCATTCAAAACAATTACTCGAAACCAGTTACAGAGAATGGACCATACACAGAAATCCATTCGAAACACCCACATATCGAAAGCCAAACCAATGTTCTCGGACAACTTCTGGTAGATAATGTGTTTACGATGTGCCTTTAAACCCGTGCCAGGCATTCATGTCTCAATACTCACAAAATTACATGTCACAATTAGCATTTCTTCACGCTAAATGGCGTAGCAAAAAAAACCATTTTACACGAACTGCCTTGACACATCACGAGTTGCTCTATGTTTTGTTTACATTCTATAACCAGACATTAGCTACTTTAATCAACACAGAAGGCAATAAATACCTGATATCTTCTTCACAAGAGTTTATATTTACATCCTTTACATAACTTTACATGTCTCGTGATTCCAACGAATAACCTCCACTGTCATTACAAAACCTTTTATTGATGACTTCCTTGAACCTGATTCGCTAAGGTTGCATTTGTTTGCCGTTGTCAAGAATACCACACTGCGACTCTGCGAGGCTGCCGATAATGTGGCAGGTTCCCATACATCCCGAATCTCCCGGGGATTTAACAAATTAATTAATACTTATAAATGAATATTTTTGTCATATTTGACAAAATATATGTCTTGAAGATTTGCAAAGTGGCATTATTGTCAAAATCGGCCAAAAATTGACGTCGTGGGAAATTGTCAAAAATGGTGAATTTTTTGCTTGAACTTAGCCATAAGGCGATTTTTCGTCCGGCCGACTTCTCATAGAAGGGATTGACGGTAAACCAGGGAATATTAAGCACTGGATTGTGAAAAATATATAAATTCAAGTTGTTACTTTGAAAATCTCCCAAAAATTTACGTGAGGAAAGCTGTCAAAAAACTTTTTCAGGCATTTTACTTTTACTGCTTCACTGTGGATCCTGCGTTGCTGAAGCTCTAGTTTTAAACTTGTTTTGTCGATATTGTGTATATAGTGTGGCTGAGTATTCAAAAAATGGTGTGTAAAATAACACAGACGAAACAAAAATGTAGTGTTGTTCCCATAAAACACATACATATAAATTTCAACAATTTACATATAAGAAATACTAATTAAAACCTAAAAAAACGGTTTTTCGAAGTCGAAGCGGTATACCGAACCGAAAAATAAAAAAACCGGTAAAACCGTTGAATCGGTAAAACCGGACAACCCTAATCAAAGAGCAATCTAGCTCCGAGTCAGCTCTGACTTGTATAACATCGTATATCTCTCTGTCAGAGCTACGGAGCCTTCATCCACTAATAGGGGTCAACTTCATATGTTCTGAGGCACGAATCCTGCATACCAGCCCCTATTATTCAAACATTTACAGAAAGTTCATGCCCAATATGCCCTTTTTGCAAAACAGGAACAGTTTTTCGTGAGCTGTATATCTTTTATTTGTTCATAAAAGTGCATAAAAGTTAGCTTCCGCACCCACCTGTCAAATGTTTGTTTACATTGTGGCCTTTAAATGTCATGTGACCAAAGTTAAATAAAGGGGTTATAGTTTATTTGTAAAAGATATACTAAAATAGTTGATAGATGCAGAATTACGTATAAATTTATTTTGTACACCCAAAATATTTGACTTTTTTACGTTCTTTTTGAAATATCAATTTAAAAGTTTTTTCGTGGGTAATGGCAAAAATTATTGTTACTTTTTCACGTAATAAAGTATGTTCCCTGTATACTAACAAATGTCAATTACTGCGGGAGATTTGGGGTTATTTCCGTATTATGTTCTTTTAAAGAAAGCGTAACACAGAAGTTTTATATGCTTACCGTTGTACTTTGAGGGCCTTTAGCAGATGCCAATAAAATATTCGTCGTTGACTCTCGCACAAAGTAGCCACAGGGGTGCCTCAAAGCGAGCTCAGTTGACTTGCTTATAGTTATATAGTGAGGCTTTGAAGCGGTTCCTGGAAACTTTTAGCTCACCGCTTCTCGGAGCTAAGAGCAATCGTGTTTTTAACCGGAGATGTTTTCAGCAAACGACCTGAGGCACATACCGTAATGTGTCAAAATGCAAACAACCTGACACACACATAAATACATTGCTTAATGACAAAGTTATAATAGAAATGACTACTACAGCACTAAATGGATATCACTGGTAAAGTCGTTTGCATAAAATTTTTTTATTTCTAAACTATACAGCGTGGCAAATATGTGAAATTATATTTGAAATAGGACCCGCAAATTGAACTTAGATGTACTATTAGTATTGGCCTGTCCCCCCCATACTAGAGTCCTAGGAAGTTAAAACTGCCTAAAAACCATGTGATCCCCAAGTCGTTTGCACAGTAACTCATAAATATTACGCCCAACTTCAATTTTCGCAATGCCTCAGGTCGTTTGCAAAAACACATGCATTTTTGACAACCCGTATGCCATTTTAAAAATTCATCAAAAGTTCTAACAAATAGTTTTAAGTTTCAGTTTCTTTTATGTTCTGAGTCTAAGCTGTTTTGCTATATTTCTTGTATATTTTCTATCATTTTTTTTTTCATTTTTTTACCCACTTCCCTCGCAGTCGAAATTCAAAATTCTTGCGCATATTATTCGAAACACCCGAAGTGTGATTTGGCTTATCCTGGATACCAGTCCCTATTATTTAAATATTTACAGACAGTTCATGCCTGATGTACCCCTTTTTGTGAAACAGGCACAATTTTTAACGGGCTGCATATGTTTTTTAAGACCCCAACCGGGCGAGTCCGGGGGGTCTATAGCATTGCCATCTGTCTGTCCATCTGTCCATGTGTCACACTTTTTGGATGCTGTTTTGTTTCCACGCAAATATATATGTAGAAGTAATGTAAGACTTGGGTGCTTTCCACGCGAGATCTCCGAAACTATTAATCCTTGCACAGTGAAAACATATGTATTGAAATTGTGCAACGTCGTGTTATTTGGCAAATCGGACAAAAATTGCCAAAATGGCGACTTATCAAAAATTGTGATTTTTGGACATAACTGCAATGTAAGACTTGGGTGCTTTCCACGCGAGTTCTCCGAAACTATTTATCCTAGGCATTTGCTACCTTGCGCATTGAAAAGATATATATATATATAGTGAAGTTGTGCAACGTTGTGTTATTTTTCTTATCGGTAAAGAATTTCCAAAATGGCGACTTGTCAAAAATTGTGATTTTTTTTTTTTTTTTTTTTTTTTTTTGATAACCGCAATGTAAGACTTGGGTGCTTTCCCCGAAACTGTTTATCCTGGGAACATGCCACCTTGCACAGTGAATATATATATATTGAAGTTGTGCAACGTCGTATTATTTTTCACATTGGTCAAAAATTGCCAAAATGGCGACTTGTTGTGTCCGGTTGGGGTCTGTGCCTTCGACGATGGCTTGTTTCTTTATTAAAGTGCAGAAAAGCTAGCGTCCGCACTCCCCTGTCAAAAAATTATTTACATTCCGGCCTTTAAATGTCATGTGACCAAAGTCAAGTGACCAACAAACTAAATAAAGGGGTTCTAGATTATCTGTAAAAAATATACACAAATTGTTGATAGGTGGAGAATTAGGTATAAATTTATTTTGTACACTCACAATATTTAGCTTTTAATTTCTTCCATTCCTTTTGAAAAATCAATTCAAAAGTGTTTTCACGTAATAAACTATGCTCCCAAACAGCAAGGCAATTAACCAGATTGGTAAACATGCGTGCTCGTGTTCGGTTATCAGGGGTGCTTAGACACAGAGAAACCTGGCGTGGGGACCGGAGGAAGTGTTCATTATTCACAATATCGGGGTGTTCAGTCATTAAAATAGAGCAAAATGTTCCAATAGTTAAGCCAATGAAGAAATTTGGGACCGAGAAATAATGTTTATTATCGGGTGGGGGGGGGGGGGGGGGGGTCATTAAATAGGGGTGTTCACTTGAAGAGGTTTTACTGTATATGTGTTCAGTTTAGGTGATATATTAATACAAACCCCTAGCAATCAATTACCGATGAAAAGAGCTGAGATTAAAATAATACAAACAATAATACAGTATGTTACGTTTAATTTGAACACAATGTTTAAATTGGAATCCCGGACAAAACGGCGACGACCAAAAGGGCGACGGCCAAAACGGCGACAAGTGCAACCCCGGACAAAACGGCGACGGAGATTATTAATTTAATGCTGAAAATCGAAATACAAAGAACAGTGTTGCCATATAAATCAGTTCATTTCTACCTGAAGATAAGTATTATTTGAACCAATATTTAAATTTTAAGGGCAAAATAAAATGGATAATTTAGCACTTATTTTCTCATGTATTCCTAATTGCAATTATACGATAATCCATCGTTGGGAGGCGGAAGCGTAAATAAGTACATTTTGCAAGACATTGTACTGTGCCCACTAATCCGTTATTGCACGTGAATTCACATCAATAAAAGGCAAAATGAAAGACCGATATTTTACTCGCCTTAATGAACTAATCCGTTGGGTTCCCGTGAAATGTGAAATCCAGGAAGGGCAGGATGATCACTGAGAGAAAGACTGGCTACAGTGGCGGGGCAGGAATTGGGACGGGGGGTGGGGGTGAATGGGGGGAAGTTGCGAAGATGGAAGGGATGGTTAGGGGAGAGGATGGGAGGAGGGAAGATTACTGACACAGTGACTGGTGACAGGAAGGAGGTGGTTAGGTAGGGCCGGAAGGGCACGCGGGGAGAAATACTGCACTTTGTCCATCTTTATTTATCACTGGTGGTTAAATGAACTGTGTTGGCAACGTTGTTGCTTTCTGTTTATTTTTAATAAGCGTCTTAAAGCATAAACTTAAAAAAACTCTCTCGCCGTTTTGTCCGGGGCTGCACTTGTCGCCGTTTTGGCCGTCGCCGTTTTGGTCTTCTCGTTATGTCCGGATACCGTTAAATTGGTAAAGCGTGTCGTCGTTTTGATCTTGTCAATTTTCCATCAACATTACATGGGTTATTTTGGGATTTAGATAATAAGAAGCATTTACTTGCTCATAAAGACCTGAATTGTCCGTTACCTTCTGTAATTACGATAACAATACTATAATAATAAAGCTGACGGATAATCTCTACTATTTTTGTAGATGTTGCTGTTTGGCAGAAGAAAAAACGGCAGATGACTGTCTTGGCTAAAATTAGCAAACTTCACTGAAAGAAAATCTCAAGTAGCGGATTGTCCAAGGACGAATTATGGAAGGTCAAACTGAAAACGACTTCGGAACAGCTGGTGAGAAAATGGTCAAGTACCGTGAAGCAATTGTGTGCGCCTGTCAGGAATTATTCGAATCGATTATCGACACCGTTCAGTCTTTAGCTCAAGACCTGCCTTTAAATAACGATGTGAAAAAGCGATTGACAGAGTCTTTTGATAAAGCTCTTCAAAAGTTTGCTAGGAAAATGCAAGTTGCACATGGAGACTTCACCAATGAGCCTGTTAAATCTCCTGTCAAATCTGAAGAGTCACAAAGTTGCCAATTACATTTGCAATATGTGTCTGTTGAAGACTTGCCTTCTAGAATTGAGGAGGACGTGAGCGTGGAGGGAAGTGAACACGTCTTAGACAATTCCATGATTTCCAGCGATTTGGCATTTGAACCTAGCGACATAAAACAAGACTTGGAATGTTTGGAAACAAGTGACGACCAGTTAACTATTGCGGAAGTTGAGCATTCTGATGGCGGGGACTGTGATGATGAAGTGGATATATCGGATACGGAAATCGGCAACAACGATATGTCTGAAACGCTTGAAGAAACGGCGGATGAGAAAACTGAAACCTGTGATGTACTCCTCGAAGATCCACTGTACATCCCTGAGAGCAGAGCTCGGGGTAGATCGTCGAAAGGCAGTAGTGAGGGCACAAGAAAAACGTGCGAGATTTGTAGCGAAACGTTTTCGAACATTGGGAATCTGAATCGACACAAGACACGCAAGCATAGCTCGTCGGTCAGCCATTTGAATGACAGCACAGCTTGGGAGAATGATGCGAGACAGAGACGCGGGGAGAACGCGTCCAAGCCAGCCACAGCGTCCTGCGCATTGTGCGGAGAGACGCTGTCAAGTCAGTCGAATCTTAGGAGACATATGCGGAGAAAGCATAGCGCTTTGCCGGCCGGGGCGCGCGATTCGACTGCAGTGTCGGCCGAGCATAAAGCGGCCGGGTCTGGCTATAATCAGGTGGAGGCATCTGTAGCCTGTACAATGTGCGAAGCAACTTTCATGGATGATGCCATTCTTGCAAAGCACGTAGAACAGAAACATCAAAGCGCTTCTGACAATTTGAACAGATCCATCATATCATCGACTGACGATCGTTACTCGGAAAATGAAAGCGAAACTATCTCACGTGACGTCACTGATTTCCACTGTGACATTTGCGACACGTCATACTCGAGCAGAAGCAATCTAAACAAGCATATGCGCATTAAACACAGCAGCGGCTTCACAGTCAAAAACACCCAGGCGCAGAAAGTATGCGAGCTCTGCGACGAGAGCTTCTGCAGCAACGGTTCACTGAAGAGACACATTCAACGAAAGCACACGGTGGGGCCCATGGATGACCAGGACTTGCCTGAAACCAAACCACAGCCGGCGCCGCGCTTAGTGTGTCGCGCTTGCGGTGAGACTTTCAGCAGCAGCAGTTCGCTCAATAGGCACATCAAGAGAAAGCACATGCCTAGAGACCCACACCATACGGCAGGGCCACAGAGGAAAGAAGTGTGTGAGATCTGTGCCTCCACCTTTGCATCTGTCGGCAACTTAAGAAGGCATATCATTCAAGTGCATCGTCATGTGTCCGAAGGGGTGAACCTCCTGAAGTGCAGCGTGTGCAAAGAGACACTGTCATCCTCTTCCAACTTACTGAGGCACATGCGCAGGAAGCATATGGTTCGGAGCAATACACCCATGGACGGACTCAGGTACGAGTGTAAGATCTGCAAGGAGACGTTTGAGAGCAGTGACCTGTTGGGTGAGCACGCACAGTCCTGTTTCTTTGCCTGTCTAGAATGTGAGAAAACGTTCACACGGCGCGAATACTTCAACAAACACATGGTCACTCACACTGGAACTCGTTCTTATCTCTGCTCCTTCTGCCCGAAGCGATTCGGTCGCAGCGATATTTTGAAAGCCCATGAAAGTTCAATCCACGGCGTTAATTGTAGATTCCGGTGCGATCAGTGTGGAACAGCTTATAGCTCTGCATTTAAACTCAAGGTTCATAAAGCCCGCCGACATACGGGGCAGAGAGATTTTACTTGTGAATTTTGTGCAAGAGCTTTCTTCACCATGGAAGAGTTGAAAGTTCATATCGTAGCGAGGCATGGCGTGAAGACTAAGTTTCATTGCCAACTGTGTCATCGTTTTTTCGCCCTACAGTCGCTTCTGCGAACGCACATGAAAATAAAACATGACCGCAGCGAGGTTCATAAATGCACGCAATGTGAGAAAAGTTTCTATTCGAAAACCTCGGTGAGACAGCATATGAAGACACATACGCGTGAGGAGAATTACGTGTGTACCATTTGTAAGGCGTCATTTGTGTGGGGCAGCTCATTGAGCCAGCATTTAGCGTCGGCGCATAATCAAGGCGGGGTGTACAAGTGCGACCAGTGCGAACGCGAGTATCGCTCCAAGAACCAGCTCCGTAGCCACAAGAAAACGAAGCACGACCCGAAACAGATACATGTATGTGGACTGTGCAACACTACATGCAGTACAAAAGGCACTCTCACGCGCCACATTCGTCGGAAACACGTGGGGCAGGGCGATGAAGCGCTGAACCCCCCTTCTCATGGTGCTTGTAGTCGTGTGGAAGACCATAGTATGGGTTCACTTCCTCCGGTTCAGAATAATCCGTTCAATTTTTTGCCCTATCCAACTGAACATTTAACTACTCTCAGGTGATTTAATTAAAAGCAAGCCTGTAATTTAGAGACTGTTTTATAAAGATTAATTTGTTTTGTTTTCCCAGCTGAGTAAGTCCACAGTTTCAATAGTGTCTGTCTTGAAAGTGTCAGGCTTGCGTATAATTGGCATTTTGAAGATAAAAAAAAAATAACAAAAAAATAATAATAATAAAATCAAATAAATAAAAAATTTCGGAGGAAAGTGGCGTCTGACACTTCGAAGTTGTTCAGTTGCCAGTTACTTGTTCTTCATTTAATTATCCTGAGTGATTTGACAGGCGAAACTGTTTTTTTTTTTCTAACTACGTGTGTTCATTATTGTCGCGTTCATTGATGATGTATCCAGATGCAACGAAGGACAGAGAAGTCACATTAAATAAACCTGTCTAATAATGCGATTGACTTTTACTTGTGAAACTATAATCCATCACTTTTAGTGATTCCAAACGCGCAGAAAGTTGTACCAGTGATATGTGTGTTTGGCATGATTGTTTTGGTCATTTGTTTAAAACCCAGTTTTTGGCGAATTTTTACCGAAAAATTTAAAGTGGTTTTCCATATAAGTAAATGTGAAACTTCTTTTTACAATGTCTACTATAGTTTTGATACAGTAAACTTTAAACAGCCAGAGCCATCTTTCCCCTGAAAATCAAATGAACTATCAAATTTTTGTTATGAAGCGATGAAAAATGTCCGTCGGCCAGTCTGTACAATTTTTTTTTTTTTTTTGCTACTCCTACCAGTTTTCATCGGACCGCAGTAAAATTTGGTGGAAATATGGCGCACTTAGGGAGACAAATGAACCGATCACCACCTTTGCGAAAAAAATCTACTCCCACAAATGGTGCTAAATGTGCTCGAAATTTTGTATGAAGGTAGTGTAGGTCATGCCCAGGGTAAAATTACTAGTCAATTTTTGATTATTGCAAATTTCGCGAATTTTTTATGGATTTAATAGATGTGGATTGAGTTGAGAGTTGGTCGCAGTTTTACACAAATAAGATTTTAAAAAGGAATGTTATTGGCTTGAAACAGTCACGTGATGCAAAGCTGCTGAAGAAGAGTGTAGATAGCTTAAAGCAAATACCAAGAAGTATTCAAGAAGGTCGCGCCCATGAAGACCATTTGCATGTCAGGCATTGGTAGACAGATTATTATTATTATTATTATTATTATTATTTATTATGTGCGTGTGTGTACGTTTTCTATGTGAAATACACATGCTCCGACACTTTGTTGTGACTGGTGAAAAAATTTGCATATTTTGCATCGAGAATTTGAGTTCTGTCCGAGCATGTTCTGGGGAACTATTAGGTCACTCCTGTTTCAATCTTTACAGTAAAACTTTGTTGAAGGTTTGCAACTTCGAATTATTTTTTAAATTGATAACCTTTGAAATTGAGTTTTGCTACTGTTTGGGATTGTTTTGATATCATACACACGAATAGTCATGCTTTAAATATTATTTTCTCCAATTTCAAAACCCTTCGCTCATCTTTTTGTCCGGCCACTTTAAATTACCCTTATTACCCATATTACCCACTATTAGGCTATTCCTTTTTGCAACCTGACAAAAAAAGCGCGGAATGGAAGAACTTTGAAGTATTTTACACCCCGATTAGGAAAAATATCTGGTCCTAGAGTTATGTTTGAATCGTTTTGTCACTTCACATTAACGTTTTCTCTGAACACAGAATTATTGTTTGTGGCTTATACCGAATTTCATCGATATTTTGTATGTTTGGTCTTATCTAGTCTTAAAAATGTAAAATATTGCTATCATTTTCTTAATTTATCTTCCCATTCAGCCCTTTTATCCTTGGTATCCGCAACCTGGCTCGTTAATAGAAACCCCCAACCTTGCAGCACACGTATTCTCATTCAACGCTGTGCCTTAGGAGGACCGAGTTCCTGTCAACTACATGCTTTGAGGACTGTTGTTTATATTATACCCAAGTTTTGACGATTGGTGTTCATATTAGTTCCAGTCCTAGAGGACTGGAGTTCATTCATATTCACCCCAAACCTGGGCGGAATGAAGGCCCCTGGATCCCAGCTTGGAAAATGCTGAAGGAATCCGATGGAACCCTATTTCTGAACGAAAAATTGGGTGGGAGGGGGGCGGGATTAACCATGAGCATTACCAATAAACCAATTAACTGGTTGGGTGAAAAGGAAAGAAGAAAGGTTGAAAATTCCCTCAGGGGCTCATTTGGAAACAACAGCCGCCTATCGTTATATTTGAGCAAGAAAATTTCAAGTTGAACAACAATTCCCCATCCCTTCCACCCCCCCCCCCCCGTCCCCTCTATTGCTTTCTTGTGAAAAACTGGTTGTTAAAAATAGTTAACTGTTTTATCGCTATTAATGTACAAATTAGGTAATAATATATAAACTAATTTGAAATGTTCAAATAAAGTACTAAATAAATGAGCAGTAAATAAAGAAATTTGTTTTTTGAAAAACAGTGATGGACTGGATAGAATTCACCATCGCACTTTTTACCTAATGTGCCTTTCACAAAACAAATCGGACAATTGGTGGATTATTGTTAGCATTAATGACAAATTTTATTTTAAACATGTTTTTTTTCAGGGGGGGGGGGGGGGGGGACGGGGGCAGGGGTATATTTCAGACTCGAAAACTGTGCCTGAGGAGCGAAAAAGCCAATATAACTACTACTTCGACCTGGTTAGTTTCTCTAACGAATCCGCGACATTTCATCCCAAGACATTTCATCTGACGACATTTTACGCGAAAAAAGTGAAGGGTCCGACACTTGGTACAGTTTTTGTTTTACCTCCGTGTATTGTTTCAAACAAATGCTTCGGGTTTCCATCACGCCCAAGAAGTTCTAAGTAATTTCAAATGTCTATTCGTTTAATGTCACTACACTATTTGGGCGGCGATCGGGGGTAATAGCATTTCTAGTGTACGCCCTCCTGCAGAGCAAGTCACAGGCAACGTATGAGGAGCTGCTGCGCGCTGTACTTAATCACTGTGAAACATTGCTTCTGTTCGCTGATCCGTCCACTTGCTGTGTGATTTTGAGATGGCCGTCATTTGCGCTCCGACCTAAGTGCTTGGAATCCATGTAGCAGATTCTTGGATGCTACTGTCATTTCACTCATTCAACTTGTCGCAAGGTGCAAAATTTAGGCTTGGTTGAATGGTAGTGCAGTCAAGAAAATATCAAGCGTTTCTGTGCGCAGCTTGACGCTCTGGCACTTCTAACACTCGAAGATGTAGTGACTGGATTCACCTATTTGCGCGAACATGCTCCAGAAGGCACCGAAGCGCTTCTTGATTAGGTACTACGCGAGCACATACGTGACAGGTACTCGTGGGAAATTTGGTAAAATGTTGTCATTGTGAAGCAGACTTTTGCACTTTAGAGTATTATGAAGTATGGTGATTTGCGTTGTGTTAAGTATTGGTATGGTGCGTAAAATTCGGATGAAATGTCGCACCTTGAACTTTTTTTACGGATGAAATGTCGTCGGATGAAATGTCTTCGGATGAAATATTGACATTATTTCATGAATCCGAATTAAAAACACTGCCCTGCCAATCTTCCATAAGTGTTCCATCCGTGTGCAGAAATTCAAAACAATCCGACCTATATCGTTTCGGATATATAGATCGGACACGCCTGCGGACAGACGGACAACCTCATAACTCCCTCCGTTTCACGGGGGATAACGAATGAGCTAGACAGCTTACAGAACAAGTGGGTCAGTGAAACTGACTATGTCCCCCGCCGGCGTACAATCCCAGTATTTGATTTTGTTAGGTTGGACTACAACCCTTCGTATCATATTCGTGAATTTTAAAATTCCAGCTGGGCCAATGTCCTTGGGCCAACATGGCTCATTTACAATACCAATTCTTGTTACCACCCATACTTCCTATGTGTATAACATTTTGCCAATTGTTTAAAAAAATGTAGGCTTGAGTGTGTTAACAAACTCATTCCAGTATGTAAGGGTTGTGAAAATTTCTGAAGTTCAGCTGGGCCAATGTCCTTGGGCCGACACGGCTCATTTACAATACCGACCTTTGTTGGTTCCAAAAGCTTTCAACAATCGATGCAGAAATGTAGGCTTGAGTTTGTTAACAAACTCATTCCAGTATGTAAGGGTTGTGAAAATTTGTGAAGTTCAGCTGGGCCAATGTCCTTGGGCCGATAGAGCTCATTTACAATACCGACCTTTGTTGGTTCCAATACTTCCTACATCTAAAAGGTTTCAACAATTGATGCAGAAATGTAGGCTTGAGTGTGTTAACAAACTAATTCAACTGAGTAAGGATTGGGAAAATTTGTGAAGTTCAGCTGGGCCAATGTCCTTGGGCCGATAGAGCTCATTTACAACACCGATCCTTGTTCGTTTCAGTACTACCCATAGATACAATATCTTAACAATCGGTGGAAAAATGTAGGCTTGAGTGTGTTAAAAAACTCATTCGACCGAATAAGGATTGGGAAAATTTGTGAAGTTCAGCTGGGCCAATGTCCTTGGGCCCACATAGCTCATTTACAATACCGATCCTTGTTTGTTCCAGTACTACCCATAGATACAATATCTTAACAATCGGTGGAAAAATGTAGGCTTGAGTGTGTTAACAAACTCATTCGACTGAGTAAGGATTGGGAAAATTTGTGAAGTTCAGCTGGGCCAATGTTCTTGGGCCGACATGGCTCATTTACAATACCGATCCTTGTTCGTTCCAGTACTACCCATACATACAATATCTTAACAATCGGTGGAAAAATGTAGGCTTGAGTGTGTTAACAAACTTATTCGACTGAGTAAGGATTGGGAAAATTTGTGAAGTTCAGCTGGGCCAATGTTCTTGGGCCGACATGGCTCATTTACAATACCGATCCTTGTTCGTTCGAGTAGTACCCATATATACAATATCTTAACAATCGGTGGAAAAATGTAGGCTTGAGTGTGTTAACAAAAAAGGTGTCGACAGACGGACGGCAAGACGGACAGACAAACCCGAAAACTATAGTCCCCCGGCGGGGGACTAATAACACTACGTGATCGTACAATAAAGGCTATGAAGTTTATTGAGAAAAGGAAAATAAACATTAACGTATTCACCATGATACTTAGACAACAGACAGTGCCAAAACAATACAAGTGTGCCGTTATACCCGGAACAGTACAAGCCAGAACGATACAAGTTTGCCGTTATACCCGGAACAGTACAAGCCAGAACGATACAAGTGTGCCGTTATACCCGGAACAGTACAAGCCAGAACGATACAAGTGTGCCGTTATACCCGGAATAGTACAAGCCAGAACGATACAAATGTGCCGTTATACCCGGAACAGTACAAGCAACGCCTAGTATATTATCTAAAAGTTTGCTGTACTAAGTCTACCTAATCAGTACACATCTCTACAGCGATTAAAATATGCCATTATCGAATGGTGTCTCATGCTAATTTAAAACAGCTCAATAAGTTTCTCAGTTTGAGACAATTGCTGCATTTGAGGTAGGACCGCAGTGTCTTACTACACATTGTCAAGGCAACAGCAATGAAATCACAACGAAACCATAGAAACTATTAGACTCCTAAAACAGAAACATTTGGTGCGCTTTTACGTGGTGGATTGTCTAGGGAGAGATCGAAGGTGTCGGTCTTTACAAGAATTATAACTAGAGCGACCAGTGCAACCAAAAAATAAGAGAAAAGGCTTATATCACACACTTTCTATCGACACCTATTTAGTTTCTTGTTTTTATAAACAAAAACATGTCATACCCACTAAACCCATAATTTCCCAACCATTTTCGGTTTTTCTCATTACTGAAATAAAGGATTTATTTCTGCAAACATGATCATGATTCATTGTCAAAAATTCGGAAAAAAAAACAAAACAAAAATAGATGGTCACTAAAACAGATTTTAGTGTACGGCTTTTTTTATCTCAGTCTGAAAGATGGTCACTAAAATGGATGTTACTGTGCGCCCTCTGTATCTGGGTCTGGAATTTGGTCACTACAGCAGTGTTATTGTATTTTTGTCCGGGTCTGAAAGTTGGTCAAGACAGGCAAGTTTTACCGTACGTCTTTTTATCCAAATCTGGAAGGGGTCCGACAAACAGCTTTCATTTTACATCTTGTTATCCGGGTCTTGGTGGTCGTTACAAAGAGCTTTTACCGCAGTTTTTTTTTTTTTTTTTTGCTAACCGGCCTCCGCAACCGTCTCCCCCGGCCATCTAATGTAGGTACACCTCTTAACGCAACCCTAACCCTTTCACCAAAGGTTACGGTAACGGTGTGTTCCCTAAGTGTAATTGTAGCCATGACATATTACCTTGTCTTCGTACATCGGCAAAAATCACTAGAAAGGCACTCTTCATAACTGCGTAACACAGGACTCAGCTCGGTGGGAGAGGGGAGGGCATAACGACTACGTAAGGCCTCACAACTGATACTGACCCCGGACAGAGTGGCACGATGAGTACCGCACAAATAGGTCAATTACAGGCAGTGTAAGAAATGGATCGATATCACTGTTGCTACTGTTTTCAGGCCGTCTACAAAATAGTGAAGCACTTGAGAATCTTCCTGAAAACGCTGAAATCCACAGCGTAGTTAAGAATGCTCAGTTAACGAAACAGCTGACAAAACGGGGAAGGGGGGGGAGGGTTACTGTCTAACAAAAACCGTGTGACTTATCCAAAGAATACCTACGCCAACTTTGTAGTCAATCCGACTTTCCGCTATCGAGATATTTTCCTTAACAATAAATACCTTTTTATGCAATGATACCTTACTTAATTTCACTACACGCGTCAAAAGTTGAAACAGGCGTCCGACTGACGCAAGGAATAGCCATCGTGTTCAAATTATATGGAAATTTTACGTGATGACGCCATGTGCCGTTTTCGTTCGTTCTGCTAGCGACAAAACAGGCCGTACTCGTTCGTTCTACTGGTCACGCAATTTAACAGAATTTTTCGGGCCTAACATTTGGCACACACGATCTAGTTAAGGTATGTACATATTTTACTGATGAACGTCAAAGGCAGCACTTGTTCGTTCTAGTCGCGACAAAATTTGAAAGAATCTCTCCGACCTACCAAGCAACAATCCCACCAAGTTTGAACTTTCTTCGACGTTTAGCGGCTAAGAAATTTTCTAGTAATGACGTCATGCTCCTGCCCTAATAAAGTAACAATCGTCAAAAGTTGAGAGAACTATCCGACCTACCCAAGGAATAAACAGATCAAGTTTGAAGTCAACTAGACTTTTCGTTCGCGAGATATCTTGCACACAACAGTTTGTCCACAACAGATTGACATAGACGCACACACACAGAACATACAAACACTATATGCCCCCCCCCCCCCCCCTGGTCAGCGAGACATAATAACAAGTGAATTGACCCAGAGGAGATGGGCTTATAAAGAACTGTCTAGTAAAGGCAATTTCACATTGATCAGAACGGAGCGGAAATGAACTGGATAGATTCATCAAAGGATTTGCTTTTACATTGAGCAGTAACGGAACGGACGTGAACGGAACAGAGCCAATGCGATCAAGTTGTCCCGGCACTTATATATTTCCCCACAAGTTGTGCTAGTCAGTGAAATATAATGCTGGCTATAGCTTTCCAAAGAGAAAGTACGATAGGACTGGTGGATTACGCTGATACTATGAAATTATATAGACAATATACAAATTTATGTACGTTACGGTCACTAAGAAAAATCCGTTCCATTCTGGTCCGTGCGAAATGGCACTAGCAATTGCATTGATACGTTTTAGTACTTTATATTGCTTTTCCAACTTGAACAACTGTCAAAGCTGCCCAATATCTTATTCTTAAATCTCATGCTGTGGACACTGAAGTAAAATAACCCTTGAATAAACAAACATGCGCATTATCTGCCCACTGAATCTGAACCGTCACCGAGAGGGCAGCTGAGGACGGCACAGCAGAACAATACATGCCGGTAAGTACTTATTTTACTTCATTTTTTTATACCTTTTTTTATTTCTGTTTTTTTTTTCTTTTTTCTGTTTACCCAGCCGACGACCACTTACTCTGTGCGCGATTTCCACGAAACTTTTTCCCCACAGATTACAGCACAAAAGGCGAGCAGACTCGCTGCGTTAGTTTCACTTCACACAGGACTGACTAAACACACTAAACAAACAAAAACTGCAATGAAAATAACAAATTAACTGTTGAATAAATATATAACATAACAAATCTAAATATGCACAACTAATCTAATTGCTATTCGGAAGAACATTCGAAAGCAGGACGACTGTAGACACGATCTAGCCCAGGTCTGCGCGCGCACAATTACCTGATCTTTTAATCTGTCATTTTCACACCACTGAAAGGGAGGGAAGTGATGAGTATTGGGAGGGAGGGGGGAGGGGAGTTTCTCAAAATTTCCCCATAATTCAGGCTATGAATTCCGTCCGTTGTATACGGCCCCCTTAACTAAATGCTGGATGTGTAAGTAATAAAAGACTGCACTTTTCGCCTACGGATATGCCCCTCCTATTGCACTACAGCAACTCAGCATCGTCGGGTGGCTCGGCAACGACCTGCCCAGAGAGCAAGGATTCATACTAAAAACATTTTGCAGTTTTCTTGGCTGAAAGGAGTAAAATAAAGCCTTACTCGTCCCAACCCCAACAACTGTCCAAGAACATTTCTATAAATACCTACTTAATGTTAAAAATAACCATAAACAGCGAATAAAATGAATAGGGCTTCTGCGATCAAAGGGTGCTGACCTCACAAATCCACAACACTCCCAGCTGATGTAATAACAACAGGCATTAGCGTGACTGACCCTCCGCTTTATCAACTCAGACACATTAGGACCAACTTACTGTGAATAAAATGAATAACATCCCGAACCATGCAAAACTCAAACGTGCACTTCGTTTAACAACTATCTCTATAACTAAGTGTATAATGAACAAGTCTTGAGCATAATTTAAGCATATAAACATTGGCAGGCAAACAAAAAAAATGAAAAGCCTCATCGACACAAAATATAAACAAAGGACTAGAACACTTTCACATTAAATCAGTACTTTTCAAATATACATTATACAAGAATCGTACATAAGTTAACAAAATTACATATGTTTTGGATTTTACCTTCTACAAGGATAATTGCTTTAATACAGGTTTTTGCTCGGCCCACGTTCATACGTTAGAGCAATGAGCCTAATATAAGTTCCCCCTCCATCCTCCTCCCCCTCCCCCCAGAAAAGAAATTTTTCTCGGTGTTCAAACACAACTCGGACAAACAAACCAAGTTTCATATAAAAATTGTGTGGTGTGTGCGAAAAAGTGTGGGTTTATACGGAGAAAGGGCAGTTTAACAGCTTCTTGTCATACTCGTTGGAGGGGGGTGTTGCTTGTATGGGGGCTGTTTGCCTGAATAACAGTTTGTTTGAGACCATAAAAGTGAATTGGATTGGACATTTGGTACCCTCCTACCCCCGCCCCCCCCCCCCCCTAAAAAAAAGGATCTACACATGAGGCACATCCACTCTCAACCGTAAAGCAAACTTATTAGAGGAATCGTCTGGCTGCATGCCGCAAGCTGCGAATACAACACATCTGTTATTCAGTTAAAACATGTGTCAAGACAAGCTTGAGGGAGAAGGCTAAGCCACCAATCCTTTGTCGGACTGAATATTTTTCTAGCTATTTGTCTCACCAGCGGTACTACCAGATTTCGGCCCCTGTATATTGGGGTTGCAATTCATAGCGACAAGCACCACCTGCCCTCTGATTCTTATCCCGTTAGTTTTCTTTTAAAAATTCAGGCTCCATTCCATCGGCCACCCGCCGCAGACCCTCTTCACGGAACAATTTCTGGACAGTTGTTTTTATTACATACACTATTTCCGATCACATCTGCATTGCTCGCGGACAGCACCATCGTTGGATCCTCATCAATGAACGAATCTCTTCGCATCCAGTTTTTAGGCTATGAGCTCCCGCCAAAGAAATGTCACATTTCACGCTGCAACTCTCGTTTTCTTGCATGGCACTCTTTTTGAATGTCTCCTATGCGTAAAATCCGATGGTTAGTTTGAGAAACACTCACTGAATACAGAATTAACGAATATATAATAAAATGAAAGGGTTCTGCGTTAGATAACAACTGTACGATCTTACTGAGTACACATCTTTCATTTCCTGATGTTTCTTTAAAGAATTTGCTTTAAGTTTTATCCACTTGTTTCACTGACACATGAACGTCACGGATAACAGAAGTAAATTAATACGTAACAAGAAATCAATACATCAACATCACATATTTAAAATCCTTAATCAAATTCCAAAGTTTATCGTGTAACACATATAAAATAAAACCTAACAAGAACCTTACACTTGAATTCTTACATGCCTTAAATAACATTTCCTGTTTTAACCATGCACTCTCCATGCAACCACAGCAGCGCAGCACGGAATGCAACATGCAAAATTGCTTATGGTAGCAATTCTATAAACTTAAAAAAATTATGCTGCAATTTCACTAATTTCACGGGGATTAAGGTTTTCTATGACAGAAAACGTACACCATAATAACTCAATCTGCTTCATTATATAAGGGCGCGTAACTACCCCTCTTATCCTCCTAGCAACCCCCACCCCCTCCCCCACCACATCCAGACTACCGATGCAATCTCTGTCCGGGACATCTCTACTGTCTACTGTAGCATGTGCCTTTCGTACGCATACTGCAACATGGCTCTTTCCACCTCGTTCTGTGGTAGCATGACCCGGTCAAGGTCATTCTGGGGTGGGCTGAATAACGATTGCCCAGTGCTGCCGCGTAACGGCGGAAAAATAGGTCTCTCCGCTTCGCTCTGCGGGTGTGGGTCAGCGTTATGTTGAAACAGACTTCTTTCAGTCTCGGCCTGGGGATGAAACATGGCTCTTTCTGGAGCACCAAAAAGGGAATGTGTGGGCTCAGGATTCTCGCTGTGCCTGAACAACGATGCCCCAGCCGTGTCGGGCTGGTTGGCCCGGCCATCAAACTGGTTGGTGGGAAGCAGGCCGCGCCTCTCCATATCCGACTGGAAACGTTCGATTACCTCCTGTTCTTCATTTTCCCGCGAACTGGCATTTCCGGTAAAATCCGGCTGCGGCTCCGGAATAACGGCATCCGCGGTTGGCCCCGGTGCGGTTTGATTTGGCAGAAGATGCTCCGCTGAGGTCAGAACAGGCAACGGCTTGTTGTGATATTGCATCAAGTGTGTATTTAGACTATTTTTATTCGCTAGAAACTTGCCACAGAAAGTACACCTGAACTCGCTCTCACCAGTGTGCTGGTACAGATGTTTCTGTAGATGCCTCTTTTCCATGAAGCCCTCAGCACAGTATATGCACTTATGTGGTCTCTCTGAATTGTGTACCTGACTCTGATGCCTTTGCAAATGTCCTTTGATTTTAAACTTGGCGTCGCAGCTGTTGCAACTGAAGGGGCGAGCTGAGGAGTGCGTCTTGACATGCTTACGTAGCAGGTAGCCCTCACGGAAAGCTTTGGGACAATGCGGGCATTTGAAAGGCTGCTCACCGGTGTGGATACGTCGGTGCGAGTCTCGCAGGCGCTTCCTGCTGAACGACTCCCCGCAGAAGTCGCACTTGTAGCGCTTCAGATGAGTGTCCATGTGCGCAGACAACTTAGCGCGGCAGTTCCACGACTTGCCGCAGATGTGGCAAATGTAATCATTGGAGGTGGAGTGGATGGCATGCATGTGATTGTACAGGGACGTCTTGCTGGAGAACGTCTGGCCACAGATGCTACAGATGCGCATCGCGTGCGGAAACAGCAGCGACTCGTCCTCGTTTTCTTCAGTTTTCTCTCCAGCCACCGTGTTGCGCAAGGCATTCTCTTGTTTTTTCCTGAAATGTGACAGTGTACCTAAGTGGTCCTTGTACCTGGAAGTACTGCTGAACGTCTTCGCACAAAGGTCACAAGTACGCTTCTTTTTATGTTTTCTCGTGTGATCAGCCAAAGCCTCTTCCGTTGGGAAAGGCTTTTTACATTGTTCGCATACGTTTTTATCCAAGTCCTCAGGGTGGCATTTTTGATAATGCTGCTTAAGCAAATACCGGGACTTAACCCGCTCATCACAGAGGGTACAGTCCTGGGGGACGGGCGGGATAGTTGGTTTCTTTTTCGCTCGAAGCTCGTCAATTTCCATTGCAGAGTTCAAATCTTGAAGGGTAAGTTCACTGTTTGCCGGCTCACCATCATCTTCCGTTTTCACATCTACCTCTTTCCGCTGTTGAAGTTTTTCCATATGTTTCGTGGTACCTAGGTGTGCCTTCAGTGCGGCTTTGCTACTAAACGCTTTCACGCAAATCTTACATCTAAATCGCGAATGTTCAATTTTAGTATACCGTCGTTTTTTCGTGGTATCTGACTTCGTTTGTTTCTTGTCCTTTTTCGGCGGTCTTCCTCTTGACTTTGAAGTTTTTAATTTTGTCTTTTTCAATGTGAAGGAAAATGTATTTGTCTTTGGCGTGGTCGGGCTATAAGACTCATTTTTTATCACAATATCGTCCCCATCCACCGGATGTGACCTTTTCGTGAGCTTGACCTTCAACGATGGCCGTTTCCGCCCTTTTGACTTTGGTTTGTCACTGGAATTAGGCACATAGTCATCATCGACACTACTCTCTATAACGGTGTCATCTACAGTGTCATCCACAAAGTCACCAACACTGTCATCCGTTTCAGACGCGTCATTGGTTGGTACTGTTTCCGTATCAAAAGCATCCTCACTCCTCGATCGACCAGTAGAGCCTGTTTCCGGCTGAGCATCGCTCTCAGTTTTGATCTTGACAGTTTCTCGATGCAAATTGTCCAAAGCGCGGTGGATCATGTCAGCACTCCGCACGGCAACCAAGCCGTCGGCATCCGCAGCCAGATCGATGCCCATGTGCTGGCACATGGACTTCTGGATCTGGCACACTATCTGGCAAACCGCCTCCTTCACATCGTTGCTCAGCAGCTGCAGCTTGAGCTTCTCGTCCGTGGCCTCGATATCCAGGCACGCTGCTTCGATGCTCGCCAGGAAGGTTTTGGTCTGGTGCTCGACCACCCAGATCAGGTCCTGCACGGCGCTCTTCACCATCTGCTGTGGCGTCTGCGCTGCCATAGCAATGTGTCTTCTTCTTCCCTTTTTTCTTGTCTCTTGTTGTTTTATAAGGAATTGAAATTATGTATTATCCTCACTCCACATTTAACAGCGACGCTTTCGTGATCTCATCTTTGTCTTCAAAGCCTCGCTGCACCTCTGAAGGCCTCTGAAATAAACAGAACAAATTGCAATATACATAAATATATCTAGACCACTGCAGACTACTGTAATTCTTTGCTAGTAGGAATTTCAAAAGAAAATCTAAGGAAACTCAGTACAATTCAAAAATATGCTGCAAAGCTTATATACAGACTTGATTACAGACAGAACAGTCTTCCTTTATTTTATCAATGGCATTGGTTAACGATCGAGTACCGCATTAAGTTTAAAGTCCTGGTTTTAGTGCTCAACTCATTAAAAGGCCCTGTACCATCGTACATTTCTGAGCTTATCAGTGTTAGGAAATGCAGTCGCACTCTAAGGTCATCATCAAAACTTTTGTTAGATGAGCTAAAATGTCGAACTTGTCACGGCTCAAAAGCGTTTAATAGTAAAGGACCTTCCCTATGGAATCAGCTTCCAGAAAGTATAAAAAATGCTGCAACCATTATTGATTTTAGGAAGAAGCTTAAAACTTATTTTTTTACCAAGGCATTCAATTGTTGATTATCTCAGTATTAGTCATTTTATTCATTTTTTTTAGGAATGTTTAATTCTAGTCACACCCTTAGCAATGTTTTGAATCAATTTTGACTTTTATGTGATCATTGTTATATATTGTAAAGCCCTCCGAACTAATATTGATGAAAGGGCTATATAAATGTTTCTACATTAATAATAATAATAATAATAATAATAATTATAATAATAATAATACACATACCAGTGATGCGTAGTATTGATACACAAGGTAAATGGTTCTAACTGTTCATTATTTACTAAACAGATCATTATGAAAAACGAACGCAAACAGTCACACAATAAACAAGCGCATTATGAACATTGTTTTTAATTTTAATAGCGCATTGTAAAAAAATCGTGTGCACCATCTGGGAAAGTCGTACGCCATTACCGCACACCACCACATAGAAAATTTATGCGCCATGGCGCACATGGCCCACACCACAATTATCCATGAGTTCACCTGAAGATTTTATCCTGAATATATTCAAAACAATAATGGCGGTTTTTTACCCTCAGTCGACATGCCCATCATTAACACTGGACAAGCTGTTAGCTTGCAAGGGTTATATGAAGTTGTGCGAGCAGCCGTTCGTCCTTTTTTTCTTGACAGTTTTCCGATTTTTTTTTTTTTTGTCTTCTTCTTCTTCTCTGACACTATGGGCCCTAGGACCATGAAACTTGGGACTTCTGAAGAGCTTGATCTGAACATGTGCATGTCACTTTTTATTTTCGTCTTTGATTCCGTTTTCTTTGGTAAACGGCATGTAAAAAGAGTGTATTTTTGCAAGTAAATGTGGAGCATTCAACGTACAGCACAGCACACCACACAGTTGCTCAGCTTTGTGCGAGCTCTTACTTCGTAAATAGATAACAGCGTATGCCTGATGAGTCAATAAAACCTTAAGTCAACAAAAACCAAACACTACTCGGCTCATAACACGCATTCAAGCTGTGTTGTTTGCTAATATATTTAGCTGGTATTAAATTATCAACCTATGGAGTTTTTTTCATAGGTTTGACAGTGATCCGAATTTTTAGAATATCATAAGCCGCATACATGCTGTGTCATAAGCTCTATACATAGTTGTATAACACACTGTATGCATTGTGTAAAATACATTATACTATTAAAAAAATAATGCACTGAAGGAAGTAATTTTGCGTTTTAATTCTTGTCAAGTGTTTAACATTTCGCTAGCGAAATACGGCTCTAGTTTTAAATGTGTATCGAGATGTTGTCACTGATAAAAAATGGGCAGCCGTAAGCACGCCAGATAAGGAGGACGGGGAGAATAGGAATGGGAGACACATCCGTTCATTTCGTTGTCTCATCGATAAACAAACTGCCAGTGAAACTTCGCAAGTCCCGACATCGGTTGATATGTCTTTGTCAGTTCACAAGCTATTCACACTGAAAATATTTCAAGAATCGATCGATAATGCTAGTTTGACCCTGTTAACAACTCATCCAAATGATCAAGGATAGCTTAAATAAGGCTCACTAGGCCACTCTCCTTGGACCGGCCTGGCTTATTTATCATACCGACCCTGATAATTTACCATACCACCTATATTTCAAATATTTCAACAATCATTTCAGAAATATAGGCCTGAGCGTGTTAACTAAAAAGGGTCGACAATCGGACAGGCGGACGGCTCCGCGGTGGTTGGGGACTTATAAAACTATTCACGCATTTGTACAGATCAACAATAAGTACAAGTGTGTCGGTAGGATTTGTCTAAGGGAGACATATCTTGCCACACCGATATTATTATTTTAATTATATTTCATATTCAACCACATTTGTCCCAGGGTACCTATGTTTTTTTTTTATACTTGTAATGTGCATTGTTATAAGTGATCAAAAGTATTAATTGATATAAAAACGATTTAATGAAAACAGTTGCTGGTGGGGACATGCTTCAGGCCAAATAGGCCTCTATTGGCTACAAGTGAAACTTAGATACTTCGAATTTTATAAATCTATATTTATGTTGATTTCCAAGAAGAGTGCTGCATCTTGCAGCCAATCTGCTTCCCCTGGAACCTCAGCAAGCAGTGTCATATTTGCCGGCTTTGATCAGGGGGTTCAAATCCTATGAAGATTCATTTGGAGCTTCTTTACAGTCGAAAATAACGCACAGTGACTCTCCCGGTATGCAGCTCGGTATGATGGTTTGAACCTTGACATATTGAAATGAGACTCCGGAAGACAAAACCAGGAGCCAGAAGACAAATATGGAAGTGCAAAGTTTTAAATTAGTTTTTACCTTATTTGCAATCTAACATTCCTTGCATAAGGCTTTTTGGAAATGTAAATTTAAAGTGTTTTAATGAGGTGGCTGCAGAATGAGTATATGGGATACAAAACCTAAGCTTGACTAAATAGATCGAAGGTCTATGTTTTCTCTCCAGTAATTTATTGCAGTTCACCAATTTAAATAAGTATGTTTGCAGTACTGATCACAAAAATATACTAATTTTACTGAAATTACTTATGACCGAGACACAGGAATTTAGAATGATTTTGTTTCTTGCCGCAAAATGTAAATCGTCATCCCCGATAATTATATTTAACGGAAAGAAACGAGAGAAAAAAAGATAAAATGGTTTCAAAAGTGTGATTTCATATCAATTTTAAGCTGATAAATCCTTACAATAAAAACAAGGATTTACCTGCAGTGTGAACTTGATACGGTTTTTAATGTTTTAAATTTGACTTTTTCATGTAGGGAGTCACCATGTACACCGCACTTAGTTCCGTTTCGTTCCACAAAATATAAATAGCCTGAGATTCGTATGGACGCGCAAAATTAGTCGCATCAGCAAATAGGCGAGAAAAAAGCATGTAGAAAAATGTAGAAAAAGTAGAAAAAAGGCATTGCAGAATATAAACAGCGTATGGAACAAACTGTTACCAAAGAAAATCATTCGCGAACAAAATACAAGACAATCAACGGAGTACCCACTGCCTTGCGTTAAAACAAATATCGTAATTTGGGTGTACAAGTCGCGACTTGTAGACTGATTTTACTTTTCATTTTTCCTTCCTTCACTTGTGCAGTGGTTTCACTTATACATTGGTCATTTTTGTTGTTGAGAAACTTTTTAGAATGCCGTAAAATAAACGGCTAGAAGGTAAAAAGCCAATCTTTTAAGTATACAAGAGTCATCTGCGACCAAAGAACAAGAAAAAACGATTATAACCCTTACACGTATGAGTACCTACTAAGTTCCTGCAAGCGTCATAAAATCTGATACTCAAGCAAACGCACTAGCTCCAAGAAGCGGCTCCCTTGTTCAAAATCGGGTCTGACAGTGAGATATACGAAATTGTTTAAGGAAGAGCCAACTCGGAGCTACTTGTAGCAAATATACCCATTATCGCCCCAACATTTCCGTACTGCACAGTTGCCTCTCAAACCAATCACAAGATATGGTTAGAAAAATTCCGTGTAGCTGAAAGACTTACACAGCCACGTCGGAATTAAAAAATGCGCTCATTACAAACAATACAAAATCTTATCTCAGTTCTGACAGCAATACAAGATGCCAACTGTCAAAAGCATAGCTGCGTACCCGTAACTACGAGGCTACTACTTGCACCACATCGATCCGCACTCGAATTCGTAGACAAAGTTCCCTTTACCTTAAGAGTTTTTGTCAGGTTGTGGAAAATATAGGCCCTCTTTAATGTTGCAATGTTCGACCGTCACTCTGTCGTTACAAAAACTTGCAATGTGAGGCTTTTAACTGATTTTGATGAACTCAGTTTGAGTGTTCACACTGATGACCCCTCGATCGTGCCGACTGGATTTTAGTTACGTTGAGAGGTAATTGAATGTCACCACTGAACTTATAAAATTCACTTTAAGACTTTGGGAGTGAGTGTTGTTCGTCTTGTGAACAAGATTCTGGCAAAGTCTGTGAATGGATGTAAAGGTGTATTTGTATGGCTGACCTCTTTTGATGATCAAATTTTTATGACCTTGAGTTGGCATTAGTAGTGTAGAAACAAGAGTTCTACGTCATTCAATCATCGGGACGTCATCAATCATGTGATCAATTAAGCCCTGCCCATCAATGAAAGCTATCAATCAAGTGATCAGTTAAGCCCCACCCACTTTCTGTCTATCACCTGTCAATCACCGTGACGTCATGAATCACATGACCAATGAAAAGCCAATGAAATCAATGAAGCCCCGCCCACTTTCTGTCTATCACCTATCAATCATCGTGACGTCATGAATCACATGAGCAATGAAAAGCGAATAAAATCAATGAATGCAATGAAGCCCCACCCACTTTCTGCCTATCACCAGTCAATGATCGTGACGCCAGACCCCCTCATATCTATTTTTAGACTTGGAAAATTTTTCCAACATCTATTTTTAGTAACTTTTTTTAAAAAAGTAGGTAACTTTCGTCATGTTTAACTGATTTGAATGAAAATTTTACCGTTTGATTCAGTTTTATATCTAGTTTTGACATAAAGTGGTCATAGGCTATTTGCACATGTGACTGTATGCATATTTTTTCATCTCAACAATTTTAGCTTAAAAAAACTGAAAGAGTAGATAACTTTCGTCATGTTCAACCGATTTGAATGAAAATGTTACCGTTTGATCCAGTTTTATGTCTAGTTCTTTTTACATAATGTTGTCATAGACTATTTGCATATCTGGCTATAAGCTGTTTCATCCCTAATTTTTTTGTGAGAAGAACACACCATTCAAACATGTGTTTTAATGGAAAGCCATTCAAACATGTGTTCGAATGGCAAGTCCAATCAAAGATATGTTCGAATTATTTTTGAAACATATCATGGTATTTTTCAACAGGTTGTTCAACAAGTCAAACATGTTGCTGAGCATATTCAACATGTTCAACATGTTGAACATATTCAACATGTTGTTGAACATGTTCAACTTGTTTAACAACATGTTGAACGTGTTGAACATTTTTAACAACATGTTTCACATGTTGAACATGTTCAACAACATGTTGAACTTGTTGAACAACTTGTTGAACAATACAAGGTGTTTCGATTGTAGATGTTAACTAATTCATCTTATTATTTATTTGGATTTATTTCAGCTTGTTTCACTTCTATCACTGGTATCGCATAGATCTCTAGAACAAATTGCAAATTTATTTATAATTGCATGCTGAATGATAAACCCAGATAAAGATCTTGTCCGTATAGTTGTTCCATCGGTCGATTTTTAACCTACGAGATTTTCTCAAATTTTTGACTAAAAAATACCACTGTTTGAACTGCATATCACAAAGGCAAAGATCAACGGAAGTGGTCATATAAAAATACACTGTTATGCATGACAAAGAATCTGGACGTCCAATGTTAAAGTGTCATTTAATGCGATCATGCCATTGTAGGTTATACCTTTGTATTCAAACAAAATCTTATCATCCGGAAAGAGATCTCATATATAGTTTTAACTTTAAAATAACAAAAATAGTGAGAAAAATTGGTGTAAACGAGTTTTTTTTATAAAAATAACCTTAATAACCACCATATTAATATTGTCTATTTCTCTAAGACTTAATTTCTTAACTGGCTTGAAAAAGGTATAATTTTATACCAAGGTTAGCTCAGTTGATTTGAATGTTGGTCGGATAATCCAAAGATCCCGAGTCCGAGTTCCTGTTCTCTAAGTTTATGAAACACTACGGTCTTATATTGGAAGACATCACACGTGGTTCCCATATGCTTGCTATTACGCTGCTCTATTGCTATGTTATTGCATGCCTCAGGTTCAGCTCCTAGTAAGAAGTTAAGAATATACACGTGGATATTGTACTTCATTTCCTTTTAACAAACATAAATGTCATTCTTTATCACAAAAATTGCCTCCTTTAACATAAAAAAGCATAATGTTCAGTATATTTTTCATAGCCTGACCTCTAGCAATTTTCATCTCTCGCATAAACAGATGATTCTGTGTGGAGCTTTGTTGAGACCAGTTAAAATACCTAATCCTGTTCAACGGCCAACTATTATTAAAGATGGGAATCTGATCTTATACACAAATCGCTATCAACACTACAACAATATTAAAATCTTGATTTTTATAAGCTTATTTGTGAATTTTTTATTTTATACACCAACGGCAACAACAATATATTAATCGTGAGTATTATGATTGCACAATATTTGCAGCGTGTATCCTAAATAATAAGAGCCCAGAAAATGAAACAAGTGACAGATATGTCAGCATGGTCATAGCTAATTTATTCAATTTACCAAACAAAACCTCTAATGTAATAACACTAAACGTCATAACGGTAAGTTTCATAAATTTAGGAGTTACTGTAACGATTTACCATTATTTTTGGGTTAAGTAGTTTTCTGTTTAACAAATAATATAAATTAAGGCTCTTGGTCTTTCCTGGACGTAAACATTAACATTTTTTAAATTTTCTTTATTCCTCAAGTGTAGGATGCCATGTTTAGATTGTTGTCTTGATATATCTGGATATTTACGTAAGTATGTTTATTCCATGCGACAGAGTAGGTGCCGAGTTTATACGTCACCGAATCTTTTAGTCCCTCCAGGTGTACTGGTTCTGTACTAGTGAATGCAAATTCTGTATTACTCAGAATTTCAGTCAGACAATTATTTAATTGAAACTTAATCGATAAAAGCATATCATTCAGTACTTCCTGCACAAAAATGCTTCGAAGTAGGCCTTGTTACGACCAGACTACCTCCTGTTGTTTGTCCGGTGTTGTCAATATAATACTCTGTGGCAACTTTGCTCCAATGTTACTCATCTTTCATAAACAATTGATGTCATCCCCAGCGGAACCAAGAGTTCCTCCTATCTTGATTTCTCCCTAGTTTTACCTGACAATACAAATACACTGTTATTGTACATTGCGCACAAAAACATTTTAAAGAGTATTTATACTTATTTGCTTTACTTGATAATACTATTGTGGTGTGAAAGTATCTCAACAATGCACAGAGCAGTAAGACCTGCCTTCGGACAAATCTGAATAATTTCCCTAATAAATTTCCTAATTTGGTCAAAATATTTCTCTGCCTTTTAATTTTCCGTTGGTTTCTATACAGGAGGAAAATGGATAATTGGATAGGTCCATCATCCGGGCACCGTAAACACATTTTCAGACCCAGTTGTAGGTTTTCCTGAATGAAAAACTCATATAACGTGTAATCCGGAGAAGCAATGGTGCAATCTTTTAGCGCTGTTTGTGTTTCTCCAGATAACGTCAATAAGATTTGAAAAAAACAACAAGCGTGACTGCTTTCTGTTTGCGAATTGTTTAATCATGTAACACTTGTCTGGCCTAGACCCAAGTGGGTTGTATGTTTAAGTGTCTCCCCGACCAAGGCTAGGCATATAGTGTTTGTATGTACTGTGTGTATATGTGTGTTGGTGTGTGTGTGTCAGTCTGTTGTGAACAAATTCCTGTGCGGAAGATATCTCGAGAAAGAAAAGTCAAATCAACTTCAAACTCAATCTGTTTATTTCTTGGATAGGTCGGACTTTTCTATCAACTTTTGACGTACGTTTCATTACTCAGCAAGGCGATGACGTCATAGCATAAAAATCTTGTTTGAAAAATGTCTCAGCCTTTGAACATCCAAGAAAGTTGAAACTTGGTGGGTTTGTTGCTTGGTAGGTCCAAAAGCTTCTGTCAAGTTTTTTGCGAGAACAACGAACGAGTGAGGTGTATGACGTCATCACATGAAATATGTATACATTTTGAACAAAATCTTCTGTGCAAAATATCTCGGTAATGGAAAGTTGTATCGACTTCAAATTTTATGTGGATATTCATTTGATCAGTCGGACGGTTCCATGAATTTTTATGCATGTTGTATTTTTAGGGGAGGCGTATGACGTGCTTACGTAAAAATTTTGTCGGTAAGATTTCTCATCCGCTGAACATCCGAAAAAAGTTGAAAGTTGAAGATTCTGTCAAATGTTGTCAAGAGTACAACGGGCGAGTGCGACATGTGGCGTCATGACGTAAAATATGCATAGAATTTGGGCAAGATCTTGTGTACACAGTATCTCGATAACCGAAAGTAGTATCGACTTTTAATTTTGTATGGGTGTTTTTTTAATCAGCCGGACAGTTCTGTCAACTGTTGACGGGTGTAGCAAAATTAAGAAAGGTATATGATGTCATAACGTTAAAATCTTGTATATGCACATTTCTCAGCGGCTGCTTGGCACGTCCGAAGGATTTTGTCAAATATAGCCGGACGACATTGGGTAAAATATCTCAAAGGCGGAAAATCGGATCAATTTTTCGCTCCACCCACTAACCCCCTCCCCTCTCCTCCACCCCACCCCGCTTTCGCCTTTTGTCGTTTTTTTTTTTTTTTGTTAACTAAGGATAGTTATTAACTACGCTTGGGATTTTTGCATTTTTCAGAAGATTCTCCAATGTTCCTATATTTGCTTAGACATACTTGAAAACATTAGTTGAACAATTACCGATTATTTCTTGTATTTCGTGTGATGGATCTTTTTGAGCGTTGCTCACCTACATCTATTAGCGCGTTTTCATTTGGCTATCAAGCTGTGCCATATATGGGAGTAATTGTGCAGCATCTGGAACTAGCTTTCACCTTTAAAGTGGGTCATCTAATACGTGGTGTTATGACAAGCAATGCACTATTTTACACCAAAATGCCTCCCCCACTCTCCCACCGATGTGGGTGATGTGTGACACACTTTGAGAGCACTATTTTTACACCAAAATGCCTCTCCCACTCTCCCACCGAGGTGGGTGATGTGTGGCACACTTTTGAAGAATGACTTTCTAGCGCTTTTTGGCCGATGCGAATGTACGAAGACTAGACATACATTATGGCTAAACTACACTAAGTGCACCAACCTTTTCTGTAAAGTTTACTAAATGGTTAGAGCTACATTATATAGCTAGAGGGCGTGGTTGGTTAAGGTAAGCAAAAAAAAAACAATTTTGGTAAACCTATTTGTAACTACTACCTTCAAGATCACGACTGAAAAAAAAGTTAAGTAAAACCTGTTTGTAGTGACCAACTTCCAGTTTCGGATAGCAAGATGTACGGTAAAACCTCTCTGTCTTGACCACCTTCCAGACCCGGATAAACAAAATACGTGAAGCTGCTGTAATGCCCAACTTCAAAACCGGGATAAAAAGGATGTAAAGTAAAACCTGTTTTAGCGACCACCCTCTGGAACCTGACAAAAATACGTAAAACCTCTTAAGTAAAAAAGAGGATTGAAATACCCACAATTCAAGTGACGTACCCCCTTCAAACATTGGATAAAAATGATACACAACCCGACCACTGGGCATATAGGATTCATTTATATAAGGTAAAATTTCTTATTATTCTTAAAATAGTATACAGTCGTTCAAATAAAACTTCGTGACAGCCCTGTCGTGGGAAACAGAAAAATGAGAAATGATTACTTTCGAATTATGGGTTAAGTCGAGGGGACATTTGTTTTTGCTTACAAAAAACGAAGAAAAACAATAGGTGTCGATTGAAAGTGTGATATAAGCCTGTACTCATGTTTTGTGTGCACTGGCGGTTCTAGTTCAAATTGTCAGAGAATTAACTGAATGTTTCTTTTAATCGAAATTGAAAAAAAGGGAAGCATAAATTTTTTTATCTTTAGGAAGGATATATACCAGTTATTTGCAGGCCCTTAATTTCATCACTTTTAGGCGTGGATTGGTATGGTTATGCTTTTTAGGGAAGTGTATTGAACACAAAATAAAGTTTTACTCTGTATTTCTCATACAGGGTCTATTGAAATTTCAATTTAAATGGGTCATAATTTCCAGATACTAGGATAATTGCAAGTTTAACGAGGCAAAAGAAAACAGACAGCCATCCAAAAGGAGACCGCTGAAAGTTCGAGTATGAACTACGTGCATCCATATAGTAACCTAGTGATCGTAATAATCTATAGCGTCGTGCGTAAATGACGTTTTTCCAATACCTGTGGGTCAGTTTCGAAAATCCCGAAACTGCAGATTTTCTAACAAGGCACAAGATCACTTAAGCGGTTTCATACCTTTTTATCTCATCAGGCAATTGTACATCACAAGTTACATTGCGTTCTGGGATTAAAGTCCCTTGAAAGCCCGTTGAGCACACGACAATCTCTTAAAGCACCATTATCACCATAAAGCAGGTGACAATGGTTACGATCTTCAGTCGAGGTGAGGGTCCGGTATCAGACAATTATCTTAAATCGAGCTGAAATATTGATTTCGTCAAAATACTTATATGCCTTGTGCTTATCTTTATGAAGTTACCATTTTGAAAAAAAATTCTAAAGGTGGAGCATTAACCACATTCAAAACTAAAAAACTAAAAATATCGAAAGGAGGTAATGTACCGAAAGGGATTACAACATTGATATAAATAGAACAGTGTAAAAAAGATGTTCTTCAAACATTTTTGCAAATGTCTATATTCACTTCAACTCGTCCATTATTGATGACAGTGGAACATCACCTCTATAATGTAAAATAATTCTAGCAGCCACAGCTAGCATGAGATCAGCTGCCCAAATCGTACTGCCGTTGATAAATCCTGAATCAATGTCATAGGTATTCCCTGGTAAATTCAATTCTTCAGATTCACTTAGAAAAGATTGCTTGAAACGGTTTCTTTGAACAGTCCTTCCAACTGTTTTCCAGTGCTTATGCATATTCTTCACTTCCACTATGCAGTCGGATTCAAAATAAATAAGCTTTGAAAATATTAAGTCAACATAGTTCACTTTGAAAAATCTGTTTCTATATGTCTGTAAAGAAGGGGTTGAGATGTTGACATGTTTCACTTTTTTCTTCCGTCAAATAATCCTCCACGCGAAAATACACCCCTACTTCAGTGCGAACAAAGTGAAATGTAGAATCAAAATCAAAGTCCTCTGTTTCAGTTTCATAACACTGTTCAATAAACTTGTTCTACAATTCAATTCTGTTAAGGTTGTAGTGCGCCAAATTTAAAAAGGCATCTAAGTGTCAAAGAACTGTTCTTTCTCAAATCCAAAGCGAGTCAATTCAACAATTATAAAGTCTACATAATCCGTTTGAAAATAATATCCATGTTCACAATAAAAATCAATTATTTACAAAATCACGTCTTTACTGCTTTGTCTCTACAGAATATATGATTGTGTACCTTATCTAAGAGTTCTTTTACAGTATCAATGTTCTCAATACATCGGCCATTCCTCTATATGCATCTCACCAACCTTTAAAGCTTCACATTTACCGCATTTTTTCAGGTTCACATTATTTTTAATCAAATCTGTGGCAGTTGCAGTGGTAATCATCATCTGCTGCATATCCTGCCGCACTACTATATGTACATATAAGTCTAAACTGGTTCTGTACATTTGCATTATATAACTTTACCTCAGCTAGTTTTTCCTTGGTCAAATTGGATGTTTTCATCTATTTACCCTCAGTTAACTGGACTGATGTCACCCAACCTTGACATTCCGTGCGCGTCTCATCAATCAAAAGGCTGGATGTTGTTGTTGTTGTTGATGATGATGACGATAATGATGATGATGATGATAATGGTGATGATGATAAAATAACACACTGTTTATTTGTGGTATTGCCTCCAGCAGCTTTGTCCATTCCTCATCATTGAAGTTGATGTCGTAGGTATAGTCTTTCCATTGAAAGTCAGAGACCCGCACAAAGTTGACATAGCGTATGTTTTGTTATGTAATCACTTCTAAGCGCTTTGATTGTGTTAAGTACAGTTTAAAGTCAATGCTGCGCAGCTTCTCGAAGTTGTCATTCACTTTTTTACAGGTGGAAGAAGAAAATCCAATCCATTTGTCATGTCGTCTGATTCTGATGAATCGACTAAACTGCCCATCTTCAACCTGCACAGCTAAGGTAGCACTCACCTTGAATTGATTCTCCGTTTGCTGTACCTCTATTTTAGCATGTCTGCCTTATATACCATAGAGCTGCAAGTTGGGGGAGGGGAGGAAGGGGGTCCAAAAATGAAAGTTGCTCAGAATTGTGTGAAACGTTAAACTGCACCATAATCTCAATTTCCCATCTGGGGGCGGGGGGCAGGGGTAAAAAAAACCAAAAATTGTTCAGAATTGCATAAAGCGTACAAATATGCAAAAATCTCAAATCGCCCAGGGTAGGAGGAGTCTAAAAATGAAAGTTGCTCGTAATTGTCTGAAACGTAAACTATACATAAATCTCGATTTACCGCCTGGGGGGGGTGGGGCGGGAGTTACCGAATGAAAGATGATCGTCAATATTGCCAGACGAGTTTATTCTCCAAGCGATGAAACATCAGCTAAGGCAGTTTAGGCGATGGTGGCGGATTGGCTTAAAAACTCAACCAACATCGAAACCCGACGCCGACGTCGGAACGGTATAAACCAGGTCTTAAAACGTCGGCATCTGCTTCGATGCATCGGTAATGCATCGGTTATAGGTTGGCAATAGTCGAATTTCCATTGTTTTCCCCATTCGTCGTAAGTTCATCGGTAACCGACGTTGGCCCGATGATTATTTTCCTCAGTTTAATAGATGTTGGCAAATCTTTTTCCGACGAACTATTAAATATTATATTCATATATTATACGTATTTCTCAATGCATATATTATACATATATTTTTATGCATTGGTTATACGTTGGAAATAGATAAACTTCAGACCAATGGTAAAAAAATTGAAACGGATATTGCATACGTATATTCGATGTATTTAATTATACGTATATTATACATATATTTGTATATGTTGGCCCAACGTCTGACATAGACGGACTTCCGACGGAAAATAGTATTAACTGTTAAACAGTATTAACCATTAATACTATTTAAATCATTTTAAGTATCAAAAGTTTGCAATAAATTTTAAAATGGTAATAATCAGAACACATGGTCACTGATGGTGTTGCAGAACACAGCTATAGTATTGATAGTTTTTAAGTGTATTCATAATGCTCCACTATTGATTCTTCATAATGTCCCCTACAAAACGTCAATCGATAAATTTCCGACGTCGAATAAGCATCGGAAAATATGCGTTTTATAGACATATAAAAAATACGTATAATACACGTTGGCAATATCGTCATCTTTTTTCCGATGTATTTCCGATGGCGTTTATACATAGGAAAATATGCGTTTTATAGACGTTTAAAAAAATACGTATAGTACGCGTTGGCAACATCGACATTTTTTCCGACGCATTTTCGATGTATATACGCTGTTTCTAAAAATGTGTATATATTCCTCCGTATATCCGACGTATAAACGATGTTTCAAATCCGCTGCCAACGCTGCCGATGCAATTTAGAGATTAACGACGTCGTTTATGCGTCGGCAGTTTTGTAGGGTAACACGTGACCGAATTGTTGGATCGCAACCCGTCGCAGGCTCCACCCATCATATGATCGTCCCATGACATACCGTGACAGGTACCATTCATTCCAATCTCGAATCGTGGAGTGCACGAGTCGTTGTACGAATTGTGACACGCTCGACTCGATGGCTGGTTAACACGACACATCAACTCTCTAAACACGTGTGGTCCAAGTGACCTTTGCTGACACATGCTTAAATGTTGTAAATAGCTGCAACTGCTTCTTACAATTCCATTTCTTTTTCATTTTTAAGTAGGAAAATTTTATATATATATATATATATATATATATATATATATATATATATATATATATATATATATATATATATATATATATATATATATCTGAAAACAAAATCCCGCTTGGTCTATACTTAAGTGATTTCTTCTACTTAATGGAATTGCCAAAATGGTAGCCGTTTTGGGAAACAAACTGTTGTGTATGAGGACAATGTGATAAGCTTTCCCAGGGTGTTCACTGGTAGTGTGTACTCCCTAAATTTGGTTGGGTGGGTTATGTGCGACAAAAAGGATCCTCTTAATTTTTTCACATTGGTTCGAAGTTTTCAAAATTTTCAAATGTTTATATGCCTTTTCGAGACGCAGCTTACGAAGGAATGAAACGATGTTTTTATTCAAGGGAAACTAAGAGCATCTCATTTTTTGGAAGTTTTAATACAATCTGTTCGACACCTCTGCTACTCTAAAGATCAAGTATCACCAGGGGGTGCAATTTGAGTGTTTTTCACGTTAACTGGAGAGAGGCTGTGTCGATGGGAAAGGGGATCTGTTCGATAAATTTAAATAAACAATGGATCATCAAAATCGTTGTCTTTTATTGTTCAACGTTCAAGGTACACACTGAGGTTTACAATTTGGGGTAAGATTTTGACAAAATGAAATATCCTGCTATCAAATGTTAAAGAAAGAAATTATACAGAAAAATGGAAGGACAGAAAATTTAATCCGCTTTTAACTATTCAGCTTGAAAAAATTTAGATGGATGTTGGATGGATATTTAACATTTATTTAACATAAGTGACCTTAAAACATTTGAACAATTTTAGATCTTGTCTCGTAAAAACAAAACATACATTCCAAACGAAATCCATTTCAAAATTACAAATCTTCTGTTACTGTTCTATTAAAGTTACGCTTGTAACGCACAAAAAGCTGTTAAGGCGCATTCTTACAGTATGATATTGTTATTGTTTGCAGAAATTATTTTATACGGAAGGATGGCCTTTTTTGAGGTAGTGGGGAGGAGTAGGGGAGTGACTTTGCCTCAAATTAAGTTGGAGTGGGAGAGGGAAGTGCCCAGGATTCTTTAATATAGAACAGACAGGTCTGAAAAAATAAACTCTTATAATAACGCTTATCACTTCTATCAAAGTCAAAGGTCACATGTGCTGTGACAGCCTGCACAGACTGTCCTTCCACCGGTTTTGCCCTCTGCGCTAAGTTAGAGGGCAAGAGGGGCCAGGCAGAAGACACTAGTCTTTTCTGGGGTCAAAAGTCACGTCAAGCATTAATTTCAGCGACTATGAGAACGAATAATTGTAACCCGATGTGGGATAGAGATGGCGTGAAAATAGTTAAACAATGAAGAGAAGTCGCCGGAAAAGAAACTTTGGTTTATTGCCCTTCTCTCCCACAGCCCAACCGCCACCTCTCCTTTCTCTGTTGTTCGCTTTCCACTTCCCTCTCTCCTTCCCTTCCATCACCTACTTTCCCATCTCTGTTGTCCGTCCGTACGATTGTCCCTTCCTCCAACCCTTCCGCGAAATCTTTTCACTCCGTTGATTGTCCGTTCGCACATCCTCTCTCTACTGCTCTTCCACCACCCCCTTTACATTTTCGTCACTCCTGTTATACACCCTTCCATCACATCCTTCTCATACCTGTTGTTCATGCGTCCGTCCGATCGTGACCTGCCTCCTACCTTCCCAACGCCTGTGTTCTTGTCTCTGTGGTCCGTCCTTCAATTTGTCCCCTCATTCCCACCTTTCTACTGTCCTTTTCTGCCCTGTCCTTTCCGGCCCTACCTCCTGGCCTTCTACCACCTTCTTTTATATATGTGTTGTTCGGTTTTGTCAATTCCCTCTTGCCCTTCCGCCATCTTTCTCGTCGCTGATGTGGGCCCGTTCGTTTGCCGTCGTCCTCCTACCACTACACCACCTCTTTTCCTATTGCCCATCGGTTCCTATTGCCCATCGGTTTTTACCCTTCCTCCTACCCCTCCATCTCCTCCTTTCCGTTCTCTATTTTCCGTCTGTCTGTTTGACCCCACCCGCAACCCATCTGCTTTCACATCTCTATTGTCCGCACATCATTTTGTCCCCTCCTATCCTTCCACCTTTTCTTTTCCTGTTTGTTGTTCTCCATTCCGGTCGTTCCGCCCCTCCTGTCTTTCCACCACTTCCATTCTTGTCTCTGTTGTCGGTCGGTCCGGTTGTACCTTGTTTTGTACCCTAACTCCCTCCTTTTCTATTTATATTATTCGCTGCCCGATTTTCCGCTGCCTAGAACCCTTCCAAAACCTTTCCCCTCGCTTTTGTTCACCTTCAGTTTTCCATCCTTTCAACTCTTCTACTACGTCCTTCCCCGTCTCCTAGGCTAATTCGACCCGCCGCCTGCCTTCTATCCCACCCTAACACCGTTCTACCACCTCATCTCCTTTCTCTGTTGCCTATCCGTCCGTCCGTTTGCCCCATCCCTTTTACTCTTAACCACCTACTTTGCCACTTCTTTGGTCCATCTGACCGTCCTACCCTTCCACTACCGCTCTAATCTCCGATGTTCGTCCGTCCAACTCCCTTCTACAATTCATCCACATTTTTCCCAACTTTGTTATCTGTTCGCTGTTCGTTGGGCCCCCTCCTACTCTTCCACCACCTCGTTTGCCATTTCTTTCGTACGTCTGATCGTTTGATTCCTTCATCCTACTCTTGCAGCACCTCCTCTCTAACTTGTTGTTCGTCAGCCCGGTAATAACCTCCTTGCTATACTTCCTCCGCCTCTTTTCCAGTCTCCTATATATGTCAGTCCGTTTGTCCAATCCTTCCTACCTTTCCACCACCGCCTTTCCTGCCACTGTTGTCCGTCCGTTGGGGCGTCCGTTTGTTGCGATTTCCGTCCTCCACCTCTGCTTCAATCTGAGTTGTTCTTCCGTCCATTAATTTCCTTCCTCCTACCTTTCCTCTACTTCTTTTTTTTTTGTATCTTTCGTCCATCCATCCATTTGCCCCCTCCCTCCAGTCCTTCCTCCACCTCCTTTCCTGTCTCTGTTGTCCGTCCGTCCGTTAGCCCCCTCCCTCCTACCCGTCCTCCACCTCCTTTTCTGTCTCAGTTGTCTGTTCGTCCGTTAATCCCCTCCCTCCTACCCTTCCACCACCTCCTTTACTGTTTCTGTTGTCCGTCCGTCCGTTAATCCCCTCCCTATTACCCTTCCACCACCTCCTTTCCTGTTTCTGTTGTCCGTCCGTCCGTCAGTCCCCTCCCTCCTACCCTTCCACCACCTCCTTTCCTGTCTCCATTGTCCGTCAGTGCGTCAGTCCCCTCCCTCCTACCCTTCCACCACCTCCTTTCCTGTCTCTTTTGTCCGTCCGTCCGTCAGTTCCCTCCCTCCTACCCTTCCACCACCTCCTTCCCTGTTTCTGTTGTCCGTCTGTCCGTTAGTCCCCTCCCTCCTACCCTTCCACCACCTCCTTTCCTGTTTCTTTTGTCCGTCCGTCCGTCAGTCCCCTCCCTCCTACCCTTCCTCCACCTCCTTTCCTGTCTCCATTGTCCGTCCGTCCGTTAGTCCCCTCCCTCCTACCCTTCCACCACCTCCTTTCCTGTCTCCATTGTCCGTCCGTCCGTTAGTCCCCTCCCTCCTACCCTTCCACCACCTCCTTTCCTGTCTCCATTGTCCGTCTGTCCGTTAATCTCCTCCCTCCTACCCTTCCACCACCTCCTTCCCTGTCTCTGTTGTCCGTCCGTCCGTCCGTTAGTCCCCTCCCTCCTACCCTTCCAACACCACCTTTCCTGTCTCTGTTGTCCGTCCGTCCGTTAGTCCCCTCCCTCCTACCCTTCCACCACCTCCTTTTCTGTCTGTGTTGTCCCTCTGTCCGTTAGTCCCCTCCCTCCTACCCTTCCTCCACCTCCTTTCCTGTCTCCATTGTCCGTCTGTCCGTTAGTCCCCTCCCTCCTACCCTTCCACCATCTCCTTTTCTGTCTGTGTTGTCCCTCTGTCCGTTAGTCCCCTCCCTCCTACCCTTCCACCACCTCCTTCCCTGTCTCTGTTGTCCGTCCGTCCGTCCGTTAGTCCCCTCCCTCCTACCCTTCCACCACCACCTTTCCTGTCTCTGTTGTCCGTCCGTCCGTTAGTCCCCTCCCTCCTACCCTTCCACCACCTCCTTTCCTGTCTCCATTGTCCGTCTGTCCGTTAGTCCCCTCCCTCCTACCCTTCCACCACCTCCTTTCCTGTCTCTGTTGTCCGTCCGTCCGTCCGTTAGTCCGCTCCCTCCTACCCTTCCACCACCACCTTTCCTGTCTCTGTTGTCCGTCCGTCCGTTAATCCCCTCCCTCCTACCCTTCCACCACTCCTTTCCTGTCTCCATTGTCCGTCTGTCCGTCAGTCCCCTCCCTCCTACCCTTCCACCACCTCCTTTCCTGTCTCTTTTGTCCGTCCGTCCGTCAGTCCCCTCCCTCCTACCCTTCCTCCACCTCCTTTCCTGTCTCCATTGTCCGTCCGTCCGTTAATCCCCTCCCTCCTACCCTTCCACCACCACCTTTCCTGTCTCTGTTGTCCGTCCGTCCATTAATCCCCTCCCTATTACCCTTCCACCACCTCCTTTTCTGTATGTGTTGTCCGTCCGTCCGTCAGTCCCCTCCCTGCTACCCTTCCTCCACCTCCTTTCCTGTTTCTGTTGTCCGTCCGTCCGTTAATCTCCTCCCTCCTATCCTTCCTCCACCTCCTTTACTGTCTCTTTTGTCCGTCCGTCCGTCAGTCCCCTCCCTCCTACCCTTCCACCACCACCTTTCCTGTCTCTGTTGTCCGTCCGTCCGTTAATCTCCTCCCTCCTACCCTTCCACCACCTTCTTTCCTGTTTCTTTTGTCCGTCCGTCCGTCAGTCCCCTCCCTCCTGCCCTTCCACCACCTCCTTACCTGTTTCTGTTGTCCGTCCGTCCGTTAGTCCCCTCCCTCCTACCCTTCCTCCACCTCCTTTCCTGTCTCTGTTGTCCGTCCGTCCGTTAATCCCCTCCCTATTACCCTTCCTCCACCTCCTTTTCTGTCTCTTTTGTCCTCCGTCCATTAATATCCTCCCTATTACCCTTCCACCACCTCCTTTTATGTATGTGTTGTCCGTCCGTCCGTCAGTCCCCTCCCTCCTACCCTTCCTCCACCTCCTTTCCTGTCTCTTTTGTCCGTCCGTCCGTCAGTCCCCTCCCTCCTACCCTTCCACCACCTCCTTTCCTGTTTCTGTTGTCCGTCCGTCCGTAAGTCCCCTCCCTCCTACCCTTCCACCACCTCCTTTCCTGTTTCTGTTGTCCGTCCGTCCGTAAGTCCCCTCCCTCCTACCCTTCCACCACCTCCTTTCGTGTCTCTTTTGTCCGTCCGTCCGTTACTCCTCTCCCTATTACCCTTTCACCACCTCCTTTCCTGTCTCTTTTGTCCGTCCGTCCGTCAGTCCCCTCCCTCCTACCCTTCCACCACCTCCTTTCCTGTTTCTGTTGTCCGTCCGTCCGTAAGTCCCCTCCCTCCTACCCTTCCACCACCTCCTTTCGTGCCTCTTTTGTCCGTCCGTCCGTTACTCCTCTCCCTATTACCCTTCCACCACCTCCTTTCCTGTCTCTTTTGTCCGTCCGTCCGTCAGTCCCCTCCCTCCTACCCTTCCACCACCTCCTTTCCTGTCTCTGTTGTCCGTCCGTCCGTCCGTTAGTCCCCTCCCTCCTACCCTTCCACCACCTCCTTTCCTGTCTCTTTTGTCCGTCCGTCCGTTACTCCTCTCCCTATTACCCTTCCAACACCTCCTTTCCTGTCTCTTTTGTCCGTCCGTGCGTCAGTCCCCTCCCTCCTACCCTTCCACCACCTCCTTTCCTGTCTCTGTTGTCCGTCCGTCCGTCCGTTAGTCCCCTCCCTCCTACCCTTCCACCACCACCTTTCCTGTCTCTGTTGTCCGTCCGTCCGTTAATCCCCTCCCTCCTACCCTTCCACCACCTCCTTTCCTGTCTGTGTTGTCCGTCCGTCCGTTAATCCCCTCCCTCCTACCCTTCCTCCACCTCCTTTCCTGTCTCCATTGTCCGTCCGTCCGTTAGCCCCCTCCCTCCTACCCTTCCACCACCTCCTTTCCTATCTCTGTTGTTCGTCCGTCCGTTAATCCCCTCCCTCCTACATTTCCACCACCTCCTTTCCTATCTCTGTTGTTCGTCCGTCCGTTAATCCCTCCCTCCTGTTGTTCGCCCGCACGCTATTCCCTCCCTCCTACTCTTGCACCATCTCATTTCCTGACTCTGTCGTCTGCCTGTCCGTTTGTCCCCTCCGTCCTACCCTCCCTCTACCTCCTTTCTAGTCTCTGTTATCCGTACGTCCGAGCGTCCGTTTGCCCACTCTCTACCATCCTTCTATCACCTCTTTTGCAGTGCCTTTTTTCCATCTTACTGTTTGATTCCTCCAGCCTACTCTTCCACCATCTCCTTTCCCGTTTCTGTTGTCCGTCTCTATTTGTTTCCTCGATCCTACCCTTCCACGACCTCGTTTCCTGTTTCTGCTTTTGCGTCCCTCCGTCCGTTTCCTGCCTCCCACGCTTCGAAAATACCTCTGTTCCTGTCTGTGTTTCGTCTGTTTGATCCGAGTCTGTGACCTTATAACAACAACCCATCATCTCCGTCCGTTTTAAATAAATGACGAACTAAGCAACGATGATTATTGATTTAAAACTATAATTATTTAAATGAAAGAAAAAAAAAACAAACAATAATCAACAGAAACCCAAAAAAAAAACCAAAAAAAAAAAAAACAAGCAAACAAAAAAAAAAAAAAAAAAAAAAAAAAAAAATAATAAAAATAAAGCAAAGAACTCAAACGTTCTTATATATTACGGAAAGATGAAGAAAAAAAATGAAAACAAAATAAAAAAGGGGAGAAATATTTAAATTATAAAAAAAGTAAAGTAACGGGGAGGGGGGCTGCAATAAAAGTTTAAATTGCTCCATCACGGGATAGTTAAAACGGCATGTGTTGAGAATCGTTTTCAAATACCACATACCTTATTTAACAGGTTTCCAAAATAAAAGCTAGAACCAGAAAAAAAACACACCAAAAAACCAAAAAAAAAAAAAAAAAATAATAATAATAATAATAATAATAATAAATAAAACAAAGGACTTGAACGTTCTTAGATATTACGGAGAGACATCCCTCAAACGAAGGAATAATAACATTTCGATTTATTTCAGGTTGAACAGCGCATTGCAATCCGATTATTACGAAAGAAAATAAACTAATTAGACAATATGCAAAAAATTAAAAATAAAAACAAAATAAAAGGGGAGAAATATTTAAATAAAAAAAGTAAAGTAAAGGGGCTGCAATAAAAGTTTAAATTGCTCCATCATGGGATAGTTAAAACGGCATGTGTTGAGCATCGTGCTCAAATATCCCATACCTTATTTAACAGGTTTCCAAAATAAAAAGTAGAACCAAAAAAAAAAAACAAAAAAAAAAACAAAAAAAAAACAAAAAAAAAAACAAAAACAAAAAAAAAAAACAAAAAAAAAAAACAAACAAAAAAAAACAACAAAAACAAAAAAAAAATGAAAATAAAACAAAGGACTTGAACGTTCTTAGATATTACGGAAAGATGCCAAAAAAGTGCCAAAAATGCCCGAAAAAATCAACAAACAAAGAAATAAATATTAGAAATTTATTGGCAGATTGCCATAGTTACGTCATTCAAGTAAACCGGTTGTGAAATCCGTATGTTGTCTCACTTGTCAATTTATTGTCCAGTCAATGCCCTTCGTACGTCGTCAATATGACTGACGGTTTCAGTGAATTCCATCAGCCCGCTGTAAATATGACCTACATTTTCCATCAATTCCGTCACTCTCTTTGCTCCCCATCCCCAAACCCGGTTATTCCGTTTATTTCCAGCGACCTCTCGTGCAGCCCCATCGTCAAATCTTATTCGATTTACAAATAAACATAAAATCGAAAACACGAGCAGAGTTCTGGGAATACTGGCTAATTAAAACGGGTGTTTAATTATGCTTACGTGACCTTTGAACCAGACATTTAACATGTGACCCTTCGAAGCGCTTGATACACCATGTTATTGAACCTTAAACCTTTTACTCCCTGTATATGTTGCGTTCAACAACGCTCTATCTCTATTCAATAACCTGCTATCTCTCAACAACATTCTGTCTATAATTCATTTCTTGCGTTCTAGCTTTTTTGTTGTTGCAAATTTAACATTTGATATCTTAGATTCGGGCACACTAGCTTGTGTATTGTTTTGTTTAATGTAAAGAGATTATCATGAGATTATATGTTTAACATTATGTACATACCTTGAACGGAAGATTTGAGGGTTGTGAAGGGAGAGGGACAAAGGGAAGAGGGATGGAGGGAAGTGGAAGGAAAGACAGGGAAAGCGGGGTGGTAGCCTGGCCTGAGAATCTTGCTACACATTAGGGTGGTCACTCCCATCCCCGGTGCGTTTTTTGAAGTGGACGCCTCGATGTCCAATCTGCATTTTGAAATGGAAGTCCCATGGAGTGTCATGACTGTTTCTGATTGGCTCTCTTTGTCGGTCTGTGTATAGGTCAATGTCCACATAGGGCTTAGTATTGTCTTGCAATGACGCCTTCCCACCCATCGAAACATTTGTGGGAGAACAACTGCAGTGCTCTGGCAGATTGGCCTCGTGTATACAAACGCTGATATTCAAATGCTGGCAGTGGGAGCTAAAATCAGTATTGGATTCATCCAGTAAACATCCTTGCGTTTCTCTGAATTCCTGCCGTCTCATCGACCGATGTGAGCTGCGCCTATATTCATCCGCTACTTTTGACCTGTGTGGTTTTTGACGGGATTTATCGCTGCCGCACGTCTCGATCTCGCTCTCAATGGCCACGGCTTTGCTGGATTTATCGCGCTTGTTTCTCCTAACCTTTGCTCTTGTGAACTCTTTTTCGGACTTCTCCCTGATTACCTCGGCAATATCATGCTGGTTGGTCATATTCTGTATGCCCACAGCAGTGTTTTGTCTCTCTGACTTAATCTTGATCTTAGCAGTGTCTGACCTGCATGACTTGCTTCTGACTATCCGTACACTTTCTGGTCTATCTGCCTTCGTCTTCGCTGCCTCTGCAGTATGGGGCTTGTTTGAGTCTGTCAAGAATATCTCGGCGTCTCTGTAGTTCTCTGGCATTCTACTGCCAATAGTTTGCAGGTGTTTGACTGACATGTCCGAAGTGCTCTTTTCTGTGCTAGACATACTGTTAGTTGAAGTACTTGTCTGGTTTACTTGTATTGCATGTGAGGACTTGGCTCCCTCGTCCAATTCCTTCCCATTCCGCTCCATTCCTTCTCGTTCCACTTTGTTGAGGATTTCCATCACTTTGTCTGCAAGAACTGTATGTGTTCTACGGCCTGGCGCCGTAGCTTTTTTTGTGAACAGTTGTTTTGGCGATGTTATCGTTTCTGGTTCCTCCATCTTGTTGGGTTTTAAAAAACGCCTGAACAAATAATTGGGCGACTTTTTGTTGAAGAGTGATCTGTCGCTATCTTTGGTGATGCGGAAAGACTGCTCTGTCTCCTGCTGTTGTGGTACCAGAGCTCCGTAACCTTGGCTGACGTTCCGGTTCCAATATTCTGCCAATGAGTCATGCTCGGAAATCTGAGGTGGTGAATATGTGCCTTTTACAGGGGCTACAGTAACACGTGATTTCATTTCTCTTTGCTCAAGAGAACGCTTTGCAAGATGAGCTTTGATTGCGTTTTTCTTCTCTCTGTCAAAGTCGCGTGGTTTTCCATGTGATACTGCTACACCACTGATGGTGTCATGCCTTGTGGAACCTTGCAAATTGTCATCTGATCGTGCCTGGCTTTTCTGATCTTCACCCTTTGATCTTCCATTTTCTTTGGGCATTACTTCAGAATTTCGATCTGTAGTACTGTTGGATAAAATTCCTGCACTCTCTGAATCCGTATGCGCTTTCTGATCTCTTAATTTTTTCAATCCCTTCCTTTCCTTAGATACCGAACGGTTTTTATGATAATGTCCGGTTGCCGAAACATTGCAAATGTCAGGTAAATAGTCCTTCAACCCCGCAAGATGCGACTGAATTTCTTCCTTATCCGCTCTGCGTTTAGATAATTTAGGTAAATGCTTTTTTGTCTTTGGAATTTCCTCTGCTTCTTTGGAAGAATGTAGGATTTCAGAAGTTTTGTTTGAAGGCTTTCCTGTTTTTGCGGTCCTAGACGAATCTTTCATGGGCTTTCTGGCCTTCACAGTTTCAACTGTTTCGTTAAGAAGCTTTTTTGTCTTTTCGGTTTTAGCAATTTCTTTCAGGGAATTGTCAGTTTTTATAGTTTCATTGGTGTTATTCAGACCCTTACTTATTTTAGGTGTGTCAGAATTTTCGCCCAGATACTTTTTTGTTTTTGAAAATTCGGTAACTTCATTTAAAGACTGTTTTCTCTTTGGATTTTCTGGTTTCTCTGTAGGTAATTGAGTTTCTTCCTTACAGGAGTTCAGTTTTGATAATTTAGACCTTGGTTTTTCATTCTGTGACCTTGGTTTTTCATTGATTTCTGTTGAAGAGAAGTTATCTTCTTTGTTGGTCATTTCAAATTGTTTAGACAATTTAGGCAGATGTTTTCTTGATGTTAGACTTTCATCGGTTTCCTTAGGCATTGGATGAGCTTCATTATTGTATGAATCTGGTTCACTTCTGTCTGTCTTCGGTTTTCTGGCTTTTGGAGTTTTAGTGGTTTTATCATATGTCGATTGAACATCTTTATTATTAAAACCCCTTTTTGATAAATCAGTCTCATCAGATTTTTTGGAAACTATAGGCATATCTTTATACAGTGTCTGTTTTCCGCAATTATCAGCATCTGGTTTACGCAATTCATTCAATTTTTTTCGCGAATTCTTAGAAGGTCTTTTGGCAACTGGAGCTCTAAAAGTTTCATTTTTAGGTGACTCAACTTTGCATTCATCATTACAATCGATATTTGACAATTTAGGCACCGAGTTTTTGGTAACTGGAGCTCTGACAGTTTCTTTCTGAGGCGGCTGAACTTGGCGTTCATCATCACAATCTATATGTGACAATTTAGGCACCGAGTTTTTGGCAACTGGAGCTCTGACAGTTTTCTTTGCAGGTGACTCAACTTGGCGTTCATCATTACAATCAATATTTGACAAGTCAGGCACCGCCTTTTTGGCAACTGGAGCTCTAACAGTTTCCTTTCGAGGAGACTGAACTGGGCTTTCATCATCAGAATCCCAATTTGATAATTTAGATGCTGATTTTCTGGCAACTGGAGCTCTAACAGTTTCCTTTCGAGGCGATTGAACTGGGCTTTCATCATCAGAATCCCAATTTGATAATTTAGACGCTGATTTTTTGGCAACTGGAGCTCTAACAGTTTCCTTTCGAGGTGACTGAACTGGACTTTCATCATCAGAATCCCAATTTGATAATTTAGACGCTGATTTTTTGGCAACTGGAGCTCTAACAGCTTCCTTTCGAGGCGACTGAACTGGACTTTCATCATCAGAATCCCAATTTGATAATTTAGACGCTGATTTTTTGACAACTGGAGCTCTAACAGTTTCCTTTCGAGGTGACTGAACTGGACTTTCATCATCAGAATCCCAATTTGATAATTTAGACGCTGATTTTTTGGCAACTGGAGCTCTAACAGTTTCCTTTCGAGGCGACTGAACTGGACTTTCATCATCAGAATCCCAATTTGATAATTTAGACGCTGATTTTTTGGCAACTGGAGCTCTAACAGTTTCCTTTCGAGGCGACTGAACTGGACTTTCATCATCAGAATCCCAATTTGATAATTTAGACGCTGATTTTTTGGCAACTGGAGCTCTAACAGTTTCCTTTCGAGGTGACTGAACTGGACTTTCATCATCAGAATCCCAATTTGATAATTTAGACGCTGATTTTTTGGCAACTGGAGCTCTAACAGTTTCCTTTCGAGGCGACTGAACTGGACTTTCATCATCAGAATCCCAATTTGATAATTTAGACGCTGATTTTTTGGCAACTGGAGCTCTAACAGTTTCCTTCCGAGGCGACTGAACTGGACTTTCATCATCAGAATCCCAATTTGATAATTTAGACGCTGATTTTTTGGCAACTGGAGCTCTAACAGTTTTCTTGTGATGTTGTTTTGATTCATCTTCATCAAAGGTGGATGTTTTAATCATCGTCTGCTTTACAGATGTTTTGCCCAAAGATTGGACTTTACTTGGTTCCGTTAATTCCGATTTTAGGCTATCTGAAATCGCAGCTTCATCTTCACTCACTCCCCAGTTGGAATAATTGGAAACCGATCTAATAACCTTCTTTTGTGACGAGATCTTATCTGGTGTGAGAGCACTGGTACATCCACGCGTGTCATATAAGCGTGTTACACTTGTAGAAAGGGCACGTGTGGGGTGGTCTGTGTTAGAACATACAGGTGACTGTCTGCACTGCTGCCGGTTCTTTTCTGGAGCACTCTCTGTCCTGGTTAATTCTGCAACAGGCAAACTCTCCACTTTTTGCGATTGCACGGCCTGGACACACTCTACGGTAGGCAGGCCGGACTCCTTTGCAAGTCCGTCATACAGGTTGCTTATCTCCCATTTAGGTTTCTTCTTCTGTCCATCAATATCCACCTTTCTCTCTTTTTTCTTCTTCTGCCTGTCCTCGTCTTCCTGTTCCTCCTCTTTTCTCTCTTCATTCATTGCCTCTTCCTCTTCTTCGAGGCAGCCCAGGATTGCCTTAAATGTATTGTTCATTTCCTTATCTACCCGCTTGACAGGAGGCGCTGCGCATATCTCGGCAAACTCGCCTTCCGATTCGTCAGTTTCGAGGGTGACATTACTTTTGGATTCAAGCTTGTCACTCCTGTCTGAATCTTCGTCTTGTAATTCGTTGAATGGTAACACAAGTACACGCTTTGCTGTCACTCTGCGAATCGGTTTTAGGTTTTCTTCACTTCTATATTCAGTCTCTTCTGAACGATCAAGAACACTATGTACCAATTGTTGGTCATGACCACTAAGTATCAATGGCTGGTTTTGGTAATCACACCAGAACTGTTGGTTGTAATCATCCACGTCTGATCTTTGAGCATCATCAGCGAGTATTGATTGGTGGATGTTAACGTCAAGTATGTCTTTTGATTGGCTGTTCTCTTCAGCATTAGTTGGTGAACCGAAGTTACTTGGTTGACGAAGCGTCCTCGCACCACTGCGGGTGGAACGACTCCTAATATCCAAACAAAATAATGACCATTGCTTAATGTATTATTATTTTTGTTATTAGTTTATTGCTTAGAAGCAAAAGCATGAAAAGCAAAA